>KK351026.1:519936-833394 GCA_000671755.1 Glossina brevipalpis
ATATATATATATATGTATATATACATATATATATATATGTACATATATTATGTATTATGTATTTATAGCATTAAGTGAGATTATTGTAATAAACCAAAAAAAAAAAAAAACAAAAATCCAAAATTAAAAACTTTAAACTACCTAAAAATTGTAAAAATTAAGATAAAAACTTTTTTTTAAATAAACAAAAAACTAAAGGTGTTCTTTTAAAGTAAGAAATATAAGATATATATGTATATATATATATATGTATATGTATATATATATGTATATGTATATATATATATATATATGTATATATATATATATGTGAAAATATGCTAAACATATTTATATATACACAAATGCATACATTAATAAATACAATTAACCATATTTTAACAAAAAAGGAAAAACCAAAAAAAAGAAAAACAAAAAGAAAAGAGTTGTATATTGAAAGAAAGCAAATCGTAGTTGTTAAATATGACATGATGTCAAAGAAAACTGAAAAAGAATATATTCTTTGTCTTTCTTATTCTGCATAGTGTTAATAGTACCCCGAATCGAAATTTTTAGGCACACAATTTATTTTATTGATATAAGAACCACGCAATATCTAGTAGTGTTTATGGTTTTTTGCTATTCTTAAACTGGAAATAAATTTTGAAAATATATTAATATCACTTACACGTCTTCTTCTGCCACTTTTCAACATTAACCATAACGCTTAAAAAGTAATGCAACAAAAGAAAAAAAAAAAGATAAAGAAAATCAAGCAAAAGCCAATTCATAACGAGTATTCACAAAATATATTATGGAACAGATTAATACAAAAACAAAAATAGAAATAAACTAAACTAAATAATAATTTACCCACATACATACAATCCTCAGAAGAAATAAGAGAAAATAAAGCGAAATCCATACATCCCTCTCATCATCCTCACAAACTCGGCAAACGCTAACAGTCTGTAATCTAAGCATCTTTCTGTAGTAGTTTATGATAAAATAGTTTTTTTTTTTCACATATTATATCCATCATCCAATTTATATAATTTATCCAAAAAAAATTCAAAACTTAAAACTGAGCTCAGAAATGATCGCGATAATTTCCTGGCAATCGCATATAATTAATAAAATCGGGATGTTTGCTGAAAATCTAATATCTAGTATGCAAGATTTTTCTTCCTGCACTTCTCTATGTTTCCTTGGCAGCGGAAACATTACTATGGTGGTTTAAAAGTTCGTTTATCCAAAAAAAAAAAAATGTTAGCGGGCTATTGGCCTTTACGAATGTATAATTGGGATCAAATTTGGTTCTTGATAAAAAATTTAGATGACTTTCATATAATGTTGAAATGCGTCCGTAATGATATGGTGTAGACTTTAACGTATTGAAACGTCCACGTCAAATATTAGAACAAATATTACGTTATAAGTTAAAACGTGGGAATGTTCTTTGTTCTTTAAAGGACATCTGATGTTTACCTCTAAACATTATAAGCAAAAGAAAGTGATTGACTCCATATGCAACAGTGGCGGATACACAAATTCTATATAAAATTATAAACTTGAAGATTACATATCCTTTGTCATAGCCTAGCACCTTATAAGATGCGGATGTTGGCTTGTTCATAGTTAAATTTATAGATGATTTCCTTGGAGATTTCACACCTGTAACTGAACTCAAATAAAATGTTATTATTTGATATGTTTACAACTGGTTTAAGATCCCATCAAACTAGATTTAGAAAAACTTATGCAGGATACCATTGCAAAAATGTTAGTTTAGCTAAAATACTGAAAAGAATCCAATAAATTTCCAATAAACTCAGCATATTTTCATCAATAATCTACGCATCTATTAAAAGATATCGATCGTCTATAGCAGATGTCGATCGGAAATTTTGATTAAATATTTCCATCAGAAATTTTGTAGCGTGAATATATCTCTAATTAGTTTATCCAATATTATCATAATTAGTTGAGAAAAACTATTATAGGTGATGGGTATCGAAGATTCGCCTAAAGGCGAATAAAGCGTTTTTTACTTGTTATATTAGATATAGTTATATATATGTATGTATATATATATACATATGTATATGTACATATAAAAATATATATATGTGTGTGTATATATATATATATGTATATATGTATATATGTATATATATATATGTATGTATATGTATAAATATATGCAAATAATTTTAAACTGTATCCTCTTTAGTTAATTTATAATGATTTTAATAATATTTATTCACATATATATTAAATAACATAAGAAATATTTACTTATATATATTTATGTGTATATCACTTATACATATTTATATTATAAATACATTATAAATATTATATAAATATATAAATAAATTATAAATTATTGTATATTATACAATATACATATATACATACGTACATACTTACATGTATATATATATATACATACATATATATATATATATATATACATGTATATATAAATGTATATATATGCATATGACAAATTTTTTTTTTTTACCTAAAATGAAAAATTGATGATATATTGTGTCATTGTCATGACTTTTGATTTAAAAAAGCTTTTCGTATAAAAGTTGTACACGTTTTGAGGATATTATAACGTTACGAGGACTAAACTCATATTGAAATAATTTCGCTGGTAAACCTTTAAAATTTATATACACATGTAGTACAGCAGCCTCGATGCATCTAAGTTAGCTATTTCGAAGAGATTCACTTGACGAAGTGACACAAATCGCAATAGAAATTTTAATGTTTGTTGTTGTGGTCCGTTAAAGGTCTTGAAAAATGTAAAAAAATTGTGATTTGAGATGCTTTAGATGTGTGCAAAAATATAATAAAAATCTTGCTTTCTTACTGCGTTAAGATTAATCAGGCATATTTTTTGATCTAGAAATTCGAAGACTTTGTCCGATGATGAAAATTCTTTCATTATATTAAATATTGAGATTCAAATATTTTCATTTTGCTGATTCGGTCGCGTTTCTTTTAATCTGATATATCGCATTCTTTGTGAAAGCAATTATCTCATCGCATAACACTAATCCATTGTTCATCTTGTTTAAGAGCAGTGTTAAGATCCAGTTTACTAATATATCGTTCTGTTCTCTATAGTCCTGTCTCGCTGATGTTAAAAAGTCAGCGATGATAAGAAATCTCCTGTTTTCAATAACATTTGTTAATTAATCTTAAAAAATAAATTAATTTTGGCAACTAAAAGTCACATATTTACCATTCTCGCTTTAATTACTTTTAGGATTCTTGTTGTGGGTCAAGCCAAGTTCTCATGTTAGAAGGAAAAATTTAAGATTTAGAGGATAATAATATTGACTTTCTGTTACATGGTGATGACAGATGAAGCCTGGGTTTAGATGATTTTCAAAATTTAACTTAGATTGAGGCAAAAAAATTTTAGATTTGAGATGAAATTTGTTTTTTATACAGAATTTAGAGGCCGTCGTTAGCAACAAACCAAGTAGACGTCCATATCACCCTTGTAGCGTCTTCGATTCATGATGCTGTTGTGATGTGTGTTGTAAATATTGGACAAAATTCAAAATAATCTGAAGTGCTGTGGTGGATAGAGTATTTCTTGCTTCCATGTGTTTTGGTACTTTGCACGCCCATGCATCTAAAAAGTAAAATATTTAGATATGTACACGAATAGTTTTTTATAAACAAAAAAGTTTCGTTTATCTTAAATACATGACTCTACTGCAATGGATACAAAAAACTGAGTTCCACCATATTCACGGTTCAAAAGTTTAAAAAATTCTTAAATTATAAAATTTCACTCAATCGAATTTTTTGTTTTTGAATTTGAAATTTGAAATTGAAATGTTTGAAATTATTATTATTTCTGAATTTATGCAGAAGGGCGAAAATATATTAAAATCTAGTGAACAGATTTGTCATCATCAATGGAAGCTATATATGAAAAAAGCGTTAAAAATGAAATAAAAAAAGCTAACTAAAAATCAAAGGACGTGACATAATTAATTAAAAAAAAATTTGTCATATATTTAATTTATATATACTAAAATATAATTAATTTACTTGTAAGAAAATCCGAAACCGAATAGGTTTTGAAAGAGTATTAAGAAAACAAAAAAAAAAACAAAAAAATTAAAACAACAACAAAGGAAAAATTCAATAAGGATATCCTTAATAAAAAACCAAAAAAAACCACTTGAAAGTCCTTGTTTTACTTTACGTAATCATCATATCGATGCAGGTAAATGGTTACGTATCGACGTATATACATGAAAGTGAAATCATACAAATTTCCCGCAACTTTTAGCATTTATTGAGTTCAAAAACATGTCGCAAATTCAGGCTCGCATTGAGACCACTCGGTCTTAACGTTGTACGAAAGGTAAGAATTGAATTGACAGGAGCGAATCATAGAGTTGAGGTATATTAATTACAGTGTAGGTCAAGTCATGATCAAGCTCATGACTATTTTTTTTGTAAAGCATAGATCAAATATTCCACCACGATAAAGGATCGGATCAAAATTCGTTGTGTGAATCAATAAAGTGCTTAGTTGTGTATGACGTCCTTCTTCAAAGCGTAAACTTTTCACATTTTTGTCACTTAAAGTCAAGGAATTGTACAAGCGCCTGATTAGAAATGATATGAGTAGGATTGTGAATTAAAACTTTAAAATTTTTCCCTGGTAAGAGAATTGCACGAAATTTGAAAATCGGTTAAATTCCATCCAAACTACCACAAAATCATATATAAATATACATCATATTTAGTGTACACAATAACCGACTCGTTGTTACTAAATTGTATTATATTGATGTAATATTTGAAATATATATTATATACGGTATGTTAAGTTCGATATATATGATGTATATTGAGTGAACGGATTTTCGCTCTATTTTACGTTCAAACATTGTCCATAAGCTACAAAAGCTTCTGGTAAACACTAAAAATGTGGGCCCATCATTTCCGAACATAATTTCTTTCTTATTATATTTAAGTTTTTAACAAAAAGCGGAACTTGAACTTAACTGGTCTATAAAAAATGTTCGATTTGTAATCGTCCAAATTGAGATATAACCCCGAAACCGATGAAATTTCTTTGTTATTCACGCTTGAACAACAGTGTATTCTCTTCTTCTTCTGGTTTGCAAACGTATTTGATGAATTTAACACTCATCTAGTCATCGTAAGCAAAAGATAAGAATAATGAAATCTTTAGCAACTGATGGTAGGTAACTATTAATTTATGCAGACATATATATCCGTTCGCCTGATACTTGTCCATGGGTTGTGACGTTCAATGTGCAGATCACAATTGTTGAGATACTATGATTAAAATTGGTACGCTGCCATGTTTTGTTTTAAGTACAGACACTACTGAAAACTTATTGGATCATTTTTAAGATCCCTCCTTGTATAAAGCTACATCATGAATAAATTTTCACTGAAAAAAAAATTCCACACTTTTAACATTCTTCGCAGAGAATGATATTTTCGTACACGAAATGGAGGATGGATCACTGCTTTTTTCCTATATGAACATTCTTTCAAAAAATAAGGCTATGCACGGTAACAAGATCTAATTTTTAGTATTTTGTGATGAAAGTTAGTCGAACATTTTGATTTGATATATACATTTACACTATATTAATATATGTATATGCATTAAATTTAAAGTGTTTGATTGCTTGAGAGAACTCGCGAAATGATTTCTATTTACCTGAATGCACCAGTTGTTACAGTCGATATGTACAACATGTAATCATTTGAGAGGTAAAAAAGAAGCTAATGGTTCAATATTTTTCACATTACTGTATAAAAAATTTGTACGAGAACAAAAGAGAGAAAGAAGAGCAGGCGGCGAGGTAAGAGGAAATATCAAATTTTTTAGACAAAACAAAGCAAAGCATGTGTTCTAGGAGGAGACAGAAGAAAATGAGTAAACCACTAATTTACTAATACACCTCATATAATATAACAACATAAACATTTATTTAATACTTAGGCCGCGCGTTAAGTTTGCCTATGAGAGCAATAATTTTTGTTCAATTATTATATTATTGCAATCGTGTACCGATTATAAAAGTCTACTGCTTGCTGATATATTCTGTCATTTGACAAACGTCTTTCTAATATAAAACAAAGTGCTCGAGCTTTAGTTTGTTTGTATAACTAAACGCTCGTCGTAACTAAAAAATAGGAAAAAGAAAAAAAAAAAGAAAGTAAATTTTACTATTTTTCGTTATTTCGTTGCTTGTTTGCGGGGTAGGTTTAGAATTTAGTTGCTAATGAGCATCGGCAGCACTAGTGTCATTTCTCGTACAAGCAATAAGTATTCTTCTCAAATACATCAACAGAGTTCTTTCCTTAAAATAAAATATTAAAAATGCCTTTTCCACGCGAACAGCTTGAGACGGTGGTTAATGAGAAATTGTGTAAAATTGAAACAATTAAGCTGAGAAATAAATACATTGGGTAAGTTAAAGATTTCAAAATAAATTTAAATTTTTAAATAATTGTTTTAATAATAAAATATATTATAAAACAATTATTTTTTTACTAATTCTTTTTTTTTTTACATTTTATAAAAATATATATTTTCGAATTATATTATAAAAGTATATTAGAAAAATAATATAAAAAAAAGAATACTCTTTAGAACTTTTATTGTTACATATGACGTCCTTTTGTGTTTCTCTTTTCTTTACGACCTTTCTTATTTTCTTTGTCAAGGTCATGTATATATACGTACATAAGTACATTTGTTTACGTAGAGTAGTCTAGTTTTTAGTGTCTCACGTGTTAGTGCTTTCTTGCTGCTGCTGGTGACGGTGGTTGTTCTACAATTTAAGTTCATTGGCTCATTATTGTTTGTATCTGCGTACTGCATAAAAAGTTCAACCTTTAGAGTGTAATCGTGTATACCAGCATAGGAGAGCGTTTTAATGCTTACTAATAATATAGAAGAAAGTGTGATTTTCCTGTTGAAACATATTTATTTTTGTTAATATTTCTTTGTTATATATATATATATATATATATATATATATATATTATATAATACTTAATCTAAAAACTATTGAGCTTAATAATGGCGATAGCGGTGACCATTCTAAATAAAATGAATAAAATAAAATTTGAACTCATTAATGCTCAATATTTTTCCGATTTATTGTAATATTACACATATTTTTACGTAACCATAGTAATCGTTTATTCAGATATACTGACACAATATTTTTCTTCTTAGCCATTATATTTCATTAGAGTCATTTAAGTCAAGTCCGTCCATCCAACTGCTGGTCATTGGCTTTCTAAAAGTGAAACAAAAATTAAGCAATAAATAGCCTGTAAGTTTATGTACTTTAAACTTGAGTCAGAAGGTCAGTCGTTCATATAAAATTTATCAATAGATGTAGTTCCCTTGAAAACACGCTTTCTGTATATTTTTCGGACTGGAATTAGGAAGCCTGAAACGCTGAAAATTTCTGAGTATTCTTATCTAAAATTCGACTAACCTATTTGCCAGGGCGTCAGAGCCGTTATTTAAAGATTTCTTTTGCAAAATTGTTCACTCGACTTAACAAAAGACAGTAACTTTTTCCGTGTTCTTTCATATGTATGTTAAAATAGGTTTGCTTCAAAGGAAATCTATGATTTTTAAATACCTATGGATTTTATACCATGCCACTAGATATGTTACTTAAGTTGTAGAAACTAGAAATTTTCAGAACTGGCAAGCCTTTATTTTAATGCAAAACTGACCCTGAACTGTCAGTCGAAAAGTTCGCAGTTAATAATGAAACAAAAAAAAAAAACTTCGTTTTATGTGGCGTGAATTAAAGTCGCGTGAAATGAACTGATTACTCAGTTCAAAATAGAGCGCAGTTCTTAAAAAACAAACACAAAATTTTCTTCAAGCAAATTTTTTCTTGAGATTGGACCATAGAACGTTAGTGTGAAAAGTGAATGAAAATCTCGAAAAAATATTTTTTTCAACGTTTCAACTCGTGCCATTCGTTATAGTTCGCGTTAGGGAAATGCAAAAGAGATCCGCACCACTTTACTTAAATTGAGTCAATACCGAAGATTAGGCCTTAAAGTTAAATTTTTTCATATCTTAATATTAGTTTATTTTGAATTAATTTAATTAATTTTTTCTATTTTTTATTTATTTATTTATTTTTTTTGCCTACAATTTAGACAAGCTTGTCAACTGTTTTATCGCTCGGATCCTTTAAAAATTGTCCGCGGCCAAGGTCAATACATGTACGATGAACAAGGCACACGTTATTTAGATTGCATTAATAACGTAGCTCATGGTAAGTTTGAATACATAATTTATTTAATATGAAGAAAGGAAGAAAGAAAGATAGAAAATTATAATCGTTTCAAAGTAAAAAAGTGATATCAAAAGTTTTGATTTGAATTTGTCCCGTGATCACTCTATTGAGGCTGTCTTGATTGTAACAATTAACCGCAAATGGTTGAGGTATTTTTTTATGCGACATCAAAACGATAACTTGGGCGTGGCATTTGTAATATCGTAGAGTCGCAATAAAATTAGAACTTCATGAACTGAAAATCATTGCGGATATTTTTTTTTTAATGCGTTCATGAGAGTGTTGAACATGAACTCGACCCGCTTACAATCAGATATAATTAAATTAAATAAATATATAAAATATATTTATAAATGTTTTTTTTTTTTACTTTTATTTTACTGATATGCAATTTCTTGACCTTATTTATTGAAAAAAAAAAAAAAAAAAAAATTCCATTAATTAAACTTAGCTGATAAATATCATGAACGAATCTTTAATTAGCACTAAAGATAATTTGTTTTCTCTATTTTTCGGTTTAGAATTCTGATTGAAAGTATTTTTACTAGAACTTTCTTCTTTAGAAAAATTCGAGAAACTGCCCGCTTAAAAAACTGTATAAAAGCTTCGAAAAGTACATAACATCTAAGCCCTCAAAGAATTTTTCGATTTTTATGTTAGCACCTTATTATTCTATTCAGGCATTATAGTGTATATATTAGAAACGAAGCTTCTTTGGAGAATTGTTTAATCGGTACCACGAAGCATAGGTTTAGCAAAAATGTGTGGCCGATACCTAATAATCTGCACCAGAATACCGTTTCGATCAGCGTAAATTTCTGAATCGATACAATCACATCCGTTTATTTTGGCTGATCTTGATTAACGCGAAGTGATATATGATAAGGTATAAAATTCGGTTTCATTGCTATTTCCAAGTCCACCGCTAGCCTAAGTGGCGTAATATCATAAACCAAAAACGAACATTTTACTTTATTCTCACCAGATATGAAATGAAATTTTGATCGATTAATAGAGTCATTTAAAAGTAGAACTTTTTTTGCTTTCTTGTCTCCTTTCTCTTAATATGATGTGAAGTATAAGTGGGCAGGAAGATTACACGTAAGCCACTAGATAAAAATTATTACTTATTATTAATACTAAGACAGGCATTTAATTAATACCTAAAGATATTAACATTAATAGCAATTTCATGTAAAGAAAGCTGAGTTCTATAAGAATAGAAACTCATGAGACAATCTTTGCAAACATGTACTGGGTGGGTGGTTCAAGTAATTAATCCAATATTCTTGGATGGGTGTTATTATTGTTACATAGGTTACCAAATAAGATAAATAAATAGTAACGTATAGTATTTTGCTTAATAACAACTGATATAATATCGCGCAAGCTGATGTTACAAAACATACTCGTTCGTGGCTTCTTTTCAAGCGTACTATCGCACAATAACTTTATTATTCTGCTTATATAACGTCTTGTAAATATATATACAAGAGATCTTCTAAAGCATACTTAACAAATGCGAATCTGTAAGCTAATCTACCTGCTCTCTCGTAAAACTTGATAAAATTGCAGAAGCAAGATATTACGGACAGTGCAGTAGACACTACAGTAAGATTGTCGATCGATTGATCGCGATGTACTTGCATTACTAATTTAGCTGTGTGCTTATGGCATTTTATAAAGTTTGAATATAGATGAGATCACCGCAGGTTGAACATTTTTATAGGTAACATATTTATTTAAAAAATATTTTGAATGAAATTAATTGCAATTGATCTAATTTGTAATAATTAATAATAATTTATTTGAAGTAATGATCGTCTAGATTTCCCTGTATTGTAAATA
Organism: Glossina brevipalpis; assembly: GCA_000671755.1. NCBI lineage: Eukaryota > Metazoa > Arthropoda > Insecta > Diptera > Glossinidae > Glossina > Glossina brevipalpis. Next base: position 530,130 of record KK351026.1, read on the forward strand.
CAGCAAACTTACTTAACACTTTCTATAGCCACCGCTAAAGAGGCAAACTAAACACTTGAAGTAAAAAAATGAATCTTATCATTCTATACTTAATCAAAAACTTAAGGTGTTTAAGGTGATGGATAGTCATTGAAGTTTCAAGCCCTAATAACTATAATCTTATGACGTAATAGAACTTTGCAAAAACACACATAAACATCTTTATAATAAGACACGTGATTTGTAAGCGACGACTGAGACTACTACGTTACCAATAAACAAGTGGTTCGCTAAACGGTCCTTTAAAGTAATTTGAAATTTTATTAAAATTGTGTCATTTAGAATAACGCTGTATATTAACGAGGTGTTTAGTGCAAAAAACAAAGCAAAAAAAATTTATATATCACGTAATAATGAAAAAAATAAAAACACATTTTTTTTTTGTTGTGAAAACTGTAGTAAACTATTATTAAGTAAAAAATTTATTTAGATTTAATTTTATGGTAATGCGCCGATAAGATGTTTGTAGTCCTTTGTTTAAATGTAATTGTGAATAATAATGAGCTTTTGTTTTAGTGCCAACTGGTACTTAAAGCGTTTGGCTAATAGAATTCAGTTGCTAGCTGTTGCTATTTTTTTTTTTCAAGCAATTATCGCACGCATATGAAATCTAGAAGTAAGTGGTTGGTTGCGTCTCGTGAACTACACGTGATTGTTGTTTATTTATTTTTAAAATTTCCATATGTTGATGTTTATTTACATTTACTGACTGATAGCGTCAACATCAGTAAACCTTAGTAATAAATTCTAATCACGACGTAGGAACTGTAAAAAAATTTCATTACTGTTTACATCATTTATAACATTTGTGGTGGCAGATTATATTAACTTCTGACTGCATAGCGGCCTGTGGCAATCAAATAAGAACATATATCTCAAGTTTGAGTTTTATCAGTCGAGGACAGACAGACAATCGAAAATATAGGTGTACTCGTTGGCGTCTTCGATCCCTACTTAACAGTAATAGAAATTAAAGGAAAATTCTTATCTTCATCTATACTTCAAAGACGAATAGAAAAATAAAGTAAAAATATAAGTTATACTACCAATCTATCCCATATATCTAATCCGCTCGCAATTCCCAACATAATTATTTCGCTGTATATAACTATTAGCGCAGCTTTTAATCTCGACCATTGGGATCATGGTGAAGTGTTTCTATGGCCAATCAACTCTTCCGTCGATAGGCCAAGTTACAATAAACTTCTCTCTCTAGAACTGACTGCATTTTCTTAGCACTTAGCTTAGAGTTAGTGATTCTATATTCAAGACCAAACATTACTCTGAATGACATCTTTTCTCTTTTGCCACATTCTATCCGAATGCCCGAATGTTCGAAAATTAACAAACCCCTTGCAATGATTTCGCTGCTCGAGGAGGTAGATGATCCCGAAAATTCGCCCCTCTCTCTTCAATCGCATGGAGATCTTGACACCTAGATTACATTTCATTTTACCATTTTTGTTCCGTGAAGTCCTAGAAAATCCTAAAAAAATATAACGCGTTGTAATGTATATTCAATACAGATCGCATACTCCATCTTGCAATCAAATATCTAAGCTAGAGCTAAAGCGTTGAAAAGCCGATCCTTGCCAAATATAACTCCTTACTTGTATTTGTAATTTTTTTTTATCAGTGCGAAGGTTTCGTTGATTTTATACTGTCGAATAGGATTTATTTATTTCTACTTTAAGAATTTGAAGTTTATTTGAATAAAAATTGTAATCAATCAAAGTAGACCGAAAATTCAATAAAGTCATTTGGAAAGAAAAAATTTGTTCGAATTTCATTTCGAGATAGAACATCATCAAGAACATACCTACCATTCAAATTGGAGACATGATACGGGATACTGCCGCAAATCAATTGCATGATTATAAAAATAATGCTTTAAAAATAGTTGACTCAATTACTACATCTTCTGGTAATCCGGTTGGCATACAAGATGCGTCAATGACCGTTGGACCAAGGGGCCCGATACTTGCACAAGATACGCATTTTTTGAATAAATTGCAAAGTTTTGAAACTGAACGTATACCGGAGCGTGTAGCATACGCTAAAGGTGCCGGGGCATTTGGCTACTTTGAGGTAACCCATGATATCTCTAAATTTTGTGCTGCTGATTTGTTTTCAAAAATAAAAAAGCGGACACCGGTAGCTGTACGTTTTTCGACATTCAGCGGTGAGAGTGGTTCGAATGATACTGTTCGCGATTCCAAAGGATTTGCTATAAAATTTTACACCGATGATGGCATTTTCGACATAGTCGGACAAAACAGCCCTGTATTTTATATTCGTGATCCTGTTCTGTTTCCCAGTTTAGTTCATGTAGTGAAACGTAATCCGCAAACTCACCTACGAGATGCGGACATGTTTTGGGATTTTATATCTCAGTGTCCCGAAACAATTCACTGCATGTGTATGCTGTTTGGTGATCGTGGTATACCGGATGGTTATCGTCATATGAATGGATATAGTGTACATGCTTACAGGTTGATAAACGATAAAACTGAAGCGATATTTGCGAAATTTCATTTTCGTACTGATCAGGGCGTACAAAATCTGGATGAAGAACGTGCATTGTGTCTTGCTTGTCGAGATCCAGACTACTGTACTCGTGATTTATTTAATTCCATTAGAAATGGAAATTATCCCAGCTGGACGATGTACGTGCAATTATTGACCCAGCAGCAGGCTAAGAGCCTCAGTTTTGACGCTTTCGATCCTACGAAAATTTGGCCTTACGCAGACGCTCCTCTAATACCCGTTGGTAAAGTTATACTCGACCGTAATCCCACAAACTATTTCGCTGAAGTTGAACAGATTGCGTTTAGTCCGGCTAATATGGTACCGGGCATCGAACCTTCACCGGATAAAATCCTTCAGGGTCGTTTGTTTGCTTATGGTGACACTCAACGTTATCGCTTGGGTGCTAATTATTTACAGATACCGGTTAATTGCCCTTACCGTGTACACGTTAAAAATTATCAACGCGATGGCAAAATGACTGTTAGCGATAACCAAGGTGGGGCACCGAATTACTATCCGAATTCCTTCTCTGGCCCAGAAACTTGCTTACGTGCGCGTACGTTAAGCAGCTGTTGCCCCGTGTCTGGCGAAGTTTATCGTCATAGTGCTTCTGCTACTGAAGACAATTACAGTCAAGCTACTGACTTTTGGGTATTGGTTTTGGATGATTGCGCCCGTAAACGTCTCGTCCATAGTATGACTAATAACCTATCTAAAGCCAGCCAGGTTGTCCAAGAGCGTATTGTTCGTCTCTTCACTATGGTTCATGCCGATTTCGGTCGCTTATTGACAGAGGCTTTGAATATTGCGAATTCCGACTATTGTTAAAACAAATTGAATTCGTAATGAGGTAAATGGTTTACTTGTGTTGGTGTTTCTTGCTGCTGCTGTGACTGTTGCTGATCTTTGACAATTCTTTAATTATGTTGTTTATGTAGGTTCAAATTGTCTCTCATAATATGATATGATATTAATATTAATTTCTTGCTGTTGCTGTGACTGCTGCTGATCATTGACAATTTTTTAAATATGTTGCGCATGTAGTTCAAATTGTCTCGTATAATGTGATATATATTAATTGTTATTTACTTCTAATAAAATATATACTATATAATTCATTTATTAAGGTTCATTTTTAATAAATAGTTTTCTGCTTTCATTCAATTTCCGTTTGTTATTGAATGGAAGGTTAAAAGTAAGGTTAAGACGAAATCTCATGTATCGCCCGTTCTTCACGCAAGCCTCTGATGTTTCTAACATTGGTCGCAATACTATGCAATATTGCGTAATTTTAGTATCTTATGTTTATATATTAAAGCTGCTGAATATTATTATTTCATAACTATGACTTGCACGAAAGAAGTTGCCGCCGCCATTAGAGATTTGATTATCGCGTATAACCTAATTTTGTGAAAGTTTGTTTCGAATATCTTAGTCCGATTAAGTGCTTGCTTGAAATGTAATATGTGTGCCAATTCATACTTACTGTACGGCACGCATACACGCACGCACGCACACACACAAACACATATGAACATTACAGTGCTTGAAAGGCAGGCATTAAAGAGCGTGAATAACCAACCAGATGTTTACATAAATAAATAGAATAAAAACAGAAATATATTTGAGGTTACGTTATCACGAGTACATTTCCACACGAGACATGAGCTGTTCACATGCTTCCCACTCTTACTGATAGGTATTGAGTGCACAAAGTGTTTTAATTGTAGCACGCGATGAAATTATTGAGACTGTTCTGCCTATAATACGTAAGTGAATATGATGAGTAGTAGTAGCAGGGTTAAAGCATTTCATATATATAAATAACTATGAATGCACGTTGATGTCGGAGTAATGTTATCAAAAAGCTAACAAGAACAACAAGAAAGACAAACAAACAGTTTTCATTAGACACGTGCTATAGGAAACATGCGTTATGTGTACCCCTAGGGCAACAGGCATTTATACACAAATAGAGAAAATACTTCTGCTGTTATCATTATGGAAAGTTTTTGAGCTGTGTGTTCATATCCACCACCACAATAGGCATATTAAGTTTGTCAGAACATTGTCTCGCATAGCGCGATATGCACATGGAAGCTACCATTCACAACACATTGCTTAGAACATGAAAATTTGTTTTCATTCTTTTTTTGGTTTTTTTATTCTATGCCCAGCACTGAAAGACAAAAATTCACTACGTTTTCAGAAATGCGAACCGCTCCGTACTTTAGGGGATATATATATATTGGATTCTCGTGCAATGTGGAAAAACTTGAAACAGACATCTGTAACTAGTTACCCGTATTTCTTTTATTAATGTGACCTCAGAGTTACGACCCTAGACCCTAGAGCACTGTCATATATATATATGCATTGTTTAGTTTCAACGTATTAGTTCTCAGCCTCTGAAATATAATTTCTTTCTTGGGAGATTTCCTTTTTTTTCTTCACTTGTCAACATTATGTTTGTTATGTTTGTATTTTGAATATTATGTTAATTAAGTTTCATCTTTTTTTCTTTTGTTTTTTATTAGTTGGTCATTGTCACCCGAAAGTGGTTACGGCTGGATCATTACAAATGGCCACAATTTCCACTAATAATCGTTTTTTACATGATGAACTTGTGCAATGCGCCAAAACGTTGACCAGCAAACTGCCGTCACTTTTATCGGTATGTTTTTTTGTTAATTCTGGATCGGAAGCCAACGATTTGGCGTTGCGTTTAGCTCGTAATTATACTAAACGTCAAGATGTGATTACTTTGGATCAGTAAGCAAAACATCAGTTTATTTTTATGTTTTAGATTTAAAATTAATTATTCTTTGTGGTTGATTATATAGCGCTTATCATGGTCATTTAACTTCTGTTATGGAAATATCCCCGTACAAATTCAATCAACCTGGCGGTGATCCGAAACCAGATTACGTACACGTGGCTCCTTGCCCTGATGTCTATGGCGGTTTGTATAAAGATAAAGACTATCAATGTTCAGATATGGCTGAAATTTATAGTATACCGATTAGAGGTATATGTGAACGCCTGAAACTGCAAGGCAAAGGTGTGGCTGCTTTCATAGCCGAGTCTTTACAGAGTTGTGGCGGCCAAATAATACCGCCTGCTGGTTATTTTAAAAAAGTATTTGAAGCTATACGTTCTGTAGGCGGTGTGTGTATAATGGATGAAGTCCAAGTGGGTTTTGGCCGAGTTGGAAGCCATTATTGGGGTTTTGAATTGCAAGACGTAGTACCTGACATCGTGACTGTGGCCAAGCCTATGGGCAATGGCCATCCTGTTGGCGCTGTAATAACTACGCCTGAAATAGCCAATGCTTTCTACAATACCGGCGTAACCTATTTCAATACCTATGGTGGCAACCCAGTATCATGTGCGATTGCTAATGCTGTGATGCGAGTTATTGATGAAGAATGCTTACAAGAGAATGCTCGCCTGGTCGGTGATTATTTGCTTAAACAATGCCGGGAACTTAAATATGAATTTGATATTGTGGGTGATGTACGCGGCGTAGGCCTGTTCATCGGCATTGAATTGGTTAAGCAACGCGACTCAAGGGACGCTGCCACTCAATTTGCCCATTGGGTAGTAAATCGCATGAAAGAAATGCACAAGATTCTAGTATCTTCAGATGGTCCCAATGATAATGTTGTTAAATTGAAGCCTCCCATGTGTTTCAGTCAAGAGAATGCTGACGAGTTTCTCTTAGCCTTCCGGGAGTGCCTTTCTATGCTGAAAAAACAACGCGAAGGCGATAATCTACCTGCTACAAATGCAGCTGCAATTACCACTACTACTAACAGTTCGATGGAATTGTTATCAAATAAAAAGCAAATATTCGAACGTCGGGATCACTTGATTAAATCTGTTTAAGTTCTTTTTGTTTTAAATCTTTAGCACAAACTTTTAATCTAGTTTTTAGTTCTAGCATCTAGAATTTATTACTTACTTTGTATTTAGATTAGTATTAGCTTTATTAAGTTTTGTTTTTCTTTAACGCAAAGTTGACACGACCAATAGTTTTGTAAATACACTATCTTCAAGTTAAAGTAACTCTTTGTTAAATAATCCATACATTGGATAAAACGCAATGAAATTGAATTCAAGATTTGTTTAGTTTATCTAATTTTGAATATCATTTATTTAACTAAGTAAGGGATGATGAGTGCATAAATGGGGGAATTTACAATAATAATTTAACAACAAAAACAAAAGACGTTTTAATATAAATTAAGTTCCTTTCTTCTAGGATATTACTTGATAGCCCGCCCATCGACGTGTTCATCCATATCAGTATCTTCGATTACAATTCTTGGCGTAAGTTTCATTGTTGACAGGTGCGGGATTTGCTAAATAATCACCGGTTTATAAAATCGCTTTAATAAATTAAAGAAGTTCATTTTATACCTTGACGGGCTCAAATTGACTTTGCCCACCTTCCCCTGTAGATGATTTGCCGAGTAATGCTCGCACTTTCCAGTTAACTTTCACTTCTTCATCTTTCATGTTAAATGGTGAAGATATGTTTGTGCTGCAGTTCTCGTTGACTTTTCCGTCTACATTGTTATTGAAGATCTCATGATTTGAAAAATACACACTCAAAGGATTCTGGAAATGCAGATTACGTATAAGATCTCTCGGTTCCTTATTTCTATATCGGCAATAAATTAATCCAAGTCCGCTCAATAGAATCATTATTGCAAGTATAGTTATAGACGCGGCAAGAGTATTTGATTTGACATTTGTGGTCATCGTTACTTCCAGTAAATCACCTGATGTTACATGATTAAATGAATCGCATTTTTTTGTTTCACTAACAATGGAATCAGCACACATGCACACATAACTGAGTTCAGATTGAACACACATGCCACGGCATTCAGCCGTAGCACAGGGATTACGTTTCAGAGGTTGTCGTGAGACACCATCCACTAAAATGTTTTCACCATTCAATACATTTAAATCGAAAGTTTTGCATCGATGATCATCAAATAGCTGACAACGTCCCGCTTCTTTCGATGCCAAATTAACAATAAAGACTTCATTTTCGTACCAAGTCATATCAATGGGTTTTATAATTGCAGCTGTTTTCTGTATAATAGTAATCGGTTCAATGGAGGATCTTATTATTCGATAGCTTATCGACTGTAAAGTCCGCTGATGAATATCCGTAAAGTACAAAGTTTTTTTATAAGGGTCACAAGCCAAGGCGGTAATAAAACTTTTCTCTTTCGTTAATATGTAATGACGTCTGGCTCCATCTAAATTGCTTATGGCTATGCGTGATTTATATTCACCAAAGCTTTGTCTTTGCAAGGCGACAAAGAACAATTTTTTATTGTAAGCATCAACGGCGAGAGCCTTAATTATTTGATTTGGCATCGTTTTGATAATAGTCCCACACATTTTACTTTTAAAAGAGCAGACTTTGATTACAAATACCTGATCAATGCTGATCACATAGACATTGTCTGTTAATTAAAAAAAGAAAAAAACAATTTGCTTATAACATTGATTATTATTTAACACGGCGCATGTAAATCCACACTTACCTGTAATCCAATCTACAGACACCTTACTGGGCTGGTTTACCAGTAAACCCATCCCAATTTTTCCATTGGTTATGTTAACTTGGTAAAGGATAAATTCAGAGTCTGTAGTGAAGTAACCATTACGAGTTCTGCTGTTTACATCAAAACTTATAATTTTCGAATCATTTGCACTCCAGACTATTTTTAACGTAACGGGCATGTCTGTTCTACTGCGAACTTCACTGTGAGTAGAAAACAAAATACTGTTTGCGCTTTCTATGGATTTGCAAGTAGTTTTATCTGTGCTTAACATAAAATCGGGGTAGCAAGAACAGCGATATGAACCATTAGTATTTTCGCAAATTTGACCACAAGGAACCGTTTCTTCACATTCATTAATGTCAGTACAGGAGCGTTGATCAGAATCTAATCTGTAGCCTTTGTAGCAAGAGCACACAGCACCAGCTGGCGTAGGGCGGCATTCATTTTCACACACTAATCCCTCACCATTTCTAAATGAAAGGCAGGCCGTCTTGCATAAAGGGCCTTCGTCCGCCCCAGTTTCACAGTCTTCAAAACCATCGCATACTCGCATTAGATCCACACAGAGACCGTTTCCACAGCTGTACGCGTTTGAGGCGCACATATGTTCATGTGACGGTTGAGTAGTATTGTGGTGAGTACACTCTCGTTCATCCGAACCATCTTCGCAGTCTACATCGTGATCACATACAAATTCTCGTCGTATGCATCTTTTGTTCGATTTACATTGAAACTCATACAAGTGACAGACATCATCACAATTTAGCTCATCTTCCCCCCTTGGGCACTCAGCAATGCTATTACATTTGGCCGAAAGTTCTAAGCATATGGTCTTATTACTAGGACACTCAAACTTGTCGAAACATGAGACTTGCATTTCTTCGACTTTGCAATTTATTTCGTCAGATCCATCACTGCAATCACTGTTACCATCACAAACTAAACGCTTGTCAATGCACTGACCTAAAAAACATTTGTAAGTTTCAGGAGGGCATTCTCGAACAGCTGCTAACATTAAAAAGTTATTAATATTCATAAGCTAGTACGGTTATTACAGATCCTGCGCACTTACCACATTTTTCGTGTTCATCGGAAGCATCGGGACAATCAATTACACCGTCACATTCCCAACTCTTGCTAATACAAGTGCCACTTGTACATTGAAACATGTTTTTGCCACAAACAGGTTTTAAATCGGTAGTAAAACCCGTAAGTGTACAATGGATTTCATCAGAATTGTCACCGCAATCATTGAAACCGTCACATAAAACACTAAAATCTACACATTGGCCATTACTGCAGACATGTTGATGAAAATGACACTTTTTTGATTTATCTAAAATGTAAGAAATCTCGAAGGGGTAAAATAAACTGTTGAAAGCTACAGACGCAAACTAACCAAATTTTTCGCAATGTTCCTCATCTGAACCGTCGTAACAATGTATGGTATTATCGCAACGTTTCTCTTCTTCTATGCATTGTTCACCATTTTGACAGCGGAACTCTTCGATAGAACACAATATTTTTTTATTTTTTTTATTTTTATCTCCGCACAAGATTTCATCGGAACCATCTGGGCAGTCTTTTCGGTCATTACATACGTGCGTTTGCATTAAACATTCTCCGGAATTACAACGAAATTCACAATTTATAGATTCAATACAGGTGCGATTGTTGGCGTTTAAAAATACCATACCGGGGGGACATAAACAACTTCCCTTATATTTGGTGAAAGTAATGCATACATGAGAACAACCATCATTCCAATGTTGGCACGGATGGTCGACTATAGTAGATGCGTTAACTCCGAGAAGGACCATAGCTTGAGCTGGCGAACGCGTACGATACATATTATCATCAATATCGATATCGAAATGCTGCAGGGCTGCCATCTCATTTTTATTGATCCAATATACAGCATTCGACCTAAGTTCTGTCCAGAATAAGTTACTACCAACTAAACTCATAGAATATGGTTGATATAAATGTTCTCGTAACGTGAAAACATCTATCCGCCTATAATTGGTGAAAGAAATTTCGTTCCAATTACTTTCTGTCCAATAAAGGGTATGGGTTGCCACATCGGCCACAAAATTTATTTCTCCAGAGCCTATGCCTCTTTCTAAGACATGCGTAGACTGACCATGATTGCCGAGTGATCTTTTGATGATATGGATATAATCTTTGTTCTTAAGAGCCACAAACATTACGCTGCATTAAAAGAATATTTGGTTCAAGCGAATTTTTTCGAGAACTAGCGCTGACTTACCCTTCTTCTGGTATAATTACAAAACCGATAGGTGCCTTTAAGCCTCCGTAAAAACAAACCACCGCTCTAGAACCAGTTTGTAAAGATATCACTTCAATTATATGTCTATCGGAATCAGACCAATATAAGTTATGGGCAAGGTGATCTAATGTTTCATAAAAAAGTGATAGAATGAACATTTTCGTCGTTAAATTGCAGCAATGCTTACCAAAAGCCAGATCGGTCACATTTCCTAAGTTCTTCTTTACCCATATTTTCATTGAATGTCTTTTTATGTCATATTCACTGATCACGTGTTGTAGATTATCGGCTATAAAAATTGTATCATTTACGGTATTGTACGCCATTTGATGGATAAACAAATGGGTATTATAACTCGCTGTAATGGTAAGGCCTCCAAATTTTGTATGCTCTACCTCTAAGAGCTGCGAACCAGCGCCAATATATAAACGTTCGTTTTTGAAGTACTTTTCGCAAGTCATATGATCATTTGCTAATTTCATGCCTTCTGGGCAAGCACAAGATGATCCATTATTTTCCGTTAAAAGGCAGAGATGTGAACAGAAATTTTGCTCACAAGCATGCGGTGTTTTCATTTGTTTGGACGGATGATATATATAAACAGAATATATAGTGCGATCTTTAGCTAAAACCATGTGATCTTTGCCAGTGAATTTATTGCATGAATGTATACTTTTAGTAATCCAGTCTGACCAGTAGAGACGATCTTCATAGATCGCCAAACCATACGGATGTTTGAGAATATCTTCCAGAACTGTGCGTCGATCGGTACCGTCTGTTCGTACACATTCAATAGTAGCAAATTTTGCATCAACCCAGTACAACCGGTCATTGTGCATATCGAGAGTCACACCATTTGGCCAGTAAATGGTCCGATTAACTAAGGATGTCGCGCTTTCTCCATCCATAGACGCACGCATTATCGCGGGTCTATAACCCCAATCCGACCAAAATATTTGACCTCTTTCTGGCCAAACAGCCAGCGCACGAGGTTGGTGCACCCCTTCGGTCACTAAAGCGGTGCAAAAAAGACCATCTTGTGAGCAGACTGCTATATGATGCTTGAAATTGTCGGAAAAATAAATATTTCCTAAAAAAGAAACGGCCATAGGACGATCTTAAAAAAATGTGGGAATGAAGTTTCCGAACTAACCAGTTAACCAATCAATCGCCAAATCTTCAGGTAATTCCAAACCTGTGCTATGTATAACCAGTTGTTCTGAACCGTTTGTGTTGGCTCTTACTATACTTTCGTCTCCTTCACGAATATTGGTCCAATAAACGTGCTTGCCGTCGTAAGTTACTCCTATTACTTTGCTAAGATTTGCAGCTACCGTATACAAACGGCGTGAGTGCAAATTTATGCCCATTACTGTGATTTGTGTAGTATAAAAAAGTAAGGCTTCTTCCTCTGACAAAGCACTGCAAGATAGTTTGTCTGCATTAAGCACATAACCATCATCGCAAATACATTGAAACGTGCCCGGGAAATTTCGACACTTTTGACTGCATATTCCATAGGTTTCTTCGCATTCATTAATGTCAACACACATTGATTTAGTAACAGAGTAACGAAATCCCTTAGGGCATATGCATGTAACGCCGTACTGAGGTAACATATGGCATTTGGAAGCTGGTGGACAAGGCGAATCGGTACAATTTTTAGTTGCTAAACATTGTAGTAATTCATCCGTTCCATCAGGACAATCGTTTAAGCCGTCACACGCCTTTTCCAATGGCAAACAAGTCACGTTGTCACTGCAGAGGAAATTACCTGATTCCAGCAAGCAACTTTGGACTTCAAATATTTAAAAATTTAGCATTCGTTTCGTTTTCTCACTCTCATTATTCGTCTTTACCTTTACTACAATTTTTTTCATCGCTCCCATCTCCGCAATCATCGACACCATCACATACCCATTTTAAGCTTTCTAAACAATGTTTGTTATCACAAAAAAATGTTTGACAATGATTTTGAGCTTTCAAGCAGTCTGACGACTCATCGGAACCATCGTAGCAATCCCTTTTACCATCACACATAAAATTTAAAGGAATACAAGAATTGTCCATTTTACAGGTGAACTCAAATTGAGTGCAATTGCGTTGCGTAGAATGCCAATAACTAGTATTAAATGCAGTTGTGCTTATATTGCTCAAGTGAGAGGAACACTTCAATTCGTCTTCACCTCGAGGACAATTTTCATAGCCATTACACAATAATTCGGCGGACACACAAAGTTCACGAGCACCAGAACATTGAAACCAACGTGGAGGATAACATGTTTTTAAATCTTCTTTCGGAAAGGTTTGTAAAAAAAAAAGGAAGAAACAGAAGAAAATAATTTGTTAGGTTATGTTTTAAAGAATTCTGCTCTCCTTTTTTCATCTCATACCACAATCTGCTTCATCCGAGCCATCCGAGCAGTCTGACACACCATCACATAGACTAACTCCTAATACACAATTACCGTTTTTGCATTGAAATTGATCCGGTTCACAGTTATAAACACTTTCGATTTTCTCAATAAATAATAGAATTAAAACTAATGGAAATACGTGTAGAAAAATATGGAAAAAATGTCTCCATTTTGATTTCTTGTATTTAAAGTATAACGGTAAACCAATATAAGACCTGTAAACGTGATAAAAATATTTGCGAAGATTCTACATTTAATAATATTTAGGTTCAACTTATAACTATGGTAAAAATAGCATACAAACTTACATGATTATTGAATTGAATTTAACAATTGAACAAATAATAAACAAAAATAAACTCTTACAAATAATAAAGTTTGCAACTTGATTGAGACGGACAATCTATTAACGCTGACGCTACTTGTGACACTGCTTCTGATTTTCTAACTCTTATGAGAAATTAATCAACGTTTGATGGTTATGCTTATAACTGTTATTCTACACAAAAATCAAGTAAATATTTTATGTACTCGCTGCAGATTTTTTTTTACCCTTGTGAAACTTGATACCTACAGACAAAGCCCAAATATTACGGTAATAATGAATTACATTTAAAGTTTAATGTGGGGATTAGAACACGCATAAGTAATATCAGCGTAAAGTTCTTAAAAAATTTGAATATCAATAATTTATATATTATGTATATAATATATATATATATGTATATAATATATATATGTGTATGCATATACTGCATTTAACAGATATGAATTTTATATTCGTTCAAAAAAGAGAAGAAAATATATCTTATTTTGTATTTAGCGTAAACTAATGCCCGCGTTTATCTTGTAATTTATTGCTCTTATGCATTAAAAAAAACACTGCAACATACCTATATATAGTGTACCCAAAGAGGTCGAATCTGGAATGATTGATGTTTAAATTTATATAATATTTTCTAAAACTTTATTATCAATATTCTTGATATTAAATATTCAGATAAATGCTTTCAATTGTTCTAAAATCAATCAATCAGTCTTTTGTAGTTAACTTCAATTTTTTAATCATTTGTAGATGGATTGTCAATTTCAACGACTAATCCTTGAAAGTCAGCCAAGAGCATTTGTGATAAATTTCGAGGTTCCTCTTTCTTTAACGCTGATCATGCGTATTGTCTATGTATTCTTGTAGGGTGTTTGTGTGTGTGTGTGTGCATTCGGAACGACTAAATACAAATATTTCCCTGTTTTCTTGATCGATATAAAAAGCCGTTATCATCATAAATAAGTAGTTGAACTTGTAAATAAATGCATTACAGGACAGCAGTAGCAAAGGTTAGGTAGAATAATAAATTATCCCTTAAACTATGCAAAGAATTTTTTTCTCTTCTAAATTATGATATTTAAAAATTGTATGTATCGCATATGCAAGTTAACACACTGGACAACAAGCATTAACTGTTAAACAGTGTAAAAGAAAAACATAAATCTGTTGAACAGTGTAACTAAAGACTATGAATCCTTGTTGAACAGCGTAAACAGGAAAACAGGAAAACACTAAACGCTGACTTGAAGCATTTCATTTCATTGACGCAATGTCTGGATGAATGGGCTGATAAATGTGAGAAGACTCAGCACTTTTGGAATAGCATATAGAATTTCTTTTCATATTAAATATCATTTTTTAAACGAACTATAAAAGTTTGAAGTTAGGATGTAAGAGAATAATCAGTTCTAATAAAATTGTGCATTAGATCAAATGTCTTTCATTAATTTACACACACGTAGTATATATTTTTGACAAAAATAAAAACAATCATATGTTTTTAATTTTTTACATGAAAGCCTCTTAGGTTTTCTCATTTCATCTTCATCCTAAGGGACAATGCTCCATCTTGTTATATATATATGTATAGTTTTGTGTCTTGCTAGGCACGTATGTGCGAAAATTGTCATATGTTGGGAAAAGGGTTATATTAGGCCAAGTGACTTAGAGAAATTTATTAGTCGATGTTGGCCGACTATAATCTGTTGGAAGGTATTTTTTTTTGTCTAACAAAGCTGGAAAATGTTGGAAAATTCTGATCATCAATCCAGTAGATACTATATTATTCTATAATTTTGAAGCAATGATTGCGCAAGAATTACCCGGCGAAGAATGTAGGAGGAGAGCAACCTTTACGCTTTAACCTCTAAATGAGCAGCTTTAAGCTTTTCAAGTGACCAGCTGGATACCCAATATTAGTTGGGGTGATCTACATCTTGATCACTTATTTAGCAGTGCGAACGTATGTCCGTTTCTATAGTTATGACAAAAAGCAAAACTGTAATTTAATGTTTTTTTTGAGCTGACCTTTAGACACCTACTTCTTTAGTAATTGTGTAAAGGTCTAGATGCGACCATTTATATCCTTCTTCAGAGGTGAGTAGTAAAAAAAAGCGATTATTTTATGTGTTAAGTTAACGCTTATAAAAATTAATTGCTATTCGCTTTATATAAAATTTAACTTTAGTTTATTTATATAATACCATCCAAGTAGTTAAACGTTTATTTAATAATTTTATTACCAGAACCTCATTATAAATGAATAGTAATATTAATAAATAAAATTAATTTAAATAAAAATTTATAGCAAAAGTAGATTAACAATATGTGTGTAAAGCATAATTTCGACTACGTATGGCTACGTATGGTTGGTTAATCTGTGAGCAAAATAGCAAATGATTGTAATATATAAGAAGTCTCCTTGACAATGACAGATAATTATGAATTCATTACGATTAAAATTTATTGAGTATATTTATGACAATGTCTTAATGAGTTAAATAAAATTAATCAAACAATTTTATTAGTAGAATAATTCCAAGAAAATATAATTAAAAATTATTTTCGATTTTAAACTTCAGATCGCTAAAACTTATTTATATGTAAGATGACGTTTTTTTTCTTGCTTTCCTCTAAGACTTTCAAGTCAGATTTAATTGCAGTGAGAAAAATTATTCATGCACCGCCGACCTTCAGTAATACGGAATAAGTAAGAAAGTAACGTTAGATACCAAACACTTATGAATTTAGTGATGAAAATCGCACAGCAACGAGATTCTTCAACATTGAATGGCTGTGTAATGCAAATAATGGAAGATTAGATCAGATCAACATAGCAACTTCGCTGTATCTGCTATCTATAGTGCGCTCAGTAAGATTGCCCAATAGGATTAAGTGTTGCTAAGTATTTGATATATCTGAGTATGGAACACACACTACAAAGGAATTTTTCATGTTTACTCACAAACAGTATTATCATATAAATCCAAAATTAGGGAGTCTTTCAAGTCTTCCAAGATGCGTATACATGGAATATATGAGACCAATCTTCGATATATCTTGTATGTTAAATATATAAGAACAAGCGCAGTGTGTTCAATTTTGGATAGTAATTAGGTATGAATTTCTTTGATTTATTGTGGTGGATCGTGCGTAAATTTTTGACTTGAGCTGAAAGTATATATTCCATTCCATATGTTCCATTCCATATGTTCCAAAAGATAGTGATAAATTAGAATATAATCACGAGGTACTAGTTGACACGCCTACAATTGATAAGAAGCAAGGGGGTTTACTTTTTATTTATGGCATTTTGTGGAATTTTTGAATGCGTAGAGCAGATGGATGAATGGATCTGTCAGCAGACATTGATCCATTTTTTTTTAAATCTCAGTCTATGATATAGAATAAAAACACTTTATGAGGCCTCTGGTCCGAATTATTAGTACTCACTTACTTACTTCCTTTATGTTTAAAAAAAAAAAAAAATAAAAATAACAATGTACAGCGACAAGGATTGAAAGACATTTTTCTAACATTAATCGTCAAATTGTAAATGTTTCGAAGTTTTCAATAATAGATTAAGATCGCAGTATCTGCACTGTGCGTGGGATTTTTATGTAAAATAACTAGTTATTCTAATTATTGGCTACAAATCAGTTCTGCTGTACGAATGTAATTAATTGATTTTGTCACTTGATTAAAGTAATCTTCAGTCACTGCTGTGTAATGTTAGCATGTGATTCACACATAAACTCGTAATCATAATGGAAATTTTAATAAGTTATTTAAAAGTTTTGCGATAATTTGTTTTTTTTTTTTTTAACTCTATCTTAACCTTTTCATCGAGAAGTCTTATTTTAGTTGTCTTTGAAAAGTGAAGAGAGCTGACATTGATAAGTGCGTTTTAAATTGGCAGCAATTATTTTTATACCCACCACCGTAGGTTGGGGGTATATTCATTTTGTCGACTCGTTTATAACATTCAGAAAGAAACTTCTGAGATCTCAAATATAGTACTTATAATATACACTTGATTCGTATCAAATTTAGAATTAATTAAATATGCATCTCTGTCCTTCCGTCTGACTGTATAATATATGTGATAAATATTTATCTGGCTGCAAAAATGAAGAAAATTTGGAAGTTGTTTTAAATGGATTGGTGATGAAAACATGCCAAATCTGCTAAAGGACACGCCTACATGACAACATAAATAAAATCTCTACTTTTTGGCTTTTTGCTGATTACTTTCATAAACTGCAATAAACACAAAAAAAATCTTTCATTTGTATTTAAAAAAAATGAACAACATGAGCCACGTCCATCAGAGCATTCTAGAGCATCGAAATTTAATTTTTTCGAGTATTTCTGTTATTAAGACGCAAGTGATGGGTATGAAAGATTCGGTTATAGCCGAATATAACTTTCTTACTTGTTGTGTCTGCGTGTATATAAATAATGATATTTTTGTTTACATTTAGATGTTTTGAGTATGTATTTGAAGCCTTTTGCCATTTATTTAAATAATTAAGTACTGAAGAAGAAGAAATATCAATCTTTTTAAATTTTGTTCTTTTAAAATTTTCTATGTTAATCTTTTTCAATTACAAGAAACTGAAAAAAACTTTGGTATAAAGAAGTTGAAATTAAAAAAAAAAAAGTTAAGAAATTTTATTGAGCTGAAAGCGAATCGTTTAATATCTATCGCATAGTTGCTGTAAGGTGAATGTAATATGATATGGCACAACTGTGAAGCACCTTATTCTCTCACCTTAAGCTAACATATAATACATCGCAGCAAAGCTCATAAATTAAGACGTTGCCGTATATGTGGGCTATCGCCGCAAAATAATGATCTATCAGAAAAAGAATATACGTCCAATATAACTTACGATATACTGCAATAGAAATAACATCAGAGAACGAGCAAAAAAATTCAAATTAAGCAAGGTCGATCATTCAATATCCTTTAACACTTTGCTTAACACAATTTTTCCATCAAAAATTATACTAAAAAAGTCTCTCTTTTTATAAGGACTCTTATGTCAGATGAGGATCAAAACATAGATCTATCTGGTACAAATTTGCTATAGTCATCTTTCCTGTCTCTTGCTCTTATGCACAGACACCAGATGGGCAGACGATAACCTTATATCGATTCTGAAAATGATTCTAATCGATCGGTATAAAAAATGGAAGGTTGGTCCATAAATAGAATGCCGATTTTTTGTTACTGTTATTTTAATTTTCCATCTATCTTTTTTCATTGGTTTACATTGTACTGTACAAACGGCCGCTCATATGCTTTGTGCTTTCAATGAGGAATTAATACTTGTAGTTTTTCAATGTGTTCATCACTTTATACACCTTTCCGAGGGGTAAAAAGTAATTAAAAATGAGTATATGTTCATGTTCATGTCACGCTGACACTCAATCTAAACCGGATGGTAGAACAATTACCGTAAATTTTTCAATGATTGAGGAAAAATATCAACGAAATTGTCACTATCCCTCCTCCCATGGTCTGAAGCTCTAATTCATAAATTTTCATATCAGGGCGATTACAGAGAGACTGGAGTGATGTCCTTTGCTTGATCATTGATTTGATTTACACTATGTGGGGGAAATTCCCGATATGTTTTGGCAATCACTTTCACAACCGCTTATTATGCTATTATTAATTTGACAGTTTTTTTTTTTATACAAAAATTAAATTTAGCGGAATGTATCGCATTTTCTAATATTGTAAATTGACAAAGCTTCACCACCAGTGTAGTGTACAATTATGTTGTAGTGAAGCTCATCATGAAATCTATTTTATATATTTTGTAGTAATAAAAATAATAATAAAATTAAAATCTTTCAATACCGGCCTCCTTAGTATTATACAATCAATTATGAAATGTTTGCATATTTTCGTCAATTTAATGATGTGTTTTGTTCTAAAATTCATATAATTTCTGTCTTTAAACTATGAAGACTGTCTGTGTATATATTTTTTCCCTTCCCTTTTTTCTATTAAATTTTTATCTAAATTAATTAATAATTTTAATTCATGTTAAGCGCTTAAGAAGTGGCCAGCAGATAATATTTTCTTAGATCAGTTTCGTTAAATGCATAAATAATTCAACAATTTAAAGAAAGTAAATACTTTTAAGCACATGAAGCAAAAGACTTCTTTCTTGCAGTAAATTACTTCGTTACCTTGGTAGAGGGGGAGGAATGTGTTGGAAGTTTATCGCATTCTCAGAGGTTAATCATAAAGTTAATCAATCAAAGGTTAAAAATTCATTGAATAGTAAAATTGAAATTGAAATTGAAATCAAAACCAGTTAAATGCATTGCACAGACACGATAACCATGGTCTTGACATGATGAGTTTTTTATTATTGACAGATCACACATCAAGGCACTTAAAAAATGTTTTTTTTTTTTTTTTAGTTAATTAAATACGTATTTTGTTTCGCTTATAAAAATTGATATATCAAAAGAAAAAAAAAGAAAAAAAAACGAATTCAGAAAAGTTATATTTGTCTTGAAGAGAATTTCGAGCATTCATTGCTTCTAAAGCCAGATAGAGATTTTTCAGGAAATTTATAAACCTATCATATCTAAACGATATTTCGAATCAACTAAAGCAAAAAAAATTTTGAAACAAAAAGAAAAAACGACTGATTTGATTACGAAGTTTGTTAGTAATCCATCGTACAGAATAAAAGTCCTGTTGATTGGCCGAATTTTTAAATGGACCTGATACATGATTTATGTCAAATTGTAGATCGCGATGTCTGCATATGTCGGCATATGCTGATGTATATTTTCAATAATTTTCCGCGCTCATTTACTAAGGAGCTATACACCACCAAGTTCATGTTCTTTATTTCAAAATTGCGATTATTAGAGTTTAAATTCCAGGCATGACCGCCAAATGTATGGTCAAACCACATCAGAAATGCTGTTGGTATATGATTTCTTTGTTAGTTTTTTTGTTTTTTTTTGGTTATTGTGAGCTCTCTTCTATGTGTGGTGTGTTTATAAATAATATTTAATGAAGCGTTACTGGTGAGGATTTGAAATTTTTTTATTCGCAGTATTTAATACGTTGCCTTATAATTAATTTTAAATAAATTTAAAAAAGACGTCTCTTTTATACTTTTCTAAAAACATAAACTAAAAGTGATGTTAAGTCATTGTGGTCACTGCTTTAGTGATAACGCTTTTGTAATAATCTGATTACTAGTAACGGGTTTATGTACATACATACCGTGCAAACACAAAAAGGCATAGATTTTAACCGTTTTCAAACACACCCCAGTCAATTTACAAATTTCTTTACTCGTCGTAGTTAACGTTTCGTATATTATTATTATTTAAGCCGGTATAGATGGATGCTGCGCAATGATGAACAGCTATGACATTTGTACTATGATTTTTTCATATAAATATTACTTACGCCAATACGCTCGATGTATGCGTGCATGCTTCAGTATTCTTTATATTGCGTGTGTGTGTGTATATTGGTAAGAAAACATGTTAATAGTAGTATTTCTTTCATTTTTATTTTTTATTTTTTACTTTTTATTTTTTTGTTCAAATTTACAGAGATTACCAGTATTTTCATCTAATGGTTGCTTATTCTTCTCATACCGCTTACAAGTATAAATGCGTTTGTTGAACGGTAACAACCGAGCAGTTCTAAGATTAGCGGCAAACGTAAAAGAAGATTCTTATCGAATTATATATGATATACAACGCGTCTGGATAATAAAACTAAAAGTGTACGACAAAATTCATAGTGTAGGAGTTTTTAACGACCATCAGAGTCAGTTATAAAGGATAAATTACCTTCAAAAATGGTTAGTGCTCCTCTATATTAATGCATTGCAAAAACTAAGGTTTGTTGTAATAAAAACTTGGAAGAAAAGGGATAACGAAAATTGTGAAAAAAGAATACATAGTTATACATAGATTTGTAATGAAAAATGTGTACAAGAATAACGTATAAAATAAAATTGAAAAATAAGTAAACATATGCACAAAGTATGCTTGTGCTTATGCTTATCAATGTGAATTGTGTTTACACTACATGTGTAACTTCTTTCGAAAACGACGCCGCAACGAGAACCTTATTATTTTGATCTCTGCTAAGGATTACATAACTTGATCTTTTCGTTAATAATGTGATTAGCTACGGGTCTGACGTCTCTGTAATGCAAATATATTCTCCGTAAGTCAAACTAAATGTGAAGGTGTGTTAGATACATCTCACTTCGTGCACAAGGATAGAGTTGACACATAACCAATGTTCAGAAGTATCAGTACCTCCTAAGTTGCGTGGGATTTCTCTACTCACACCAGTGGCGTTGGCTTACATTTAGTCCTTAAGCCATTTGTCAAATTAAGGATACAACGCATGTGTCGACGTAGACAATTGTTCGCCAATGTAGACAATTGTTCGCCAATGTAGACAATTGTTCACCTGTTGTTCGCTTTTTTTAATCCCTATGTAACGGTTTAACTTATTTATTTATTATAGTAGTAACAACTAAAATCAGAGTTGATTTAAACTCTTAACCGAATTCTTCTTACATTCGCGTGTTATGATCGCAACATATTATTTTACTAATCTGGAACCATAAGAATTAACGCCTTCTGTCCCAAGGAAGTAGGTCCCGCTTTAATTGACGCTAAGTAGTAAACCGTTCATTCCGTGTTTCGGTAGGTACCGTGCAGTTAATCGTTTCTTAGTGGGTATCGGCGATAAATATTCGCAGTGATATGAGTTTATTGGAAAGGTGAAATGGCAATTCTAAAATGTAAATTTAATTATTTATCAGTACTAAGTGTGGGAAACGAACTTTAGATAATCTTGATAATTCTGAACGCAAAACTTATTTTTTTTGTATACATCGGATTACGATTCCCTACAATGTTTATAACTTTTTTTTTTTTGCAAATTTAAGACCTGTAGATAAATTTAAAAAATAACTGTGTGCCATAGTTCAGTAATGTATCTTAATTTTTCGATAGTAATCTTTTCCTTGAGATAAGAAAGTACAGGACTCAAAAGCCTGTTCAAAACTATGTACCATCGCAACACGAATACATTTGTCTTTGTTTACTAAATGATTTAAAAATACACTCCTGAAAAAAAAAAGGTTAAAATCTTTATGCTAAAAAACTTTTTTTTAAATTCTGATATAAACAATGAAATATTATCAAATTTTCGCATTCCTTTACATTGTTTTCCAGAAATATTTTATTCTGTTCGCCTTAATAGTATACGTTCGTGGAGATGTTTCACATGTGGTTAATACTTATTTGCCGCCTGATGTAGTGTCTACGCAATCTCGTACTGTTACTTATTCATCATCAGGTGGTTACTCGTCGGATGTTGTCCAAAGTACAGGGGGTAGTTTGGTTTCATCAGGAGTTTCTTCTTCAGGGAAATTGGGTTTGAGTCAAGGTTCTTCTGGGCAATTCTCATCTGATAAATCGACGGCATCCACATATAGTTCAAGTACAGGTTATGCAACTGGTGCAAAACAAACTTATGCTTTTCCTGGCCAAATTGATCTAAGATATAATTCACCTGTTGGTCCAACAGTGGCAAGTGGTTTAACTTACTCTGGGTCGGGATATGCCAGCGGTGCTAAGCAAACTTATGTTGCACCAAGTCAAACTGTTGTAAGGACAAGCACTACACCAGCTACGCAAACATTATCCAGCGGTGTAAGCGGTTCTAGTGGATCAGGGGTTACATACACAATTCCAACTGCATCAGTTCAAAAGATATATCCTGCTGCACCTGCAAGTCAAATTACTTATACGAGCAGTAGCGCTCAGAAAATACTTCCAGCTGTAGCTACTTCTCCCACTGTTGGCACTCAAACCGCCTACTCAAGCTTGCCTGTTCAGAAATCAATCACAACACCTGGGTCTCAAACAATCTATACACTTCCTTCTGTCCAAAAATCGCTTGGTACACCTGGATCGCAGCTAACGTATATTAGCCCGGGGGTTGAGAAAACGGCCGGTTCGAAAACTTATTCGGCTCAGGCTCCTCAAGCGTTATTGCCCGGTGCACAAGTTACATATTCGGCTCCGGCTGCTCAAAAAACATATGCTCAACCAGGATCCCAGGTGACATATACCAGTACAGGCGTGCAGAAAACTTATGTAACGCCAGGCATTCAAAAAACATACACCCAGCCAAGCTCCCAAGTAACTTATACTACTCCAGGCGTACAAAAAACCTATTCGGTTCAAACTGCACAAAAGCCTTACGCTAGCTCCGGCGCCCAAGTAACTTATTCTGCACCGGTTGCCCAAAAAACATATACTCAGCCAGGATCCCAGGTGACGTATACCAGTCCAGGTGTGCAAAAAACTTATTCAGTTCCAGTTGTGCAGAAGACGTACACACAACCAGGCACTCAAGTCACTTACACTAGTACTGGCGTGCAAAAAACTTATTCGAAATCGACCGGTCAGAAGCCGGCTTCTCAAGTAAGTTATTCAGCTCCAGCTACTCAAAAAACATATACTCAGCCAGGATCTCAGGTGACGTATACCAGTCCAGGTGTACAGAAAACTTATGTAACCCCAGGCATTCAAAAAACATACACGCAACCAAGCTCTCAAGTAAGTTATACCAGCCCGGGCACCCAGAAAACATATTCGGTGCAAACTGCTCA
This sequence comes from Glossina brevipalpis, assembly GCA_000671755.1. Lineage (NCBI taxonomy): Eukaryota > Metazoa > Arthropoda > Insecta > Diptera > Glossinidae > Glossina > Glossina brevipalpis. Next base: position 554,018 of record KK351026.1, read on the forward strand.
AAAGCCTTTTGCTATCCCCGGCGCCCAAGTAAGTTATTTAGCTCCAGGAACTCAAAAAACATATACTCAACCAGGATCTCAGGTGACGTATAAAAGTTCAAGTGTGCAGAAAACTTACTCAGTCCCAACTGTTCAAAAAACATACACGCAACCAGGTTCTCAGGTAACTTATACCAGCTCAAACGTGCAGAAAACTTATCCGGTTCAAACAACTCAAAAATCTTACACTAGTCCGGGTGCACAGGTAACTTATTCAGCTCCGACCGTTCAAAAAACATACATTCAGCCGCAATCTCAAGTGACATATACCGGTCAAAGTGTTCAGAAAGCTTATTTAACGCCAGTTATTCAGAAGACTTATGCTCAACCAAGTTCTCAACTAAGTTACACCAGCCCAGGAGTGCAAAAAACTCAAACTGTTCAAAAACCTTACACCAGCTTCGGTGCTCAAGGAACTTACTCGTCTTCAACTGTTCAAAAACCGCCAGGATCTCAAGTTACATATTCAAGTGCAGGGGTACAGAAAACTTATTCGATTCCGGTCGTTCAGAAAACATACATTCAACCGAGTTCTCAAGTAACTTATACCAGTCCCGTCGTTGGAAAAACCTATTCAGTTCAAACCGTTCAAAAGCCCGGCCCCGGTGCTCAAGTCACTTATTCATCTCCGACTATTCAGCCAGGATCTCAGGTAACTTATACCAGTCCAAGTGTACAGAAAACATACGCAGCCCCAGCTATTCAAAAGATATATACTCAGTCTGGTGCTCAAGGCACGCAAGTTCAAAAACAGGTTTCTATACCCAGCTCCCAAACGATCTATTCACAATCAACTTCTCAGAAGACATTTACTCAACCTGGCTTTCAAGGCACTTATACCCGCCCAGCAGTTCAAAAAACATATAGTGTTCCATCTGTTCAACAAACTTATACGGTACCAGGTGCACAAAAGACAGTAACGCTGCCCAAGAAGCCGGTGTCGCAAACAACCTACGTAGTACCTACAACGACTGTTCAAAAAAGCTACATAGCACCGACAGTACAACAAACCTATTCAACTTCTGTCCCAAAGGCCACATCCACATTCACTGGCACTGGAATTCAGTCATCAACATACAAAGCCCCATCTGTACAAATTCCAACTGTACAAAAGACCTATTCAATATCGCCTACTGTAGCTGCGGTTACCTACAAAACCCCATCAGTACAAGCGTTCGGTGGTGTTTCAACGACCGCGCCAGCATTTTCTACTTCTGCAGGATCGAGCAATGGTATTGATACCAAATACGGTGCCAATGGTGGATATATCTATTAAAAATGTATATATATCATATCAAAATAATTACACTCTAGTATTATATTTTTGTTTACAAGTATGTGTATAAATATAATATTAAAAAAAAAAAAAAAATTATTTTCTTTGTTTACTTAATATTCTACGCAGTATGAATGAATGTACGTGTGGGCGATTTTTGAAGAGATTGAATTTTCAGCAATTCACACGCAAAGCTAAAACTTGTTTTTAGTTAAATTCCCCAAACTACGGGCACCTTCCAACGGTAAAGATGTTGGAAATACCAATCTGAAATTATGTTCTGCTCCAAAGATGCGTTTAATTGGCTCGTTTTAAAGGAAAAAGATTTTAGATGACTTGTCTTTCTTATTTTCTTGTTTTTCTTTTTAAATTATTTCCTTACTCCAAGGGAAATTTGAAAGAGTATGAAGTTCTTGTAAATATTTTGAACTCTTAACATTTGTTATTAAAAATTTATCTTATGTTACTTGTAGGATTTTTTATGGCAAAGATTTTTATTTTTTTTGAAAGCTCTTAAAGTAGATAAAGTGTTAAAAAAGTCTCCAAACTCGTTAAAAAAAGGGGTCAACACAATCATTTCATGCCTCGATACACTTGGGGAATTAATTAAATTCTTTTTTTTATGCGCAGTTATGCAGTTTAAGCTCTGTATTGATTTCAAGATTGCACCGAACGCTAGGCGGATCAAACAAGCGCATATCAAACAAAAAAAAACTGAGCTTTAATTTCATTGAAAATATATAAAAATATAAAATATAAAGAGTCTTTACACGTCAAATATGGAAACGAAAAAAAAAAGAATAAATGTTGGGAGTTGAAAATTTTTCCAAAATATTTGAGTATTTGTAGACTCTAAAGATTAGACTCTAAAGATATTTATTTAGAAGCAGGTTTTTTCATTGTCACAAATTAATTCAATATCGCGGGTTGCTTTATGTCGTTTCTCTGGGGATCCTCTTAACATACTGCGTTGAAAAGTTTTGTTTCGTTTGACGAATCCCTTAAGTGTTCCTCCACCAATCTGCTGCTCTTTGTTCAGGGTTTCCGAGCAATTTCATCTCTGACGGCATCAGAACACAGCGACTTAATTTACGGAATATTTCTTTCGGCAATGAACTGACCGTTCACCTAACACGGACGCAACTTTTTCTCGATTAAAATTTCGGATCCTCAGATTAAGTCCAGCATTTTAAGTTTAAAGTTTTCATTTATCGAATTACGAGGCTGATTAATTTAATTAAGTTAACTTTAATTTAACGATTTTGTGTGGATTTTTAACTGCTTTATGTATAAAATAGCTTTTGTTGGTGAGTATATTGATCGGGATATATTTCTTGACCTATATTTAGCGGTAGTAGCTTCGCAAGAAATTTTGATTTCAATGCAATTCAAACAAATAGGAGCTACTACGTAAGAATGTGTACTTACAAAAAAATGTCAAATTTCGATAGCATCTATCGGTATCATCGGTACTATAGGTCTGATAAGTTATTTATTAAACATTAATTTAAAATTTGACCCTCGTTCGACGCATTCGATTCGATTTTTTTTATGTATTATATTTGAAATAAATGTAAATATTTTTATAAGTGCAGGTAATTATAAGCGAAAGCGCATCATTTAATACAATCTTGCGCGATATTTGTCACTTTCTTTAAACTCTCTGCTCTTTATTGCATTTACCCACCCACCTTCTCAATCAATATACACTTGATTGCAAGTATAAAAGAAAGTTTCGCATCATGTAAGACACTTAGTTTACGTTAAGAGCTCAAAAGCAAATAAGTGTTCAGGTAAATAAATGATTTATTTAAAGCAATAATTGGGACAAAGAAAATTGTGTGTATGTGTAAAGAAAAATTTCGATTGTTTTCAGTATGAACGGCCGGATTAAAATTTTGTCAAAATTGCTATTACTACTAGTATGCGTGGTGGTGATCAATGAAGGAAATAGCAAAATAATTCTGGATGCTGTAACTGAAGGATCGAATAAATCAGCCAGTCTCGTGACTAAGGATACCATAGATAAACCCTTAAGATATTATTTTATTACTGATTATCCGTCTTATATACCCGAGAATCACTACATAAAGCCGGGCGATTTAGTAGCCGTAAGAAGTATAGAATCGAAAATATTGAAGGTTAAGAATGCCGATGACATGAATCAAGTTCAGAAAAAGTTAAATATTTTATATATGAGGAAATTAAAAAAGTAAAAGTAATCATAATTATTTAAGAAAATTGGTCTTGCCTTTCTTTAGTTTTTAATTAAAGAAACCAAAAGCAAATTTTATTACGAATATTGTGCAGCAATAGTTTAACAATTTGGATATTAACAGAACTTGTTTACTTCAAAATATTATTTTTTTTTGTTATAAACATAGCCGCCATTGCTACCGTACACAGTACCGCTTCGGGAAGATTCATGGTGATGTTTAGAATTATCGCCAGAATGTGTGTAATGAGAGTACGACGGTACGGGATGGGTACCGGCAGCATCGTGTAAAGTGTAACTATTTAACCCGGAAGAATAATCTAAACTTGAAGAAGCCGTATAGGAGACAGGTGCATTATGAGTAGCAGAAGTTTCGTGTAAAGTGTATTCACTAATGCCAGGTACCACATGTGCACTTGATGCAGTGTATGCTGAGGTTTGAATGGGATAAGTTTCAAGGCTTTGTTCATTATACGTATCATGAACTGCGTAACCAGTAACAATTGGAGCTTGTTGATCGGGTATTATTTGAGCAGTTTCTATCGGGGCGTTGTGAGTGACGTGACTTCCATCATTCGAAGAAATGTCTGAGCCAAGTGACGACGTATAACTATTATAGTTATTAACAGCGGGTGTTTGATGGTCAACAGATACCGTATGAGAATTTACTACTAGCGGGGTGCTGGTATCAACGTGCGTTTCATGTCCATTGTCATTATGGTTTTCCGAATAATAACTGGAGCTGGACGAAGGTTTATATGTGCTATAACTGGTAACAGCGGGTGTCTGTGTGTGGTGGCTATCATATTTGGAAGTGTAACTGGAGCTGGAACTGGACGATGGTTTGTAACTGCTGTAACTAGCACTGGCTGGTGCTTTATGTTCGCTAGATACGGTATGAGTTACCAGCGGAGTGCTGTGATGACTTTGCGTTTTGTATTCGCTACTACTTCCAGGTCCCGAAGAGAAGCTTGAAGTGGATGTAGGTTTGTAGTTATTGTAACTACTAAAACTCGGCGTATGATGATCATATTTCGAGGAGTAGCTAGAGCTAGAGCTGGATGATGGTTTATAACTACTGTAACTAGAAGTAACGGACGGTTTTTTATGCTCAGTAGACACGGTATAAGAAGTTACTGCAGGGCTACTGTGATGAGTGTTCGTTTTGTATCCACTGGAACTTCCATATCCCGAAGAGTAGCTGGAGCTGGATGCAGGTTTGTAGCTATTATAGGCACTAGCAGTTGGCGTATGCGTATGGGTATCGTGACTATCATATTTCGAAGAGTAACTTGAACTAAATGAAGGTTTATAGCTATTGTAGTCCTTCGATGTAGAAAAAGAGGATGAGGTAGAACCTTTCTGTTTTTTATTATTATCAGAAGAATAGCTGTAACTAGATGGACTTTTATAGCTGGAGGAGAAGCCTTTCCCAGAACTGCCATAGGTGCTGGATCCGTAGGAATTGTGCGAATTTGCACCATGGTGTCCAGCATTACTATTACTATGTAAAGATGAGCTAGAGCTAGAGCCACTTGAGGAGCTAGAACCACCACCTGAGGAGCTACTACCCGAATTATAAGAGTCGTGAGAAGGTGAACCTTTATTTCCCGAGTAGCTATTATAGCTTGAAGAATAACTAGAACTCGAGGGTGATTTGTAATTGGAATGGGAAGTTTTTACAGGGCTGCTATGACTTGTGGCACTACTATGATAATGATTACCAGAGCCATTCGAACTTGATCCTTTCTGGTCTGAGCTGCCGCTATGACTTGAAGAGTAACTCGAACTAGAAGGAGATTTGTAACTACTCGAATAACTCGAACTAGAAGGAGACTTGTAACTACTACTGGAGTAACTCGAACTAGAAGGAGATTTGTAACTGCTACTAGAGTAACTACCAGAGTAACTAGATGGCTCAGAATATGATTTCGAAGAGTAGCTGGTTGAGGGTGCGGAATAAGTTGTATAAGTATGTGTAGCTGAAGCTTCATGAGGTGGCAAATATCCTTTGGTCAGATGGCTGACATCGGCGGCTCCAAAAGCTACAATGCCCAGTAAGAGAGCGATGCAAAATTTCTATAAAAAGTAAACGATTGCAAAACAAAAAGAAAAAAATAAAAAATTTAAACATTATTTAAATAATCGAGTTAACTTCCAATGAAATTCTAATTTAGTTAACATAAAATTTAGTTCTATTTGAATTTATGGATTCAAGTTAAGTTTATCGAACAATAATTTTTCTTTGAAAATACAAAAAAAGTAAGTTTTGTTTCTGGATCAAAATTTGTTTGATTCCTTTTTTACTTCATGATGCTGCAATCAAAGATGATTACTTTGACTATTGCTTTCGTATATAATATCACTCTATTGATTTAGTTCAACTAACCATTTTCGTTAAGCTTTTTGTTAAAGACTTTTGATAAACTAACTGAGATCTTCGCATTGTATTATCTATTTATACGCGTTCTTAACAGTGGATTTGCTTCATGTTCTATAGATCGAAAATTTTGACAATCTTCGCGTTTTGTTGCTTCATTTCATATTGTCTTACATAAATTTGATGATACTCGTCAATTTGCTTTCTCTTTTTTTTTTTGAAAAAAAAAAAAAAAAAACAATTAAAACCTGATAATAGAACTGGAATTTTTGAAAGAAGTATCAAAGCAAATGTAGTGTGTTGTGACTGTTAACTTGAAGCTATTAAGTACCTGTTTTTGAAATTTCTATTAATTTCGCGATTAATTATGACAAAAGATTATAGCAACGTTTAATATAAATATTATAAAATTGCCATAGCAATAAGCATTTAATCAAACCTTAGACAAATGTTGATGGATGAGTATTGTATTTGGCTGCAAGTCTTCACTGGCACTGATGTCATGTCATGTCATTCGCCAAAACAGAAGAAGAAAACCGATGCAGTGGCAGCAGTGAAATTATTCGGATTATAACTACGCTACGTATATATCGCTTACTTCATCCGTTTATCTAAAGCTAAACGATGGTTCTTTAGAATATCTATTATCTATTATGACTTGAAGAGTTCAACCTCTCAAACTCTAAAGTCTCGAGGATTTAGGGTTAGCATACAATGTGCATCAGTGGTACCTTTTTGCAAATTTTCGTTACAATTTGTAAATTTTCGCTCATTTATTAGACCTGGTTAGCTAGAAGTGTTTAACTAGAAGGAGTAACATTTGGACATCTGTGGTTTTTGGTTGACACGAACCGTTTTCTTTGGAAGCATTGAGAGCGAGGTGGTGCCTTTCAGCGATTCTTCTTGCTGTGCAGTTCGCATTGAATGAATGAGGACATTACGCAACTTCGTTTAATAAATTTTTTTTTTTGATTTATTTCCTCAAACTTGATCTTGATTTGTACTTTGAACGTGTGAGTAATAAAGCAAAACAGTTTATTTTTAGTTATTACTGCACCTTCGTTTGATTAGTTTATATGAAGAAAGTTTGTGTTATTCAAAGAATTTTTACACCTTTATGATGGTTTTTTATAATAAGAAATTGTTTTTGCTTTAATGTTTAATAACACTTGCTCAACTTTTTGTATGTAGTGGTGTTTGTTTTATTATTATTATTATATCATTTTTGTTTCTAAGTGTTTTTATGGCGAAATGTGCGATTTATATGTTCAAAGGTCTTTGAACCAACCAATCGCTGATTGATTTGTGCTAAGTGTGTGTTTTGAGTACGCACCAATTGTAAAACTCTTTTTTTTTTTAAGGATCAATAAATTAGGGTATGTAAACTGTAAACACGGTCAGTGAGAGAGAAGTAGCGAACAAAGGCTATGGTGTAGCCGTAATGGGTGCAGTGAAAGGTGTACGCTCGTTTGGTAAGCGTCATGCCTTTTATGATCAAGCATGCACTATATTTGTATGGCTACACGACAATCGTGATTAAGATGTGCTCTACCATTGTGCTTTGAAATGTTTATAGCAATTTTTATACCTTTTTTCTTATTGATTTTATGGGTCGATCATAACAATTTTTGCACTGAAGTTTTAAAAGATGCTGTAAAATTATGTTGGGTGTGTGTGTGTGTGTGTCAAGTTTCAGATTAACAGACGTTAAAAAGGATAGTAAGTTGTAGTTTGCTGCTTATAGTGAGTAGGAGAAGAGAAGAGGAATCATACACAATACATTTTAAGACCTGAACTCTGTTCATTCAGTGTTCGAAGTAGCAAATCTTCAGGTTTTTTCTCTCTCACTTTTGTGACCAAGAGCTCAACAAGAAGAGGGATGACCGATTAATATGTTTAAATAATTTTTGGAGACTTCCGTTATCTATATTTCAGCGCAACAAGGAGAAGATTTGAGGTAGAAAATGAGGTTTGCTCCGCGTTGTATGCAATTCTTATATATCTGTAGATACACGTACGCGAGTTTTCAATACTTTTAGGCTGCATGCTCCAGGTAGTAATAACAATAACTCAGCCTATAAGAATTCCTAAATATCGTATCGTATCAAATATCGTATAAAATATACTAATTGGATACGCATTTTCCGAATGAAAATTATTTAAAAAGAAAAAATGCAAGTCCGGATGTATCGTTGATTTAATTAGATTTTTTTAAACAAATTTTTTTTTATCACAAAATTTTAAATATTAATAAAAAAGATTTGAGCTAAAATAAAGTTAAATTTTTTGTTTATAAATATATGTACCATCGCGATTATAAGCTGCTCTGATGACCGAAATCATGGGATCCGGTTGAACTTAGAAACTGAGCATATGGTTCCGAATTAGCATTTTTTACATCTGTTTCAAAAGGAATTGCTAATGGCAACTGAAGAGTTTGCTGCAAAGGGGTCGAATAGCTTGATTTTGCTGATATTGGAGTGTTGGGTATAATGAGAAGACCATCTTGTTTGCGAGGCGAAGTAATGAACTCATTGTAAGTTTGTTGTAACGTGTTGTCGGAAGCAGTTTGAATCGGTTGAAACGATGTGACTGCATTTACATCGTGGATTTGTCTTCCAGATCCAGTGTTGAGGAAATAAGTACTAGGATTTGATTGTATATGTGGTATTTCATAATTGAAACGACCGGTTTGTTTGGGGGAATAAGATGCCCTCAAGGCGGTATTGCTTTCGTGATCAATTCCGGTAACCGGGGTAATAAAAAGTTGGTGACGCGGTGGTGCACTTGATACTGCCGCTGTTGATTTGAGTAATTTATAATGATAAGATTCACTATTTATTGCGGGCGGGGTGATAACAGACAGTGTCTCAGTTGATAATGCCTTCTTTCCTTGGTGTACCAGTGCGGTGGATTGTTCAGTGTTAGGAACTCCAGCGGGTAATACAGTAAAAGTTTCTTTCGGCTTCGATAAGAAATTTTGTAAATTAGTTGCGATTTGATGGGTTTGTTCTAAAGCAGTAGCGTAATCTCGTTGTATCGTTTGTTTAGCCGGTATTGGAATGCTTTCTTGAACAGGAATGCTGTGATAGTGATTATTATTGCGTAGGGATCCCCCTGTATAAGGAGCAACGAATAATTGCAAAGGATGCGGTTGCTTAGGATGCGTGTACTGGGTGTGACTAGTTTCGTAACTTAATAGTTGTTGTGATGGACCATAATTTTGATTTGATTGAGCTTTCTGGGGTATAGAGAAACTAATTAAATTAATCGATGGCTTAATTGTTTCAATTATATGTGAATTATAAGCAAAAGATGACTTCGATAATGGCTCGTACTTATGATGTTTTGGACTATAATTGGCCAGCTGGATAGAATCAGGAGCTGGATTAATGTAATCATCACTTGGCTGACCAATAACACGAGCGTTCGCACGACATATCAAAACACTTAAGCAGAAAGTCATGTAAAATTTCTAGTGTTGTATTTGTATGAAAAGAAATAATTTTTTAATTTTATTATTATTATTATTATTATTATCATTATTTTTTTTATTATTACAGTTCATATAACGTTTTTTAAAGAAAACTTAAAAAAATTAATTTTTTCTTTCGATAATTGTTACTTTAACTTTTATCATAAATAAATAAATAAATTACTAACCATTTTGCAAGGGTTTTTTTTACAGACTGAGCGTTCCGTTAAGTTGGATTCGACTATTTATAGATACCTCCTCTGTAAGTGCCTAAGCCGTGTAGAGCAGGAGGCGTTACAGAGACACTATTAGCTTGTGATGCTTTTGTTTAGTTTTGCATATTTAAAGTTCGCCATTGATTGCCGCTTAATATATCAAAAAAAATAAAACGATTTAAAACCGAGTAACTTGAAAAGGTTATAAAATTTTAATGACCTGATTAAAATATTTGTATATTAAGACAGATGCTATAAACTATAGTCTGACTTTAAAACATTTTGATATCACAAAAAGGGAAAGTAACGAACGTATGTTTTGCAAAACAATTATTGCATAAAATACATTTTTAAATGGCGAGAAGAGTAGCACTAACACTAGTAGCAGTAACCAGTGGTATGTTATAGTCGTACCTTCAACACGGTTCCTGCTGATTGTTTAATGAATTGTTTGCTTAATTGATATTTTTGATCAGTGGTGGTAAGCCAGCCAACCAAAAGTTAATTGAAAAGAACTTCGATTTTATTATTCAACAAAGTGTTCTCTCAAACTTTTTACCACCAACAGTGACATTCCTATCAGTTGCTGTTTATTCGAAAACTTGGCTTCAAAAGCTGAAATATTTCAAATAAACACACGGTAAGTTTATTGATTTATTTAAAGAACTGCTATCTGCATGCTGACCTATAAATTTATATCAGCACCAACAACCAAAAGTTAAAAGCCAAAATCAGTCGTCCTCTAGATTAAGAAAAACATTTTGTTAGTATGACAATGGGAAGCGATTCGAACTATTTTCGTACTAGATGTGTTCTTCTTATCATATGATCACAATATTTTAGATCAATATCTGATCTGCTGTATGTGCTTGTAAGTGAGGGATAATGTATTTTCTTAGTGCTCTAACTGCCCTACCTACTAATGTATTTTGAAGGATCACGTCCGCTTTCAAGCTTGATTTGAACTATTTTCATATTAGTGGTCCTAATGATGAATAATTATTCCATTTATTTTATAGGTTAAGTTTTCCTTTAGCTATTTCAAGCTTTTCTGTGAATGGATTTTAAGCATTTCGTGTTCCCAATTCAGGTAAAAATACTAACTTCAATAAGGTAACTGTGAACGAAGATATATAAATCGAATGCAATCCCTGCTACGTTTTTCTGAGTGATCTATCCAATATAAGCCGATCTGTTAGTGAGATGCATAAATAAAGCGTGAACCCATTTTGAGAACACGAGCGCCAACTTAACATTTGATTTTCTTTAAAATTTTCGTTTTGAAAGCAAATTTTGAATTTTCGATTCCATTAATCTCTGAATTATTTCATTCAAGTATATATTACCAATGAAACTTTCTAGAATATTCTTCATTATCAGTGGGATGATTTTAAATCAGTTCAATTTTGCGCGTACATTTTTATATCTAACGGCTAACGTGGCTGTCCCTACGTAATTGCTACATAAGAGACGCGGGCGTTTTCATGCATTTGTTGGTTCATATAAAGCAGCATATACAGGTAGTAGGATATAAATGTACATTCTCTCTCCTTTAAATTTAAGTTAAGTTTCTTACAAAGTAACCATCAACGAGGAAGTTTTCTTTTCTTTAATTATTTGTAAAGTTTGATGCGGCAAAAGATGATCTATACATAATGTGACGCGTAATGTAGTAAAAACTCATACTAAACGATATTAGAATTGTATTTTAAGAGAGAGATACATTATCTCTGTTTGATTTATGGGTATACGAAATAACATAATTAATGCATTAAGTGCTTTCGTCGAAGGTGTGTAAAATATATGATTACATCATCGAGTATCTTTTGTAAACTAATTTTTTTTTCTATCTTTTCTATCTTCAAACATATTTTATTTTATTTTATAGAAATATGCAAATTAGTTGAACAATAAAAATAATTAAAAAATTACGAAATCGATGTTCGAATGTTTCATTTCTTAAATTTATTCAAAGAATATTTGTAAAGTTAGATTTCTTTCACTCAGGTAGATTTAGTGAATACAATTCAAAATTCAAACGAAAATGAAACATAAAGAAACATTAGGCGATTTCACCTAAAGCCATTCACTTTACTTATTTTCGATGAGAAAATACCGAAAATTATATCTCGTTTTTATATAAAATGGTATATCTCTCATGGGACCATTCTTATAGGAGCGACTTCAAATTTAGCAAAATTAAATTTTCTTCTTGTCCAAGATCTTATTGTAGATTATGTATTTTCCCCATGAAATACTAAAAATTAAGCTTTTTTTGTCAAATAAGGAGGTTCGTTTTCATGAAAATCTCTGTATCAGAGGTGGTACCAAAAATAGACTTATCTGATCCGAATTTGATTTTTCAAAAGCTCTCAAAGTTGATTTTCATATCAGGGCACTATATATATAAATTATGAACTAATTTTCATCATAAAATCTCAACTTTTACCACTTGTAGGGTGAACGTAAAAATACGTGGACAAATAGACGTTAAATAGGCTTAAATTGGTTTAGAATTAGACATACATACGCATATATAGCAGCAATTTAACATGAAAGTTGAATGTTCCAAATATTGACCACATGGGTCTATATTTCGTGGATGCTGTTCCATATAAGAATTCTCATGAAATAAATGCCTTTACGTCGAAACAAGGTACAATTTTTGATATTTTATGATGGAAATAAGTGAAGGAATTATATTTAGCCTTCAGTTTCTGGCTTTTTCTTTCCATATGCGTCAATGCGTCACTCAAACCTAAATAAAAAATGATAAAAACCAGAAATTTACCACAGAATTATTATAATTTTGTGACCTTGTGACTATTATCGACAACATTTGCATTTAAATCGAGCAAATCGTTAGAAACTAATTTTGAAATTTACATAAATACTCATACATATGTGTGTGTGTAGATGCTCTGCAATCTTCTTATTTCTTTATAAGATTTACATATCAATCTTGACAAACTTGAAAATGCTTTTTTTTGGTTTTTTGTATTTTCAGCTTAAGAAGAATCTTGAGATCTGTAATTTGTTGTTTTTGAATGTTAATGAGTTTAAAGACATTTCTATGATTCACATTTTCCGCGTAAAATTCCTTTTTGCGTGTACAGAAATTTAACAACAACAAAAAAATATTTAAAATTTTATGATATAATTTTTCAACTTAGATCGATTAAATAATATACGAGCAGAGGGAAATTTAATTTCTGGTATATATTATATACCACTTTATTGACTTATTAAGTATAAAAAGATTAATTTATTTATTATTTATTTTTTCTTTCGGTAAACATAACCGCCATTAGAACCGTATTGGGTGTCAACACCTCCAGATGAGCCCGAATATGTGGCAACAGGTACTGCATGGCTACTGTATGATGCATGAACAGCTGGGGCAGCATATGCTGATACAGTAGACTCATGATGACCGAAGTCTCCTGAAGAAGAGTAACTAGAAACAGCCGGGGCTGAGTAGGCCGATCCGTAACCAGATTCGGAAACACCAGAATGACTAGATACAATGGGAGCCGCATAACCTGAACTTACAGAACCTAAAGAACCTGATCCAGAGTAACCGCCTCCTGAATAACCAGATCCTGAATAACCAGATCCTGAATAACCGGATCCTGAATAACCAGATCCTAAATGACCAGATCCTGAATAACCACCTGATGAATAACCACCTGATGAATAACCACCTCCGGAATAACCACCTCCAAGACCAGAATAGCCGCCTCCGGAGTAACCACCTCCAACACCGGAATAGCCGCCTCCGGAATAACCACCTCCGGAATAACCTCCTGTTGAATAACCTCCCGTTGAATGACCTGATCCTGAGTAACCATGTCCTATTCCAACAGATTCGCCATAACCGGAACTACCGGATCCCGAGTAACTAGAACCAATCGATCCTGAATATCCGGAGTCTGACGATCCTGAATAGCTGCTAATAGCAGGAGCAGCGTAACTAGCACCATGAGAGGCATAACTGACAGCTGGAGCAGCAGCGTAGCTACCTTCGCCAGATCCGCTAGAGTAAGTTGAATGAACAGCCGGAGCTACATAGCTTGTAGTTACAGGAGCAGCATAACTTTCATGAGCTGGTGGCAAATATTCCTTAGAAGTTACAGCATAACTTGCAGTGTGATAATTACCTGCACCTGAACCAGAATCATATGAAACCGATGGAGCTGCATAACTTCCAGAAGAGCTACCATGTGAATACGTTGTTGGCGGCAAATAAGTTTTGGATAAATGACTTACATCGGCACAAGCCGCACTTATTAGACACAAAACAAGGAATAATTTCTGCAAAAAAAAAAAATGAAAGCAATTGAGTTGCAGCTTAAGTTTCACAATCATCTTGAAAGTATAATTTTAGGCAATTATTTAATTCATTAGTTGTGCTTTAACAATATCTTTTAACTTATTTGCACAACTAATGTTTATGTTTTTTATTATAAATGTGAACGAACAACAAACAAACACTAACCATTTTCGCTAGTAACGAAAGATCGCTGGTGATGGATGAACTGTACGAGGAATTGGTTAAAACTAATGTATTTCTCGAGCGTTCAGTTTCAATTTATACTAAATAAAAAGTTGATGGTTTATTTGACATCAAATGAGCGCATAAATACGTAGACGTACATATGTAAATGTTATCGAATTTGCAAATCTTTTGTTTAATTTTAAAAGCAAATCTTTTTTTTTTTTCTTTTAAGTTTTCAAGTTGAAGTTTGCAAATTTTGAAAAACAAAAAGGAAAAAACAGCAGAAAACAATTAATTGATTTGTGTAACCCCGATTTTATTTAGAGGCGAAAACCTGTCTCTTTCATCAGTAGTTTTACGATTCAATTGTCAAAGAGTTAGTTTAGACGATCATAATAATAATAATAAAAATCATAATACGGTAAAATTATAAATTTTCATTAAAATTTATTGATTTTTTAAATATTTTTATCTTTTTTTCATATGCATTCTAAACGTTAAAAATAGGAAATAATTTTTGTATGTTATTAAAATTTTGTATATAATGATATCTCTATAGATACGAAAACCTAACCCAACAAACGGAATTACTTTCGAGTTGAATAATTTATAATAGTATTATCCCCTAGTACATCTGCGTAAGGTCGAGTGTTTTTCAATGTGGGGGAACACCACACTCAAAACTTTTGCAACGAAATGAAATACGCGTCAGAATATCGTTTTCTGGATTTGAGGAATCAAATGATCTGATTAGTTTATCTACGTAGACATAACAGACCTGGCTTCGCTGGGGCACTTTCAGCAGATATTAAAACATAATTTGAAAACTCACGAACTAAAGCCCGACTTGACAACAAATGAACACCACTTGATCTCCTTATCAGTGGAAATCGTTTGTATCAAATGTCTGTTGTATGTTTGGAAAATATTAAAAAAATGTTCTTCTTTTCAATTCCTTAGCAAACGCAATAGTTGAGTATTTAATGCTAATCAAAGCGCTGCGGAGAAAACCTTAAAATTGGAAATAGTTTATGTTTGTCATCATTTATCATTTATGATATCATTATGATATCATTTATGATATCATTATCATAATGTCGGCTGAAAATCGAATGTGAATGCTTATACTATAATTATAATATAACAATATAAATATAAAAATGTAGTTATTATTATTATTCTCCAAATTATGTTAAATTGATCTTTAATATACGTGTATTTCAGGCCATTGCTTCATTTTTCCGTGGTGGGTACAAAAACACAATCACTTCCAACTGTTTATTTAAAGTGCTGTAGGCACAGCAGATATACGAACCATTATCTCTAAACTATTAATATTAGATGACCCATAAAATACACTAAGCCTTTATAAGTCAAGAGTGTTGTAAGCACAAATAGTTTTATTGTATAACTACACAATACCAAAAAGACAATTTGGCCTTTGAGACTATCTACGCTCTCCTTTTTTTTGCTATAGTTAAAAGCGTAGAAGCGCTGCTCATCATCGGTTGAAACATGTGTTAGGCGAAATTAAAAATTCTTGCAGAGCACAGAAGATGTCATAGAATATTTCGAAAAATTCTGAAGAGTCAACCTACTATGTCATTTTAGATATTACCATTGTTTTCCCCTTACTGATCAGCGTAATTGCTCAGCTATTATTGGTAGCGCTTCTCGTTGGTGGTTTCGGTAGATTGAAGCACCTTATAACAGAATACATTCAGCTAATACGCTCAATTCCATGTGATCAGCGCATTATTTCTTTGCGTCGCCGATAGTACATCTATTTTTTATCACCAGTCAGAATTCAGGAGCCCTTTTCTTCGAGTTGTAGAAGGAAACCACGGTAACGTTCAAATTAAATTGTTTCTTGTGCCCTCAAAGTGTTATATATAAGGTTTTTTGTTACAAACAATTTGACGCTATTTTTTTCCATTAATTTACAATTCCTGCGGAATAAAGAAACTATTCTTTATTCTATATTCAAATATTCCTCCTTATTTTCTTTCCTCGAAAATGCTTCTTTTTCTATATACATTATGGGCAGAATCGCACTGTACATGAACCCAAATACAAAAGAACATAGAAGGAGAGTATATAATTTTGTAGTCGCATTCATAATCAACTCTTCCTAAACTTCATCGTGAACACTCGCTTTCGCTCGTATCGCTTTCGCTCGTATCGCATTGAGCCTTGTTACCACCCTATTAGATTTTTGGTTTGGAAATGTTTGGAATGATCACAAACACTGTCTAAACACATTTGTTAGTGCGTGCTAGACAAGTAACATACCAAGAGGCAAGAGATTAGTTTGTAACTTTAAGTCTTTGTGGGGAGTGCTTTAGAAAAATCCTAAAATCTCAAGAAAAAAGTTTGCTTTGGCAATGAATCTTTCTCCACATATTCTAGAAGGCCCAAAATGTCTATTAAGTTAACACAATTTTTTTTGAAAATCTTTAGTATGGAAAGGAACAGTTCATTCGGTTTGCAGTTTCCTCATTTTTTCTAGATCGCACTGTTTCGTTAAGCTTATAGTAAATACAGATAAATATGTTATGAAATAATTTTGTTGATTCAATTGATACTCATATGAAACAATAACACGCGTTCCATTTGAGTTAGTGCCGAATTAAAGGCGACCTTAGAAAAATCAATAATTTTCGAAGGTTCTTTAGAAGCAAACATCTTCCACGGAAGTTGGAAGTTCACTGACACAGATATTTGTCAACCGATGATTTCAACCGTCCACGCCGGTATATATGTAACGGAAATACAGCAGCGACTAGAAATTCATAAATAGAAAAAGCAAAGGCTAATAGAAAATATTACAAATAGATGGCGAATGAAATTAAAGTAATAGCAATGACTGCAAAACGACCAACTGCAACGACCAAAATGAAAGATCGTTTATTATGCTTCGGGAAAGTCAAAGCGATCTTATGTCTTCCTCAACTTAGGTCCCGTTTTTTTTAAGATCTCAGCCAAAGTTTGCAGTTTGCTCATTCACGCCTTTGGCTTTCGAAATTGAATTTTTTACGCAGGCTTTTTTAAATGTAAGGATAATGTTCGTACTGAGAAACCCAATAAACTCCAACGAGGTAAAATGTTTGAGAAGGATCTAAAAATAAAAAGCATTTAAAAACAGTTCGAGTGTAAAGGCAACCCAGAACAAAAAGGAAAAGTGAAAGTTGAATTAGCGAATAATGCTGGTCCAAAACATTCTTTGGTCGTGCGCAACTATACTGTGCATTAAAAAGAATAAGAGAGAGAGAGAGATAAAGTAGATAGAAGTACTCGGACATGGTTAATTCGCCCGGATAGGTGACGATAAATGATTAGGGGTAAATTCGTACCCAGGTTTTTGTTGCCCCTGCTCGAGATTGCTTGAAAGGTTTGGACATCGACGGGTTTTTTTTAGTTTAGTCCAAGTCATTTACGCTTATAATCCATGAACCTCAATAGTTAAGACTTTCAGATTTAAAGTTTACGATGACAGTCTGGTCGAGGATATTTAAATTTTATAGTAACTTGCACGCAATACCCTCAGTTACCTAAATGCTACTGCAATCGCGAAATCATTATACCGTTAAAATTTCGTAGCGAAAAAAAAAAGATAAAAGAACATATCGTAGGATCATTTCGCACTTAAAAGTCCATATTTAAGGAAAAAACTGTAAAAATTAATTTTAAAAAGAATTCCTCCTTTTGTAGGTTTTATAAATGTGTGAATATGTGTATGTATTGTATTTTAAATTGATTTATTTACAAAAATTGCAATAATTAACAAATAACGTTGATAGTAATTTGCATAAGATATGTTAGGAAAACAGAATCTTTCCGGGTTTTCGTTTTTACTTCTTGTATACATAGCCACCATTGGAAGCATACTGAGTACCAGCAGCATCGCCCGATGAATAACTGAAAGATGATCCCGAATAGCCAGAAGCTGGACTGGAATATGTAGTTTGCACAGCCGGGACAGCGTAAGTTTGTTGTACAGGAGGCAAATAATCTTGTTGCACAGCGGGTAACTGATATGAAACCGATGGTGCATTATAAGTGGTATCAACGGCGGGTGCTGAATATCCAAAGGAACCACTGAAACCACCTAAACCACCTAAACCACCTAAGCCACCTAAGCCACCTGAACCGCCGGTGGAGTAACTGTGCTTAATAGGTGGCAAATATTCATTTACTGGTGCCGAATAACTCTGCTGCACCGCGGGCACTGAATAAGTTTGCTGTTGCACTAAAGGTGGTGAATAACTTTGTTGCACCAATGGTGTTGAGTAACTAAATCCAGCATTCGAATAACTTTGCTGGGCGGGTGGTAGATATTTCTTCGATAAATGGCTAACATCAGCCGAAGCTAAGGCCAACAAAGCACAAGTGATAACAACGAATATTTTCTAAAGGAAGAATAGAGGTTTGAAAATCTTTTTAGAACTTTTTTCATTTTTTCTTTTTGTTTGCAAGAATAGATAATATAATATATATTTTTTATTTTTTAAATATTATCTTTAATTTAACACTTTTTAAAATATTTTTCTTTATTTTTTTTTTTTTTTTTTTTTTTATTAAAATTCAAATATTTTTCTCCATAAACCCACCATTTTTATTTGAAAGTGTTTTCTTTATAGATTTTACTTTATATTTATTACGTTTACAGAAGTAACCCTGTTAACTGTACGCCGTAAAGATTGGAACTGATACTTTTGGTCAGACTTACCGGTCAATTTATACAGAAAACTTATGCTTAGAAGAAGTTACAGCCCAAAGCTGGGAATGCTGTAAATACGGGGGTAAAACTAGTTTGCTATTATGTACGAACGCTTGAGCATATAAAAGACTTACAATGTACTTGTGTATATGTGTATTTATGTGTGCGTATTTATGTATATATACATATAGTACCAAAAAATAATAAAAATAAATATTTAAAGCATCTTAAACATAGGCGACAGTTAGTCACTCAGAAATGAAACGAAATAAAAGGGAACCGATTGCGAAGTAGAGAATTCAAGGCATGTGTACGTTTCCACTACCAGTGATTGGTAAAAACAAAAAGTAAATAAATAAATAATAATAGTAATAATAAAATTATTATTGTATTCCAAACATGCATATAAAAAAGCCACATATTACAACTTTACGGACCTACATGCTTACTGCCGGTATTTGCCCGTGTAGTTAAATTGTATAACAATGTTGCGTACTACTCGGTAAACGAACTAAACAGACACACATCTTGACACTTCTTCTCAAATTAATGCTGATGATGATTATGGTTGTTAGCAAAATTGTACAAATTTTACGGTAGACTTTTTAAATTATTATTAATATTCACTAAAAATATTATATAAATTACTAAATTATTTATTGACAAAAGTTAAACTATTTTGCTACAAATATCCAAATAAATTTACGATTTCAAGTACATTCACAGATATTAAACTGTCTTTGCATGAACATATAAAGTGTAAGGCCGCTTGATCCAATCTGAAAAAGGTCGGAAGGCATACCTGCATCTCAATATTTGCTGCTCTACCACGATACTCCCCGAAATGCCGTATCAAGCAGTCAATAAGCAGAAATTCCTTAAATGGACATTTTTGCAAGCAGTAAAAGCTGTCGGTTATACTTCTTGGGCTCGTACCTTTCACGATGCTTTAATTTATTTTCTAAAGCCTTTAGCTTTATTTTTAAACGAATTATAATTGCCTTTACATTTTGGACATTCCATGCGATCCCGAAGAACTAATCAAACTACGTTTTGCTGGTGATTTCTGTGAACGCAGAAAACACCAACGTAACTCAGATCTGGCATACTTTCTGAACGAACTTTTTACTTTTCAGTAAGGACACCAGGAATTAACTGAACAGGCTCAATTTTTTTATATGATTTTGAAGAAGTTTCAAATATTTCTGGAATTTGTAGAATTTGTAGAATTTCTAAAATTTATTCAACATATCATCTATCTATCTATCAATCTATCAGAGAGTGATCATTCTACCCCAAAAATAGAGAGATATTTTTCGTATATACCGGATATATAAACAAGTCATTACCGGTTTTTTCTAAGAGAGTTTATGAGAATTTTTCGAACGTTGACTTCGCCAAGTGAACGTAATATTTAACTTTTTTGCAGGAGTATAAATTATACCGCCGATAGAAGCTCTTCTCTCAGTCTTGATTTGAAGAAAAGTTTTATTGAGTCGTGATATGTAATGAAATCTGATATATGATATATTACCGGAAAAGCAAAAACATCCTGCAGCAGATCAGGGGCTTCATCAATATCGTTTAATAATCTCTTTTTAATAAGATATTTTTTTATCATTTTCTTCAAAAGATTGCTTTTCTTGTTATAAAAAAAAAAAGAAGAAAAAAAAAACGGGCATAACTTATTTCTATATCTGGTGCACATATATGTGTATAAATAAGAGAATAGAGAACCGATTAAAAGCAAGAAATGTATATGAATTTACATATGTTACAAGAGAACTTTATTAAAAACAATTAAAAATGAAAAATCACTTAATGAGATATCGAAAGAAATTACAAGTCATCACATAGTTGCAAAGAAGGTCAGCACAAATGAAAAAGAAAAAAAAAAAAAGAGATAAAATTAATATATTATATTTCCATACAATTATTTAATGCTTAAATTATTTCAACTTTTACTTTTTTTATGCCCGGCAACGGAAAATAGCGGCGTGATAATTTTCTCAATGCACTTGTTACACATAGAGTTATTACAGATATTGGAGACCTATGGAATTTAATAATTTCCACCACATCTGTTCAATCTGAAGTTGCTCTCCCTGTTGTTAGAATTCTTATAAATTTACTGCTTCTAAGTGTTTAGTTGTGAATTTCATAATTTCATTCATCATAACGTCCGAAGCTTGTTGTCTACTGCTCAATTATACGAAATATGTCACTTTGTTTTTAACCCTGATGAAGGTACTTACATTACAGATTTCATGGACCATATAATATGCATCTGACTGAGATCAGTCTTCCGGTGATCTTTCATCTGTTATTAGACATTTCAAGATGGCAAAAATGGAGGACGAAAATTCGAGCTAACTACAGTTTAGCTTACAGGCTCAGAAGGAAAATGATCTTAGATCGTTCTTCAAAAAGACCGTAATTAATAAACAGTTGGTGGCGGTGATTCATCTCCAGGATGCATTTTCAAAAGCCTCTAATTTTTTATTCCAATATTTGCTTTTATAATCCAGCATTTGTTTTCATTGCTCGCGATGTAAAAGGTCAATTTTAATGATGCCTGCATGAATGCTTTCTAAATTACTCACTAAGAAAATAGACGGGGGGGGGAGTCAAATTTATGTCGCGTATAAAAATGGGATGTTAAGTATAAAGCAATTCGGCTTAAGTTAAACTAACTTCTCTTGTTTTATATGAAAAGTAGAAAAAGAACAGTTACCCTGACATGAAGGCAAAATTCAAACCTTAACCTTTTGCTTTTTCACCGCTTGAAAATTTACCACACAACACTGCAGCAAATGTTTGTCAGCAAGCAGTGTATAATCATTTTGTCTGTGGAAATGCTTATTAAGTGACTTTTGTTGTGTTTGTTTTAACTTCTAATTAAAATAACTGTTATGAATAAATTACAAAAACCAAAAGAAATAAAATCGATTTGTCTTGTGAACGATTATCAATCAGTTTAACCTCTTCAGAAACACGAATATTTTTAGTGCCAAAAAAAAAAAATTAAAATTTGTTTTTACCTACGGTTTTTCAATTTACATTTTACATTAATATCTACAAGGAAAGTAAAAAATAAAAATAAAAAAATAATATGAAGTATCCTTACGCGTGGCCATTGAATGATTTTCATGTCAATTAAGAAAAAAAAAATGTCTTTGACCCGGCATTAAGGATTTTTGAGTTTCGTTCGTAATAAAACATTTTCATGAGTTTTAAGTGATGTCCTACGGACTCCACCAATGATGGTGAACGCTTTGGACGCCCAAAAAAGTTGGTCGGTTATACCAGTGAACATGAAAAAATGCTAAAAAAAATATCTCGATAATTGAGACGTGAAGATAAGCAAAAAAAGATAACGGATATCAAAAAGTTGTCGAAAAGCACTGTATTCACTATTTGGCATGAGAAAGTTATTATTCAGGCGTTTACTCATCAAGCTTGTTGTAACTCGATGGCTATAATGAAAGGTTTTGACTTTTTATTACTGATCTGTAAATTTCACAAGAATGCTCTTCAAGTAAAAACCACATCGAAATCTTGAAGTGAACGTATCACTCTTGAAGGTGGGAACTCTGTTGAAGAATAATGTTTATTTTTAAATATATAATTGTTGTTTTTATTTTTGTTTTTTTTTTTTTTAAATAAACTTTATTTTTAAGTTTGGCATCTGCGTATGCCAGTAAATAATATCTTGTTATCACTAAGTTTAATATGTCTTAAGAGAGTATGGTAGAAGTCAAAATTTTTGAAAGTTTTTCTAAAGAATTCCCGAGCGTTTGTTCATAATTTATTCGGCTGGTTGGGCTGGGTATTAGATGATTTGTCATAAAAAGCTTATGATAAAATAGTTCGGATTTTGTTCGCATCATATTAAATACAACAACATTATTGCTCTCATCACAAAGGCAACCCGAAAGGCTTAGTAAAAATGATTAAATTTAGATATAAAAAAAACGACTTTGGGAGAAAATTTTATAGGGAGAGCGAGTCCAAAATGTATACCGTTATGGTTCAAATTTAGCACAACAACTTTATATACCACATCATTTATCTCGGACTAATTTTCATTCTTAAATAGTCCACTAACGAATGCTTATGTTTTGTAAGAAGCTTTCTCTGGAAAGAGGTTCAAGGAATGGTCCCGTTTCTTTAAAACTTTCGACATTCGTTTAATCAATCGATCGAATTACCATTTTTCATGTGTGTGTAACTGTAATCCATAAGAAAGGTCCGATTTGAATATATTTTCAATAGAATTCGTTCTTGGGACATAATATATCATCAGTCTATTGAAATTCATTAGAAATACACGATCTGGATTTTACACCTAAAACACCAGACATCATACAGAAAGAATATCACAAACTTAATACATTCATATATCACAAATAGCGTTGGACATAAATATATTTATTCTGATGTGATTTAATCTAAGGTTTGATATCCTTACATATCTCTCTGAATTTGTTATTCGCTTGCTTGCTTGCTTAATAATAAGCTCGCATCTCCGCCTCCCTCAAGGGGTTAAGGTATATTCAACTCGTACAAGAATCGTAATAGAAAGGGCGGCATGAATAATTCCATTCATTCAGATTTAGACGACTAGTTATTGTTATAAAATGTTGAACAAACATTTATGCATAAAAAGTAAGGAAATATTTATAATAATTTTATTGGAACAACATGTTCGTCATAAATTATAAGATAAACGCGCGCGAAGAACAACACAGAGATTAACAACAAATAATGATATATGAACGAAGACATAATATTTAATGATAATAATATATATATGTAAGTGACCTTCTCATTTCCTCTTCCATTAATGACTAAATTACATTGAATATCTTTTATAATATTTTTCTTTCCCTTAGTAAGTCTTAGTCTTAGTAATCGATTGTGATAAATGTATGCTTGTCAAGTTGCTCATCATGTTTTTTGTTTTTAATTTTTCATTGTCTTTTATAATTTTCAGTCGATTTATTATTAGAGTGTATTTTGTCGTTAAGATCATGTATCAGGTAAAGTTTTACTTTCGTTAACATCATGACTGTCTGCCTGCCTGCCTGCCTGCCTGCCTAGCCCCTATCCGTTTAATCTGTGTGTGAATCGTGTGAATCTTATGCTTACATAATATGTTATAATGGCGGCTTTACCGTTTCCTTTGAAGCTAAAGCAACATTGTCAACAAGAATTGCAAAAAAAAAAAAGAGTCAAGAGATATCTACTTCAACAGATT
Organism: Glossina brevipalpis; assembly: GCA_000671755.1. Classification (NCBI taxonomy): domain Eukaryota; kingdom Metazoa; phylum Arthropoda; class Insecta; order Diptera; family Glossinidae; genus Glossina; species Glossina brevipalpis. Next base: position 578,096 of record KK351026.1, read on the forward strand.
TAATACGATGATCCAGTTCAGTTCCATTTAATTTCCAGGAATATTTGCAATCATTGCGGTGCTGACAAATCAGCGGAATTTTTTTTCTTTCTTTTTCTTTCTTTTTAATTATTAAGCTGTTTTTCAAGATTGTGATAATAACACACATATTTAAAAATTCATCGGATATTTTTAAAAAAACTATTAACGGTTTACACGAAAGTAGTTCAATTCCAATTTTTGTAGAATGATCCGCAACATAAGATTTTATTATAATAAGATGATATATTTTTATATCCCACATCATATTAAGTTTGTTGTAAAATCTCAAAGCCCTTGAGATAGATTCACTTTTTAATTTCAAACCAAACGGTTCCGAATGATCTTTGAACATTTCGATGCAGTTTTGATTTCCTCATCATTGCATTCACATTTTTTTCTCCGGAGACATCCGTTTGAAATTTGCAAAGAGATAATAGATTGTAGTTGGTAGGAGATCAATTCGAATTTTCATTCATGCAATTTTGCCATTAGATCCATCGAGTTTGATTATAATTGCTTTGAAAATAGCAAAAGTAGCGCCTCTTAAACCAGAGTAATTCAGAGTAAGCAAACAACTGAAACGAAATGAAATTTTGGTAGGCGCGGTTTGAAGGTCGACGGGACTTACTAAAAATAATATGGATTTTTTTTTTATTAAAGTAGACATTTGTGCCGGGTACTCTTGTGTTAAATTTGGGTATAAAAGCTTCTTCTATATAAGAGTTACTTTGAATTAAAGGGACCAAATTTTAATTTTTGGTATTTTGCGACGGAAATAAGTGAAGTGAATTATAGTGTAGAAGAAACGGTGTAGAATATTGAATAGACTGCTTGACACGACTATAATATCTGAATATGTTTTCTTTTATTATTAATTTTTCATAAGTTATTTTATAAATATAATTTTATTTAATTTATTCGACTTTGTAGTCAGTCATTCATCGATTTCTTGCAAGAACCCCAACAACTGTAGACAAATATTATCAATCGAACGAAGATAGAAAACTTTAAATATAAAATTCAAAAATACATCAGAATAGAACTTAGGTATCAAAAAGTATATATGGAGATGATTACAAACCGATTTTTATTTCAAGTTCAAGGGTTCAACCAGACTCATAAGCATTCTCTGCTTCAGGTTTGTTTGCCATCATTATCCGATTTAGTTGCATCATATCCGTCGACACCTCATTACTGAGAGACGTCACATAACTTAGAATTCTGTTCATAATTATCTTTCACTTTAACCAACCAGGGAACCAACTCTTACGCTTCAGTGAAAAGATTCTATAAGTTACTGCTTAGCTGCGCTCGTAAAGTATATAGACAATTATCACTATTCTGACCAATGTTAAGGCTTTTCTTCTTTCATTTTTGCTTTCTTGCGTGACTTCAGGTGTTCTAAATGAAGGGCGGCAAGAGGCAAGAAAATACTTTGAAGAGCATACTCGTAAAGTGATATAAAATCCGGAAACGAATATAAAAATTTTTTCAATTTATTTTCTTCATTTAATTTATTTTTTAATAAAATTTTTAATAAATTTCTGGTGAGTTAAAGTACAATTGATAAAAATGAAAAATGAAAAGCGTTAACTTCGATTTACATTTAAATCGAAGGGCATGGTTATATATATAGTTGGTTGTAGGAGTTGAGGCAATGAAAGATTTGTCTGAACAAGTTTATATATAGATTTGTGCGGTTATCATGGGTAGGGAAAAGTGATAATTTCATAGTGTACGTGAGCGACCGCTATTCAAATCTGTTTCACGTAAAAGTTGACCACACTTGCTATAGCACTTAATAAAAGATTGTCCGGCCTGCCCTTTTACTAAATTATTGCAATTACACGCTTTTTGGATGTTAAATTTATTTATTGGTTTAGTCACTTTAAGTGAAAACATTTTGTGATCACCTTTCTCCAATTATTTGAAAGTGTAATGCGTGCATGCATGCATGATGAGTTCTGTGTATTCATTTAATATCGAATTTGTCGAAAGAAAAGATGGTCTCTAGTAAATATTGCGAACAATTATCTTAAAGATGAATTATATAGGTAAAGATAGGTCAAGAGAATTGTATGTTGAGCGCATAAGTGTGTGTGTGTACCGCATTAATTTGATTATTTAAACGCTGGATTGTAGGGGAAATTTAATAAACCTAAACAGAGAAATATTACAAAGGCATAGATTACTCGTAGAACTCGTAGATTTTTTGTGACAACCATAACCATAACAGTTTTATGAACTTAATACACCTGTGTTTATATAGGTTTTTTTTTTTAACTGAGAGAGAGGTGTGCTTACAAATTGGTTGAGCATGTTGTTAATGATGTTGCATCCCGGGCTGATTGTTGCACGACCATTTGGTACACTTGCATTTGCTTAAAATATAGGCATAAATATATCAATCTGGGTTTTTAGGACACACAGTAAAACACACACCAGGATTTTAAACGCATTATAACGCGCTTATAATATAAATGTTCAAAGAAAAAAAAAAGGAAAAAAAAAAAAACAAAAGCAAAAAAGTGAAAGGTTTGGTATTCTTACATAAAACTAACCAGAAATATAATGAACAGTAAAAGCTGAAGTCAAGGGCATCAATTGAATTAATTCAAGAAAGACAAGGCAGATTTCAAGCAGTAACGTCGCTATAAAATACCTAGGAGGAGGATGCTAAACATAAATGTTTCTTGACACTTTTGCAGGAGTTAATAATATTTACAGAGAGACTCATTATCATTACATTTACACTTGTGTAGATAAAATTTTATTAATAATAATAATAATAATAATAATAATAATAAATAAAGTAATTAAAGGATATTAAAGTAGGCGATAGAGGAGGAATAACATAAGGGATCTCTTTAGGTATACATACGCTGACCCCATTTTTATTCATAACAAATCATAAAAGAAATAAAAACAAAGTCATCTTTAAACATCTATTTTTATCTTATTATTATTATTATTATAATTCGTTTGTCCCAAAAAATAAATTCTTGAATTAAAATAAGCTGAATATTAGCAGCTCAGATTCATATAGATTCATACAACAAGACCGTTATGCTGCTGAGATATTAAATATCAATAAATACACAACGCATCGGAGGGAGGAAGTGATATGCATCGCATTAAGCGATCAGCCTTTCTAACGAAGAGTTCTATCACCTTTTTTTTTGTGGAGCCTTTAGCCTTTCACAGCTAAGATAAGAGAGAAATTTAATTCTATACAGAACTTGAAAAAGCTACTATAAGTGAAGCGCAGCATTCTGGTATGTTGGGCATACAAAAGTAGATGCCCAGTCATGACGGCTATTGTTAACTTATGCGATGTTTTGCAGAGGGAAATTTGTCCTTTGTAGGCGACAGGCTAGTCTTATTTTTTGTTTATAAGCATATAACTTCTTCAGCCGACTTCCCGATGAGACAAGTAGTCTTTCTGTTCTCTAAGTAATACACTCTATATGGAAAAACTTATCTGGTTTACAAAAGTAAAAATCTCCTAGAGTCTTACAGTCTTACAGTTTTCAAAATATTCTCTTTGATGGTTCATCCAATTTTCTTAGATGCACTAATCTAAAGCAAATATATATAAATAAAATGTAGTAAAAAATATATTTATTAGAAACGAGGAATGTGTGAAATCAGCCCAACGACTTCCCCATGCTCGTTAATAGAAATCCGTGAGGTTTTTATACGTTCATCTTAGAAATTTTCACAAAATTTCATTTTAACTGAACAGTACACCATTAATACGTGAGTTATGTGTATCGTAAAATTCAGTTGACAAACAAATTCTTTCTACAACTGAGACTTACCTTCTTTAAAATAGATCGTATTTGATATGGGAACCTTCTTTGAACACCCTATTTATGATTATTAAGAGAACAACAAATAGAAATCGTAATATTAATGCGATATATAGCATTGAATTTGTGATTTACTTGGACTCTGTCTTAATTGCAAGAATAATTATTTCCTTTCTTCCCCAAAGATATTTAGATAGATTTCTCAATTACTTGCTATTTCATCCATCCATTCATAAATGTGATTAGCATCACCGTAAGATATCTTTGCATTATTTCTGCTCATTTAATTTCGTTGTTTTTCTTTATTTTTATTTTTTTAAGTACAATCAACGTTGTTTAGTTATTATTGTTATTATTATTATTATTATTAATATTAATATTTCTTTTTCTATATATTTACAGTGTATAAATAAGTATGTGGGTATATTAAATTTCGCTTCTGTAATATTTATGTTTTAATGATTAAATATTGTCTTTCGCTTTTGAATAAAAATTGTAAAACATATGCTATAATAACACAATAATAATAATAATAATAATACGGCACATAAACATTGAAGTATGTTGAGATTAAAGCAAATATATATATATTAATACATGTATACATACACACTTGAATACATTAATGCATGCAATATGTGTGAACGTATATGTTATCATATCTCTTAATATACATTTACATTTACATGCGTATGCATATGCATGTGCATTCATATGCAAATATATGCGCATAACCAAACTGCTGGAAATGAAGTTCTAAAGAATAGCAAAATAGCAAAAAATAATGTTATAATGTTTCAATATTGGAAATAATTGATGTTTTTTTTTATATTTATCGTTTAGTGTTTAGAGTTTAGAAGTCAGATAATTTGCTGATAGTTTTTGCTACACTTAATTAGTCATGCACAAGTCATATTTATATGTGTAACATATACACATACATACATACATAGGTAGCCGAGGGTATACAACAAAAGTTCAAAATCAAGAGGGATACATGAAAAGTTTTATTCTTTTTTTTTTGTTCACTCCTTTTGACATCGAGTCCCTGCAAGAACGAGTATTTTTTCATATTTTTCAATTCTCGTGTTTCGTATCTCGTGTCTCGTATCTACCATATTTCATTTGACAGAAGTCTTATATATCGTATGCTTTTGTATATATCGTCATTTGACAGAAGTCTTATATGTCGTATGCTTTTATTTCATTTCTATCCTTGATTGTGTTCATTTTATATCGTACATTCGGTTTATCTTCATCACTTTAGTTTCGCAGGTAAAGCAAACGAAAGAAGATTAAATCTTAATATATATATTGATTCAATTAAAAAAATTCATGGCTTTTTCAAAAAATACCTGAACCTTTAGATTTTGGAAGACGCGCTGTTAACACCAATTTTTAATCAATCTACCTAACTATCTATTATGCCAGACTAGAAACAGGCAGTCTATGGACAAAAAAAGTTGTAACTTTTTGTTGTTAATTGAATCGGGAATCGGGAAAACTTTCGCTACATTTTACAATATCAGTTGGGGCTACGGCAATAAGCGTTCACAGATTTGTAAAAAATTCGTGTCGTTTATTAAAATCATCAGCGCGCAATGTATGCTCACTTGCTTTTTCGAAATATGAAGATTTAAGATCTGTTGCCCTCTAATTGACCAATTGTCGATTAAGTCGACGAAATTCTCTTAAAAATTGAGAAAGACTGGCACGATCGTTTAATTAAACATTGAGCAAACACAAGTTTTGTTGATTCAATTGCTTATGCGTACTGAATATAAAAAGAAGTTCAATATTTGAGTAACTTACCTTGCTCTATCCTGGAGAGGTGATTAATTTCTGTTACTCTCTCTCTTTCTCTCTCTCTCCTTCTGCCTCTCCCTCTCCCTCTCCTTCTGCCACTGCCTCTCCCTCTCCCTCTCCCTCTCTCTGACTGAAGCGAAGAAGGCGTGTCGTCTTCGTTCACAAAAATGTTAGGGACCACGCATATCTCTAATGACTCGACAAAAACTGAGAGAGAGTTTGACTGGCTCCCGTCATTGATTAACACAACCTAACAATGTCTATTCGTACATGTTGCAAGCAAAACTATAGAAATTTAAATCTCTGCCCAACTTATTGGAACTTTTTCAAGTAAGAAAACCACTTCGTTCTCGAAGAAAATCGTCAAGACCCAAGATGACGGTGAAGATATCTCTTCCAAGAGTTCATCGTCACTTTCAAATTATTGAAATTTTACATAAAGAAATAATTGGTTTCCATTGTTGTAAATTTTGTTTTGAGTTGCGATAAGAACTTGAAAACCAACACTGTTTTCTAAGGAATCTTCTATGGATTGGGCTTCTAAACTAAAGCTATAATATAAAGCAAATACTTGTCTTTCAGTTACATGTTAAACGAAATGAAACACATTTACTTGTTGTTGTGTTATTAACTTAAAATAAAAAAAATAAAAAAACTAAGCATAGTTCTGAATTATTTTCATTTTATATAATGGATACGTATCCAAGATTCGACTTGAGACGACTAAAAAACTTTCTTTATTGTTTCGTATGCGAAATGTTCAAAAAAAAAAAAGAAAAAAAAAACATTTTTAAAATATTTGATCTAACTGTGCGACGTGTATTTGTTCGAAAGAGCGGATACACGCACTTACATACTTATATAAAACGCATATTGTGTATATGTAACTGCGCTGTTTGTTAAGTTAAAAAATGTTTACTTTTTTTGTTTTTAACGTTTAATGCAAGACCATCGCATCTCATCATTTTTGCAATAGAGACACAACACAGTGCATACAACAAAATAACAGTTTTTTCGTTTTTTTTTTTTTTTGTGATTTTAATTTTATTTGCAATAGAATTTGTTTACACACAAATATCTGTAGTTTGTTTTCAAATACATTTGACTAATATTTTGACACTTACAAGTTATAAACATATGTCGCGCGGTAGACAAGCCCATCGAATTTTGAATATGTTATGTATTAAACACATAGTCAACGTATACGTATGTATGCCTTTTATATACGTATGTGTGTATGAATGTTTATGCGCAACATTATAACTTACGTTTATCGTTTATCGTTTCTTGTGGTTTTTTTTAGCAGCATTTTATAAATGCCTACGCAGCAGACTTACACAGATATCTTAACTACCGATGAGATTTGACTTAGAAACAAACAAACAAATAAACAAAAAATCCATATTTTTTTCTTTTTTTTTTTTTTATCATACGAAATGTTAACATTAGACAAACAATTATACGCAAAGTCGATGCGAACTGTTACTGGTTTTCTATTGTGTTTTCGATTTTTTTCGTGTTGTCACTTAAATTATTATTTTAGAATAATATTTCATTTTAGTTTCTTATGCGAAATTATTATTTCCTTATTAATATTTTTACAAGTGTTTCTAAAACATATTTTACTCTTTTTTATGTTTTTATTAAGATTTCTTCTTTTTTTTTTTCTTTCTGTTTCGGTTTACTTTTGATATTTAACTCATCATCTGGTTTGGTAAAGAAAAAGTCCATATATGTGTGCTTGTTTGTAATATATATATATACATATAGATAAACATTTTTATATATATATAGGTTCGTTAGATATATAAGAAACAAAAGAATTTAAAACGAATTAAAAAAAAGACAAATGTTAAGCGTTCGATATATTTTTTTTTAGATTAATTTTTAAAATATTCCGCTTGATGACGATGACTCAAATGCCTTCATAGGATAACACCAAGAGCGATGTGAATCCCTTATCGAAGCATCTCCAAAATTGGTTTGGAGAAATTCTTGGCTATGAAATCGTCCTTTCATAGCAGGAATTCGTTCCTTCGCATTCATTTGTCATTTTAAGTGTCCGAACAATCGCCATATAATCCAACGGTCACTATATAATTAGGGTGAAATTTGTTGCGCAATCATAGTTGATTTGTTCTGTTATTTCGCTAGTTTCTGGTCTTGTTTCTTCAAATCAATATTTACTTGTCTGTCCTACAGTCCTACAGTCAGCGAACTAGGGCCACTATTAACTATTAACCTGATGAAATCCTTAATAGCCAGCAACTCTCTCTTAGTTCCTAGAAGTAAGTTTGAATTTACGCTTAAGTTAATCCACAATTGATTGATTTGCCCTTTCTCGTTTGAGATGTTTCTTATGAGAAAATTTTTTAAAAGATTAACACACATTATAGTCAATTGTCCCCGTATTGTCCCCCCGACACGTACCGAATCATACTCGTATTGTAAGAGTTTTTGTTGTTATGAAAACCCTTACCTGTTATGAAATATTTATAAATTCTTCTAGAATGTCGTTATTTCCAATACTTTATGATTATGTTAATAATATAAAAGAGTAAATTGAAAATATACTTTTGTCTATACCTACCAACACATGTATCTGTAGCATGCACATATACATTAAAACATACAAATTAATAAAATGTAAATGTTTCACGATAAATAAATTTATTTGAGGTAAATTTATATAATTTGTTAAGAAGAGAAATTATAGTTTTGTCGTCCCGTCAAAAGACCCAAAAGCCCACATCAGACATGCTATAAAATAGTACCAGCAATAGTAGTAGTAAAAGTTTTGATCAGTCAGCCAGTCAGTTTGCTCATTCATTCGCCCGATTGTCCTCCATATGTTTGTCTGTAATAATTTAATTTTCTTTTTTTTTCGGGCCGCAAATACCTCAGGTTCGTTTGATCATCTATCTATTTGTGTTGGCTTGTAATCTGTTGACATTCTTAGTTACCAGAAATCGGAACTAAAGGGTGAAAAGAAAGAAAATCAGTCGAAAATTAGTTTCCACGTGTTCAGCTCATCCATAGCTTTGTGCAGGAGCTTGCGAGTACCAAGCGAAAAACAGGTGAAGCGAGGGCCTGGAATTGCTATTTGAAGAGAACAAAATGAAAACCATATATGATGCCCAGTCAAATCGGATGATTTATTGAACAGCCTGCTAGCTGGCGATGAAACAACGGTGTAACATAAACGACCAACTGTTATGTTTTAATAAATATTTCCTGTACCGCCGCAAAATTGAAAATATTAGAGAATATCTACCACTGAACCGTGTTTGTCGAAGAAAACGGATAATGCAGGTTATAAGGAAAAGTAGTAATAGATTTGTGTCTTTTTGGTCTCTCATTAAAAGCTGATGAGAATCACTGTAGAAATCTTATAGAATTAATTCAAGAGAGGAACACATTTCATTCTCATTCATTTTTAACTATATCGTGGGCGTAGTAGAATGGTGTCAGCGCTCTCCCTGAAACTATTTGAAGAAGTTCCATTTACAAGTGAAAGGCAACAATTTAGTTTTCTTAACGATTTAAATTTCTTAATGTGCACGATTTTTGAAATATAATTTAAAATTTATAATTTGTACAGTTCACACAAATGTGCAAACATCAAAGCTTTGTTTTGCAAATCAATCAGGTTCGAATCCATATTAGTTGACTAATGATTCATCTTAATAATAATAACAATAGAGGTCACTCTTCATTAGTTTCAATTTAAAGCGATGGATTTGTAAATTTTATTACTCAGAAAACTCAATATTTTAGTTCGAAGCTTTTTTCCAGCAACAATTCCTTCAAATCTAAAAATAGTTATGAAAATGTAAACACAATTTTACTTAATTCCTATCTTTTCCTTTACACAAGATTTCTTAATACGAACAGTGAGATTATTTACTTCATTTCTTCTACACTTTCGGCTCGAATTGCTACTAGAAAGTTGTTCGTGTGTTTTGCAGAAAATTGTTCTTATTTATTTTATCATCATCGTCTGCCTATGTAAAACGGTTTCAGTAACAGTGCAATAATAAGTATGGAGAAAAGCATTACATTTTCTTTTTTTTTTATTATTTCCTCTATCTTTGCTTTTTACAGGACGTGGAATTTAAACGCAAAGCGTCCTCTAATGGTTAGCAAATCTACGGACTTTAAATAATTGGTTCGTGGCTCTGCTTATAAAATTATTAAGAGCTTTACAAACTACAACTATTTTCATTTGAAATATTCAATTTTTTTGTAGCATATATTCAGGATGTTTTGTAAATGAATGCTTGCAAAAGAAAACTTGAAATATTTTAATAAATTTCACTTTTATGTACTTTAACCATCAAGTCGTGTAAATCTGAAACTCAAATTTAAAGAGGAAGAAAAAAAATATGAGATTTTAAAGACTCTTTGGGTTAACCTCTCAAGATAGGATAAGTTTAAGGAAAATTAACTTTTATCAGCATTTTTTCTTATTCTTCTTAATAAAAGTATTTTTTTTTTTTTGCATTTGCTATTCAATGAATTCTTATTTTATTCCTGAGTATTCTTTTTTGTTGTTTTCCTTAGCTTCTAATGTTTTCTTGGAAAAATTGTTTCGTCCGTCTATAGTGTTTTAGATTTCAAATCCTGTAAAATGTATTTTTGTTATTTGTCCGTGAGAGAAAATGATTATTATGGATAAGCAATTAATAAGCAAAATAGTGAATTAAGAAAAAAGTTGATGGCGTTTTTTTTATATTAAACCAAACATGTTCTGTCTTGATTGGTAAGTTTTTGAAATTTTTCCATTATGTTTTCTTTTTCTTCTAGAATCTCAACAACTCACATGCTTGTTTTGAAGTTAGCTTTACATAATTAAAAAAACGCTACAGAAAGCGAAACAAATGTTGGTCGAACAGAGGAAAATTCGAGTTAAACAGTTTACGAATTAAAACTTCACGGACGAACTCTCATAATTTTCCCAATAAAAGACAACACCTTTTCCGTTCAATAATTCTGGATGTTTTATCTCAATTGGGTGCTTTAATCACATCAGTTGTTTACAGTAGAGAGTGGAAAGTATCGTCTGGGCAGGTTGGAGTAACTTATGATGCTTGATTTCTTCCTAACCTTACCGTACCCAAAGTATTAACTTACGTGACGTCAGTCCAAGCTTAGATCACGATCTGTTTCGCATCATATTGTGATATATGAGCGGCTAATCATCGTTCGCGTTATCTATTCACCGTTATGAATCCGTGGAAGGGATAAAATCGAATCGAAAGGTGTACTTTGTTTAGATGAAACTACACAAGAGTTTCCCATTAATTACTGAAGTGGTTATGGTTGGTAAGAAATTTCACGTAGATTTCTGGTCGTAATTGCAAATAAGGTCTTAATAAAATATCCCTTAACTGTAAAATAAACGAAAAAACAGACACAAACGTTTGTAGCAAATAGAGAGGAAACTCGATACAAATTTTCTTTCTTTGTCTGTAGAGATTTTCCATTGAGCATAAGAACCTAAGAACATTATTAAGCTGTGCGAGTAGGAGTAGCACCAAGCGTGGTAAGAGCAACAGGGCGAAGCGTAAATCTAAGACTTTTAGATTGAAATAATCTGTTGTACATTCGATCTTTTGGAGAAAGGAGAAAGACTGAAGACTGAAGACTTAAGACTTAAGACTTAAGAAAGGCGAACCGCAATCAGCTGTAGTAGCTGTAGCTCTCTTGAGAAAATAATAATCAGTTTCGCATCAGTAGAGCAATTTGTCTCTGCGCAATTGTTTTTAAATTATCAATAATTTGCACTAATAGAGAAAAATGAAAAGAAAAACAAAAAGCAAAGAAAAAAAGATCATACCATACAGCCTGTTCGGTTCACATTCAAATAACAAATAAAACAAAACAACAAACAACAAACAACAAATCGTATCAGAAAATAACATCTCAATGAACACAAGTTAAACACAAGTTCATGTATTAAAAAGTTATAAAAATAAGTAAAAAATAAAAATAAAATAAATATAAATAAATATAAATATGTACACACACACATATACATATACATATACATATATATATATATATATAGATAGATAGATAGGAACGACGACAAGAGCACCAAAAATGTTCGTAACAGTGGAATAGTTACAAAGCGTGTTATTGAGTACATGTTGTTCATATGGCTCATTATAGATGCAGCGCCGATTTGTTTTGTTGTCCCCCTTGTTGACTTGCAATCGATAGTAATCGCATTTTATTAAAAGTCATCGTTACATATACATACGTATGTATTTGCTCGTACATGGAAATGTAGTTTGTACGTTTGTTTGTATGTTTGTTTGGCTTTAAGGGTCGTGATTTTTTATTGTGTTTGTTTTTTGTTTTTTTTTTTTTTTTTTTTTTTTTTTTTTTTTTTTTTTAAAAAGAAAAAAAAAACCCATTTTTAACAACTGCTCATCTTTACTGTTTTTTTTTTTTGTTTCAAAGATACCATGAACGCCTAGTCATCCAGTATATGCAGCAGCATTCGTTTACACAATAGTATTTGAATTGTGTGTTTTGCGCATGCGCATGTGCATGTGCATGGCGTAAATATTTAATATTCGCATAAATTTTAAATACATGCCTATGATTCGATTATGCATAGGCTTCGTTTAAAATGTTCCTAAGCAATGACTTGAAAATTCACCTACAATGGGTAAAAAAAAAATTTGCAAAAATTGATCAACATTGACAAGATCAACGATTAATTATTCTACGGAAAGCGACTTCGAGATCATTTTGTGAACTATGATCGCAATCTAAAAATTAGTACCACTTCTAAGAACAAGAACAAGAAATAGGAGGCAATAAAAGTTCAACCTTTTCGGTGAGTGAGTGAGTGAGTGAGTGAGTGCAACAAAACGATTTTTCTTACTAATCTTTGTTTTTCGTTTTGGTTGCTTAGTCATCCTACTGAAACACCGTATAGGCCACGACACATTCAAATTGGAGCCGATTTTATTGAATAGCCTGACGTAATTCTGGCCGATTTGATTGTCCTTTACAGTCAGCCTGACGTCATTCATCGAAGAAACATAACGAGCAACGTAGAGCATAATTGTATTTCATATATAGGTATACGGTCTTCATATATAGGCCTGATCGAACCTCTCCGACCAACATGAAAGGGTTTATAAAATATCTTCCTCTTCTTCTTCTTCTCCTTCTTCTGACGATGATGATGATGATGATGATTATTCTTTACAATTATCGGCTGTACTTCTTGAGTCGACTTAGGGTTATGTCTCCCCTCAAAACACCTCACGAACTGCTGTCGTAAATCATAAGAAGGAGAACTCTGCATCGACAAAGCATTCACTAATGATATAATAATCTGCTGCCCTCTTCACTTCTTGACTTCACTTTACTTGTAACGTATTATGAGAGCGACAATCATGTGAAATGTTTACAGCGATACGTTGCTTATTGAGGCGATTATCAAGATTAGCTAAAACACGTGGACTTTGCAAGTAGAAATGTTGAAGACAATCAACAAATGATTCTCTAACGAAAAAAGAAAGAAAAAAAGAAACAAAAACAAGTGAAAACCCCGTTAGAAAACATTAAAAAACTTCCGACATTTTATAACCTTCGATTGTGAAAAACTAAGAAAAGACGAAAGAATATGCGGTTGATTGAACGCAAAAGTATGGATTACCATCATGTGATGTTACCTAAAATTTGGAAAAAAAAACCAAATTCTGACTTTAGGCCTATCCGTTCTAGTCAAGAGATTAAGTTCAGGATTCTTGTGAGTGTAGTTGTTTTTTATTTTATTTTTATTTATTTTTTTATGTTCATTTTTATGCGAAACAGGCAGTAAAGCCTATCAAAGGTTGCAAGGTTCTAAACTTATTATTGAACGCGACCATCTAAATATTTTATTTTGGACTTTTGTGAAAAAAAAAAACGAAATATTTTGATTTCTTTTTAGAACAGTAAACACTGTGAAGCTCCTTGGTCTTCTTCTGTGTAGTTCTGTAGCTCGTAGATAGATGGAGGTTTTCTATAAGTTATCGTTTATAGCGATGATTTATTAATTCGTGGCAGGAGATATTCTTGTCGATATAAATTTTTTTAATCGATTATAATAGTAAGACTCTGAGTATATGTTACCGAACCCATGTGCTTAAACTAGTCCGCCTTTCTTTCGATTGCAATAACTGCTGCGTACCTTATTGTTGTTGTTGTTGTTGCTGCTGGAGATTTTGGTTTTTTTGAATACATTATACTGCACTCTGGTTTTTAGCTAAACGCCTCAGGAACATTTTTTGACCGATTTTGTTTTTGTTATTGTGACTTTAGGTTTTTTTTTTTTTACTTTTACGAGTGCGTTCGCTACATGGTAACGACATAGATGTGTTGTGCAGTTGACCAAATAAATAGAAGAAGAGGGTGGAGGCCTTTCTAACTTGTCGAAAGGATGAGGAGAATTAGAGGAACATTGCGAATGTGTTGGAAGCTATGTTATGTTTTGTTATAATATCCGAATGCCTTATGGGCACTATTTCGTATGTGGTTTATCGGTGTGGCATGTTGTTATATGGTTGTTAACAACAATTGTTCTTGTGTGTAGTTTTTTCGTTTTTTTTTTTTTTGTTTTTTTTTTTTTATTATTTTTTTGTTTTGTTTTATTGTTGCTGTGTATTATAATATTAACATATCATTTAAAATTCATGTAAAACACATGTATTCCATAGATAGATGACTTGATAAAGTGCGATACACACATGAACATACATATATGCTATAGGTATGTACATACATACATGTATATATATATATATATATATAATATATATATATATATACATATATACATATATACATATACATATAGATGCAAATACATGTGTATGTAGGTAGGTAGGTTTGTATATAAAATTATTGTACCTTTTTAAATTATTCAGTCTATGACTGCTGCTGTTGCAATGGCTGCGGCGATAGGTGCGCATATGTATGAATTCGATTCTGAAGTGCTTTTGAAGACCAGCAGTGTCAGTGTTTAGCATCTTAATCTGCATACCAAGTATGATGCTTCAGTAAAAGAGGCGCAAACTTAAGTTCTTTTAGACACACACACACGTACATGCTAATACACAAACACGAATGCAAATAGTTTAACTCTTGCATTGGATGTACTGATGTACTTAACTGCCGCTCACATATACACCAAGTGTGGGCATTTGAATGGTGAGTGTATCCAGAAATGCATTTTCCCCCAAAACAACAAATCTCAGTTTCAGTTTTAGTCTTAGTCTTAGTTTAAGCTTTAGATTCCATGGTCGTTATTGTTTTGCATATCTTGGCCTGCATAACCAGCACAGCGTTGTATGATAATAATACATTTGTACTATATATCTATGAGTATATATGTTCCGGCATATATCACCACACACACCGCCGCACCGAACGACATGTTAGTGACTTTTTAAATTTTTGTTTTTTTTTTCTTTTTCTTTGAAGTTTTTTTCAAAAAAAAAAAAAAAAAAAAACATCTTTAACAATGTGTGTGCGCGCGCGAATGAAGATGTCTTTTACTCCTTTTTGCATTTAATTTGTAAACAAAACCCTCTTTAGTTTATGACTCCAGAACTTCCTATTTGCTGTGGTTGCAGCGGTTGTTCACTGTGGCTACTGTTCTTCTAGGGTGTTTAGCATATCGCCTGGTGAATTGTTGCTCTTCTTTTGTTGTGGCTATGGTGTCTCCTACCATTTTTGGTTTAATATATTTTAAATAAAAAAAATAAAATATAAAAAAAAAAACACAAATAAAAATAAAAATAAAAATAAATAAAAAGATAATAAAAGAAAAAAAATTGTTGTATACAATTGTTGTTGTTGTTGTTGTTCCATATGCTGAGGCACGCATTTTAGTCTTGCTCCTGTTTTCTTTGCTATCTTTGTTGTTATTGTTGTTGTTAGTGTTGTTGTTATTGTTGTTTTTTCTTCTTATTGTTGTTGATGATGTTTTGGTCTGCTGCTGCTTGATTTGCATGCTGTTGCATATTAAATCAAGCATTTCATCATTACGTTTACATGTTTATGTTTAGTGCTGTGGTTATTGTTGATGTTAATGTTGTTGTTCTTTTTATTGTTGTTGGCTTTATGTTGTCTAAAGGATATTCATCAGTTGCTGGCATTTGGTTTTTTGTATTTCATTCTTTTCATTGCTTTATGTTGATACTCGTCGTCGTTCAAAATCATATATTTTATGGTTAAATGATAACATTCGAGAAAATTTTACAAAACCTTTTACATTAAAATAAGAATTTTATTATGTGCTTAGATGCTCAATATCAAAATAAGAAAAAAAAATGTGGGATTAACTCCATTTTTATCGGAGACTTGGATTTAAATAAAACTCCACTAATAATAACTGAAGTTGAAATTGTGTTAACGGACTGATCTTGTTTGGAACGTTTACGTAGCAAACGATGTTAGTTTTTCTATTACATTTTCGTCTTAGGGCGACAGTGGCTCTATCGAAAAACACGCATTATTATGAGAAATATTTGCTAAAATTAAAATTCATTTGCAGAACTCAATTGAGAAGATAAGATAAACCTAAGAGTCGAAATAAGGTAGCGCCACTGAGAAAGCTACACACAAAAATCTATGTATGCCTTAAAAACGCACTGTCATGTGCATATGTATGTATAAGTGACAAAGATAGTAAGTAGCTCAGGCAAATATTCGTGCGAAATTTTAAATTCCTATCGGTAAGTTATTTCTATAGAAGACAGGTTTGTGAACATAATTTCAAATTACACGTGGGACAAACGTGAGACGGACCGACTGAAACATTCTCCTAAATTGACTTAAAATATTATCTCTAGTAGTACAGAAAAGAAACACGAGATGCTTGCTTATGATTGTTTTCCTCGACAAGTGGAAAGAATCGAGAAAATTGTTTATGCTTTGACTCGGATCGTGGCTCAATCATTAATGTTAATGTCCCTCGATATCTGCTACAATCATAGACACCTTTTTTAATTATATCTGTGAGAGGTTCACGCCCATTCTTAAACATTGTCTGTCAAGCCGTCAAGCAAAAGCGTGTATTCATTCATTTCCACTTTACAATCGCCTTCAATTCTTTTCTGCGAGCAATAATGAGCAATAATGCATAATGTATGGATGGATGGACTTACCTAAATCGGATCAAAGTCAAAAAGAGCTTAACAATGCTTTCGAATATTGCAACTGGAATGATTGGATTACTTGTGTTCTAAACGGTCCGTAGTTCTTCTAAAATCTTGCTTACTTCTGTGTATTAGTTTTTTCTTTATATTTTCTAATCCCAAAATGTTGGTTTGTGATTTGTCTTGTGATATTCAATAAACATAGCTGAAGATAAGTTAAAACGACATAAACAGGTATTAAATATAAATATTAATTAAAATTGCATCACTGCTGATTGACCAAGACCTAAAAAGCCTTTTAACTTGTTCGCGGTCAACATTTGTGTTAATCGCGAAGTCTGTCGTGCTTTTTGTGTACGCTTTGAAGCGGAAGCGGCAGCGGAAGCTGAATAGAAATGTACACCATGTTTGGCTGTTTATAACTATTAATTGCTTTTGTACTTTTTAGAATCCGCATATGGGACGATTGTAAAATTCTTTTGGCATCCGACACGCCTTATCAGCAACAAAGAACAATTATTCAGTTAGCATTTAATGCTCGTACCACATACCACATACCATTCAGCTTAATTTTATCTCGGTCTCTGCTGGCCGGCCGCACTTTCTTGTCTATTCATTCAGTTAATAATCTTACGTGAGAGAGTAGTGGGTTTTCGTTTTGTGTGTGTGTGTGTGTGTGTGTGTGTGGTTTTCATTTCATTAATAATTTATATAAAATTCATATTATTTTAATCAATATTCAGATTAGCAATAAATTTACAATAGTTTATGGGTCAACACGGCAAATTGACAATAACTGCGCGCAGCGGCAGCACCAATTTATGCAGCGTAACAAGATAATTGAATTGCAATGAAATGAAATCACACCCGCACTTTGAATGATAATTCGTGCAGCACGATTGCGCTTAGCTTAGCTAAACAAAAAACCATATAATGTCTCATAAACTTCAAAGAAATATTAAAGCAGTTTTCATAGCATAGAGCGGCAGGCGAGGGCAAGTAGGCGGGCAGGTCGGCAGGCGAATAAAGGAGAAATGGCGAAATGAAACGAAAAGCTTTAACACCTTTTTTTTTTTTCATTCATTTATTTTTGTGCACGAAAAACTATAGAGAAAATCACATTTAACCACAGGTTGCCAGCAAATTTATGCCACCTTCTGCTGCTTTAACACACAAACTAATAATTTCCCTCTCTGGGGATCGGGGTGGTTAACGAGAAGGGAAAACGGTTTGCATTTCAGCAAAAAGAATTGAAATTGAAACTGCGGCAAAATGCAACAAAAATTGAGAAGGAAACTTAAAAAGGTTTTAAATTTGGAATCATGTAACAAGGCGCACTAACCAGCCATTTAACACGTCAACACAATTTTCCAATAGAGTTTTTCCCATTTTTTCGTATTTTCTTTTTCATCTCAAACTATTGATTTCTTAAGATTTGTATTAGAAATAGCAGCAGCAGCAGCAGCAGCAGCATTAGCAGCAGCAGAAGAAGCAACACCAACCCCAGCATTAGCATCAGCATCAGCATTAGCATTAGCATCAGCATCAGCATCAGCATCAGCATCAGCACCAGCAGCATCACCTTCGTCAGGAAAAAAAAAAAAAGTTGAAACGAGAGAAATTTCTCACACAAAAATATGGAAACATTATCTTGACATGATTACCAGCCTGCCAGTCTTTTTGCCTGCCACTACACAGCACCATCACCACTACCAACCCTAACAACACAACCACTATTACTACTGTAGCGGTTGTAAACTGATTTCATATGTAAAGCGATAATAAGGCCTAAAATTGGTTTTAAATATTTTCCTACACGTACGTACGTACCATGCAACAGATAATGCACGGAATGCACTCACCTACAACGAAATCATGGCATACACCAATTATTAGAGACCATAATAACAATAACAACAGCACCAATACACACACAATAGCAAGATCAACGGCAACGGCAACAGCAACAGTAACAGCAATAGTAACATCGACATCAACAACAGACAACACAACTCAACGCACTTAGATTAGATTATATGGTTCGTTGTGGCAATGAGGAGGATACGTGTGTGCATTACCGGGCAATCGCTGTTGTGTGTTGTTTGCTATACGCGAATTGGCCGCAACATGAGTAATGTGTGCTGGGCATAAACGAATTTGAAACTATCTCGCACACACACACACACATATCCGCCGTCCCGTACTACATACACACTTTTACTTACCGATATACAATATATTGGATGTATTGACTCATATATCGGTATTATTGTGCCTGATTACGAATCATGAGCGCACAATTCACTCACTCACACAAACAATTTACTGGTGAACACATACACACACATACACACATACATATGAGCACTTATGCACTTTTCAACAACAACAACAACAACAAAAAACACACGTTTACATTCCAATCGACTATTTAGTTAGAGTGAATGGCTTATATGGGCTTATTATCTATTTTAGTTGATATCGATCGTGAGCGATTTATGTAGCAGTTTATGGTTAGTTATATAGATTTCTTTGCGCACACACCGTTGTATAACACCCGCACACTTGCGCATAAACGAACACTCCACACTCATACTCACACATATAATCATTTTATGTAAAAGGTTAACTACGGTCAACCAAAATATCTATTTTTCATTGTATTTATGATCATACGTAAAATGTCTGTATGTGTGTGTGTGTGTGTGTGTGTGCTTACGTTCATGTAAGTATAGACATGCTTACATATATATAAAAAAAAGTTTTGATAACTACATCATAAAACAAATTGTAAAGTTATGTTTCATATCCAATGGTGCGATTTTGCGATTAAAGTAAATTTTTTGAATTTGTTGGTGATTAACATGAAAATGAAATGAAACGAAAATCGGAAATCGAGTCTTTTTTTATTTTATTCAATAACTTTGCAAGTTGACAAGGTAATGAGTTGCGATCGATACTCTAGGATGGATTACAGAAATCCTAAGCTACTGCAGTTTGCAAATAAAAATTTTTTATTGAGGATAGTTTCCGAAACATCCTCCCAGACATTTAAGGGGCAATTACTCGCTGAAAATTATCGCACGATTGCTCGAAAGACCCACAAAGTTCGTAAAGTCTAAGCTTCAAGGATGTAGTAAATGCTGTCAGCTGCCAAGTTCGCGAACGGTTTCAATGATTTTGTAAAAAAAGTAGAAAAACTCGCTCATCACTATGTGAGAAATTTCTTAGTCCCTCCTACCTCGCAGCTTAGAATATAGTAACACTCCCGAAGTACAGATTCGGGGCTCTTTGCTTCATTAGAGCAGAAATTAAACCGTTCGTCCATACTTCACAACTTTTTCAACTCTTATAATCAAAAAACAAAAACAAAAAAAGAAAGGAAATATAGATTTGGGATCGCACTCACAAAATCCTTAATGAAAATCCATTTTTAAATGCTTGCGAATAATCATAAAATCTAAAAGTTCACTAAAATGATGTTCGGAAAAATATTGAACATTCAAGCGATCAAGCGATTTTGTGTATTTTATTCCGTTCCGCAAAAATTATGGTATCGGCTTCAAATTCGGAAGAATTATTGGAATTTTTTGCATATATAGCTTGGTACGGCAAATGAGCCAAATGAGGCAAATGGGTCAAAGGACACGTCTCTGCTTCTGGAGTGTTTTGTTCTCTGCACAATAAATATTGATAAATCTATCACAGTGCCCAATATTACAGAGTAACGAAATTTAGTTTGCTTCGGGCTTTTTATTTTTTTTATTTTTATAAATCGGTTTACGTAAGTGATCTTAATTTCTTTAATATGATTGACCAAGTGGTAGAACAGTAAAACTCTTCTTTGATAATATTTTTGTCTTTTTCAATATAAACATGGTACGATGATAAGACTTTCTAGGGGATAAGTTTAAAAGTATTCACAGTTAGTTTTGGTCGCAAGCGGTGTATGCGACAAAGTAGATGAAGAAATAAAATTTAAAAAAAAAACAAATTGGGTTTGGAGGAGTAGCGTAGTAATAAAAACATCATTCAGATGTTCAGATTCAGAATTTATATTTTCGATGTTTTCAAAGGGATTTACTTTAATTGTTGTACCGTTACTTGTACGTAATTCTAAACGCAATGCAATCGCACAATATTCCAAATATTTAGTATATTCATAGAGATTCGTAAGATCTCAAGATTCTCGAGATAATGAGAGATTTTTTTTCTCTATCTGTACAGAAATTATTAGAAAAATGTATATACCCAGACACCCACCCAACCGAACTGATTTATAAAGTTTTATCGTAAGAGAGTTATACGAAATGTGAAAATTGAATTATTTTAAACTACTAAACAACAACGACAACAACAACTCAATATTAAGAGTTGTTATAGTTTGTCATTCTTCTTCGATTTGTTTTTGTATTAAATGTGGCCGCTGCTGCAATTAATTTTGCCTTGTTGCGGTTGTGGTGCATAATTCAAATCATATCTAAGTAAATTCAATTTTTTTTTTTGCTTTTCAATAAAAGCTTCAATAAGGTTTTAATTAAATTGTTTATATACACAATTCCGTCCATATAATGTCATTAACTGACCTCACACAAGCCATTTTGTATGGTATAGTGAGACCTTTACGAACATGTATCGTCATATGCTATCACACACCCCATCGCTTCACTTTTCCTGCTTCCTCTTACTGGTGCTATCATTATATACCAAAGTTAAATGCCATACAAAACATAATTTATGATTGTGTGCCGCTTGCCATACTAAACAACAACATACATTTTTACGCTTTATGCTTTTCGAGGGTCACCAGCGCCAGCAACAAATTTTTTATACATAAAGAATAGCTGCGATGGGAAGGTAGAGAGAGAACTTCTTATACCACTTTTTGATACATAAGTACACACCTTTGCATATTTATAAATATTTCGAAATGTCTGCGTTTAAAGGTTTTATGCATTTTGGTTCGCTTACCAAAGAAATGTTAATAAAGTGTGGTTTTTTCTTTTGTTTCTTCTTCTTCTTTTTTCTTCTTTTTCTTCTAATGACAACCACTTATTTGGCCAATAAAACGAAGAGCATTTTTAAATGAATAGTAGTTTTTTCAATGTTTATGGGAACATGTTTATGTTACTATGTATGTAAGTAAGTAAGTACGTATGTAAATAAATATGGTTTACATTTAATGCAGTTGCTCCTGTTTTTATTATATTAGATTTATATGTTATGTAATAATGTGTTTTAGGGTTTCCGAGTTGATGGGTTTTGTGTTGAAAATTAAGATATTTTAGGTAACAATTAAACACACACACACACACACACACGAATTTTCAGAAAGACCTTAAACCAGAAATATTTTATGAAGAAAAAGTGTTCAGTTCTTTCAAAAGTTATTCTTATACTCGTTATAGTATTTAAAAGAAAAAAGTTCGTGGCGTTTCCAAAAAAAATCAAAAATTTCAACACATTTTTTCGCATTTTATTAACCCCTTACTAATGCCATTTCGATCGAAAATCGTTATTCTTTTCACCGGGAACATCATTGGGTCACCATTGTAGAACTTCTGGGATTTCTTGGTGAAAAACTGCAACGGAGTCATTTAAAAACTGTGCGTAACCTAGCGTTGTCTTAATCGAATACGAAGCCTTTTTTGTTGATCACTTTTTGGGACTTTACCCCGTTTGCGTATTGCAGTCATGTTATTTGTTGACAGTAGTAAGCGGAATCAATCATGTGGCCACGGTTTCCTACCAAAAAAAAAAAAAAACATTCCCATGGTAAGTGCAACTGTATTCATTTTGGATGACGACTTTTTTCGTACATTATTTTCGTATGTGACCTGCTTTTCTTTGCCAAGCATTAGTCTCTTTAGAAACTGCCACGATTCAGTTTCGTTTCAGCAGCGATTATTATTAAATACGGGATTCTCTTGCTCTCAAGAAAACATCCGCCAACTAACTGATCACACCAAGTAGTGTATAAATTGGACCATTTACGCAATGACACTTTGCATGACGCAACTATACCTTTACAGTTGATTTTCGGTGCGTATCTGCTATAGCTTCACTTTTGCTTTTACTGTGATTCCCATATACCAATAAACAATAGTTTTTCATTCTTCAGTTTGTTCTAAAGTTCAGTAGTGAGAGTGAGTTCCACATTTAAAGGAAAACGAACCATACCAGTCGTTGTTGCTACGAACTTAATTATAAATTCTATATATGTTAACTAACGATGAACGGGACTTGAAATTCAATGTTTTATAGGAATTAACTCAAGGTTCTACTATAAAATTTCCGCTATCTTCGTATGTGTAGCCGTCATTTACGTCTCTTCGGATTTAAAGTTATTTTGATTTGCATAATAATTAGCTTTTTTACTTAGCTTACTCGACGAGGTTCTAAGTGTCTTTGCTAATTATAAAAAATTGTCGTAGAGTAGGTCGCGAAGTAGAATGAATTGTTCGCGTATCATTCGCTCAAACTTTTTATTCTCATTTTAATTAATGAGAGATTTTCAAAAATCTTAACAAATAAATATTTACAGTTACCGTACGTATACCTACCTATCTTAACTGTAATGAACGAACGAACGAACGAGCGAACGAACGAACGATGAAAAAAGAATTAAGTAAATATATATATAAAAGAACTGAAATTTATCTGGTTTATCTTTAAAACCGTTAGAAGACGGATAATGTTTAGGATTTCGTAGAAGAGATTCAATTGTGAAAACAATCATTAAATATGCGCGACCGAAAATAGCGAGAAAAGTACTAACTGAGGAGCAGTAATTAAAATTTAGTGTATGCGCTCAAAAGAGCAGAAAGCGATATGCACACTCAGTCGCATATACACATACATTTACACACGTAAACATTTTAGGATAATTTCCAATGAAAAATCATTTTGTAATCAAAACTAGCAAATCAAGAACAACGAGCACAACAAATCGGGCATGACTAGAAGCAATCAGTACAAATTCCTTGTAAAACAGTATCGCAGCATAAAAATAAAGTAAAATCCCAGTTGGAGCGCGCAAACATACCGACAAATTAACGAAGTTTACCTGATGAAGATGAAGAAGAAGAAGAAGCATATGACGATGACGATGACGATGATGATGATGATGATGAAATGAAAAGAGAAAGAAGAAAGAAAAAGAAGAAGAAGAAGAAGAATCGCAAGTAGAAAAAAGATCGATTGCTGTTGCCTGAATTGGCATTTAGTAGTAGTAGAGAAGCGGGAAAGAATCTGTTCGATGCGCAGAGGTCAACTATAAAGTCAAGTGCGCTTAAATAAAGAACAGCTTCCAATGAACTAAAAAGGGCAGATTATTTCTAAACATTGATACATATACTAGCAACTATATGCTGCACTACGCGTCCACAGCATGAAACACTCGGTTTTTCAACAGTCTTGATGATGCTGTACTATGGTATGGTTAGAGGTTTTTGGGCTTTAACTAAATGAATGAGAGATGATATCAAATGCACCGGGAACTAAGGCGAAGGGGAATGGTACAAAAAAAAAAAAAAAAAAAACTAGAAGAGTGGCAGGGAGTGTAAGCAGCGTTTGGTTAACTTACAGTTTCCTTTTAATTTTTTGCTTTTTTTGTTTTTTTGTTTTTTTTTAATTTTTTTTTATTTTGGTCAAAAGTTTCTGTTAAGCTGCTCTGTGGTGGTGATGGTGCTGGTGGTGGTGGTAGTGGTGGTAGAACGTTATATAATCTGCTCTAGATCAAAATTGTTTATTAAACGTGTTGCACGTGAATGCTAACGAAAGCTTCCGCAAACTAAATTGTAGCTAAGCATTAAATCTGTCGCCGCTTCAGCACTTTTCAGTACAATAATAGAAGAAGAAAAAGAAAGGCTTGCAGCACTAACTATACCGCATCATGTATGTATGATATTATAGTAGCTAAAGCCATAGCTGACTAACTGGCTGATAAGTATTTTTGAGGAGATTCCCTAACAAGCTGCCAAAAAATAAAAACAAAAAAATAAAGTTTAACATCTTGATAGGTTTCGTTTTTTTTTATTCTTTTTATTTTTGTATTTTTTTTTTTGTTTTTGATTTTTGGAAGAAGCTAAGCCAAATTGCATTAAAAGCATAGAAAGGAAAACATTGTTTCAACTAAGCGATCATTTTGACTAAATTGAGTTAAACGATCATGATGATGATGATCAACAACAGCCGGTAAATGGATTTTCAATGTTTAGCAAAGATTTTGTGACTCGAGGGTTTACTGTATTCCATAAGCTACCGATTTTGTCAGATACGTGTATTCTTGTGTGTCTTTCCCTTTTTTGTTTTCTATATATCCTTATAGCGGAACGTCTCGCGATCATCGATTTTAGGGTGAAATTGCTGCCAAAACTCTCTTTCGTAAAAGTGTAAATCTGTTAAATGTTCAAATGTCTGCTGCATTGCTGCCGTTTTATTTCATGGCAGAAAATTTGTTAGATATCCGAGATTGGCCTTTGAACCATTCAAAAACCGCAATGCAATATGATGATGAAGAAGAAGAAAACGAAAAAAGAAGAAGCCAAAAAGAAGCAGAAGAAGAAAAGCTCTTATAATTGCCAAAACTATCGCAAAAGATCTATTAAATGCAACAGATGAAAACATCACTTGCTAAGGAGAGTTAGTTAAGTAAGTAGACCGTTCGTTTGTTCGTTCGTTCGTGTGTTGCCCTCTTTACTTATACTCATACCCTCTGTCCATGCTCATACCCGTATCTATACCTACACCTATACCTATACCTATATCTATTGCCCTCGTATTCACCGCATACACACTACATACACTACATACACTGCATACACTACATACATAATCATCTTAACTGGCCTCATATCTTTTTATCATATTTTCAGATTTCATTTTTTAGTCACATGTTGGTGTTGTTGTTGTTATTGTTGTTATTATTATTGTTGCGCGCTGCTGTTTTTTTTTCATTACTTTTTCTTAGTTTTGTGTTTGTATGATCTATAATTTGTGTAACTGATAATTTTTGGTTACAGTTGAGTGAGATCGAGATTTATAGCTACCGGCCTAAAATGTTGTTATTGTGTTTTCACATTATCACAATTAGCACGTTTTTGGTTTTGGTGGTTTTTGTGTTTTTTTTTTCGTTTTTATTTCTTTTCAGCTTTCAGGAAAAAGGGAATCATCAGCCAGCGAAGTAGTATAGTTTAGTTAGTCACGTATACATAGAAATTATGTACAGCCGAATAACTTATTTAATAAGTT
Source organism: Glossina brevipalpis (assembly GCA_000671755.1). NCBI lineage: Eukaryota > Metazoa > Arthropoda > Insecta > Diptera > Glossinidae > Glossina > Glossina brevipalpis. The sequence goes on from KK351026.1 coordinate 604,155, forward strand.
TTTCAGTTTCATCGCCTAATCAGTTTTTAATGATTTGCTTAATTTCCGAAACAATTCCTAATGGTCTCAATTCCTTTCAACAGATCGTTACAAGATAATAAGAAATTCATCTAATACATGTATTCGTGTGTGTGTGTGTCTCAAAATTTCTCCATAATTTTAAAAAGGTTTACTTAGGAGGAAACCGCAACACATAACACAACTTGACTTTAAGTCGAATTTCTGTATATTTTGTATAGTTAAAGTTTGTTTGGTTGGATGAAGACGAGGTGGACACTGACGATTAGTTTGGTTATTGGCTATTAATGTATTGATGCTTGAAAATCTTTTTTAATTTCTGACGGCTAACCGAAGTTTTTTTTTACGGCCATAAATCCAATTGTGTATGATAATCACCTGGAATCCAAGAGCAGAATCCACTTCTTTACTCTTGGGCAGATGTGTTACTAACGATCCGTTAGTACAAAGGGTGTTAAGCTAAAAAGAATCCTTGAGGAAGTAATTCGAACTTTAATTTTTTTTGGTTTTGAGCATCGTTGTACCAGATATATGAACTCGTGCGTTATCTTAATGAAAAACCAGATCAGATCTTCACTTAAACCTAAGAAGTTCAGGTATTAACGTTGAGTTTTTCCTTAAAAAAAAAAAAAAAAAAATATCTCACGCTAATCCCAAAAAAGTGATCTCAGCAAATAAAACTCTCTTCAGCTTTGTCAGAAATCATTCTCTCCTCTTAGTCCATTATTCTAAATGTTCCTTTGTCTCAAGTTTGAAGCAATGGACGCAACACATGATGACGAATTGAGGGAAAAATTCGTCTTTATTGCTGTGAAACATCGCTGAACACTTAATTGAAAGGCGCCCATTAAGCCCCAAATCGGTCGACTTTTGAGAAAAACTTATTGTCGGTCGCTAATTAGGTTGTTCGATTCTATACATCGCATTAAATAGTGGTTTATATGGTTTTGATTATGACTCAACAAATTGAGGTCGGGTAGTAATTTGCGGGATTTTAAAGTGATCAGAAATTTTCGGTTCTTTAGTTCTTCAGATTTTTTCAATTTTTTTTTTTAATTTCAAGCAGAGTAGAATATAAATATTTTATCGTTGATATAAAAGAGAGAGAGAGAGAGAGAGAGAGAGAGAAAGAGAGAGAGAGGGAGAGAGAGAGAGGGAGAGAGAAAGAGAGTGAGAAAACGTTATCTATCTATTTGCGTGCATAGATTGACTGACTGTAATGAATGATACAAACAAAGGACTTGAAAATGACTTGAAAATGCATTAAATATGTTGTAAATAATGCGTTTATGTGCTACAAAGTGTATTAAACGTGACATTTTTAATTAGAGTATACGAATTGAATGAGAAATTGCGCAAATGATGATGAATAAATTGAGTTTTGTTTTACTTTTAATTAATAAAGAAAAAAAAAAAAATAAGAAAAAGAAAAATTTCTTTTTTTTGTTCTTGTTTTTCTATGAAACTTATGTTGAAACGTTTATGTACAGATTTAATGTCTTCTCTAATAAAAATTCCAATTTGATTTTATGGTCTTTCTTAAGATCATATTACTTGATCACAGTTTATTTAGGAGTTATTTTGGTTGGTTGTGAAAACGTGCTTAACGTAACGTAAGCAACGTCTTCCATGTTCTTTACAAATTGGATCAGTTTGTGAAATTTTCTCAGAGTTCAATCATCCATCGCAAGATCACCAATTGCGTGTTGTTCGAAAAAACAAAAAAAAAAAAAAATAAATAAATAAAACAAGAAAAAAAAAAACATAGAGAAATTGCACACTTCAATTTCAAGATTCACATAAGAGACTAGGTGAAGACCGCGTTTGCTTACAACACCATCAACCGGTACCACCAACACCATCAACAAATGAAAAATAAATCACGACTTCAAATAAAATCAGCGTTAAACTGTTTGCTTCACGAAAGTAAATCAAGCCAAAAAAAAAAAAAAAAAAAAAACGAAAAAAAAAAAAATAGAATGAAACGAAAGCCTTAAAATTAGTGCAAAATAATCCAAACACCATAAAAACAATATTAACTGCGAATGAAAAATAAAATAAAATAAAAATAGAAAAATAAATTAGAAATAGTGTAGATTTACTGTGATATCACCACTACCACTACCACTACCACCACCACCACCACGCTACTATTACAACAACTACTACGAATACTTCCACTATTGCTACAATAACTACATCACAGTACAGCGGAATCTAGAATCTTCCACTATATAATTTTAGAATTTATAACATCACCCAAGCAGCGCAAACGAGAGACGGGAAAACGGAGAGGGAGAGGGAGAGGCAGTGAGGGAGAGAAATGAAAAAAGACAAAGAAGCGTTATGATCATAACGATGCTTATTAATGGCAGTAAAAACGCATTCTCATCGTCATCATGACTTCGTATAGAAATTGGAAAATAAGCGCAAGTTAAATTTGACCCGACTAGAGCCATAATGATTATAAAGCCAACTGGCCAACTGGGATAGTTATAATAATGATAATAATAATAATAATAATAATAAAAAAAGCAAAACAAAAAGAAAACAAGAATAAGAGAAACAACAGTCAGATGATAAAGTTGTCTAATAACAAAAAGGAGGAAAAATAGTTAAGTTGACGCAATAATAAGCAACGGTCTAAGTACGCGGCAACCGCCAGTTGAATAGTTTAAAGATTCGTAACGCGATTGCCGTGGAATAAAAAAACGCAACAACAAATAAGAAGAAGAAAATGAAGAAGGTGTTGTTGCGTAAGTAGTGTGGGTGTTACGTCCACCACACTGTGAACATAAAATCATCATCTTCGCTGAAATAATGAAAGCAAATAATTTTCCTTAAACCACAGCCACAGCCACGCACACTCACATTAACCGCCACATACAGACAGACAGACAGACACATATATGTGTGCATAGGCAGCTATTCCTTACATCGTCGTCTGTCAGTCTTAAGAAAATATAAACTTTTCACCATCAACACTGACGGTTTTATTCTGCCCCTACATGAATACACCCGTTTGTTTGCTGGCATATAATAATGAAGGACCTGAGGTTCTTCTTCTTCGTCTTCTTCTTCTTCTTCTTCTTCTTGTTATAAGTTTTGTTATTATTAGTGCTTTAACTGCTTCAACTTTATTCTGTTTATATGAGTGTGTGCGTATACATGCGTGTAAGTGTGTACACCAACAAGATCACTTGCAATATGTTGACGACATCCAAACCAATAACAAGAAATCGTGTCTATGATCATCGCTCTGCGCACCAACAACGACAATAATAATATTCTGTACGTTTAACTTTACAACGTCAACAACCGTTGGCATTGCTATTGCTGCCAGTGTGCCTGATATTGCTTTTGCTGCTATATTCTATATATAATTCGTAATCGCATCGTTGTGGAAATTGGTCAATGAACCGAAAGGTTCACGTGTATGTAATTTTCTTTCTTCTACACTTTGCTTTCGCATGCCTTTATCTACACACCATTTCATACTGTATGAAATTTGGACAATCATGCATACGCACACACACACACACACACTCATCCATTTACAAGAAAATACCTAACGCTTGATATGCGTAAACTACTTCTAATTTAATTCTGTTCCATACAATGTTGCACGAATGTTTGTTGCTGAAAATCAAATGCAACCAAGAATTTTTATAGCAACAATCGTGGCATGTAAAATTTAGAAATCAAATTAAATCATTATTTTCATTTACTTTTTTTTTTTTTTTTTTTTTAAATAAAATGCTAAAAACGTTATGAAGAAGACGAGAGTTCGAAGATCTGGTCCACATTTTCCACATTCAGTCAGTACGACAAAATATTATTTTTTAAATGATTTTGCCGAGAAAATTTTGCCAATTTTTTACGTAAAAGAACTTTTTTTTTATAATAAGACGCTATCGTTCGATCCAATTCATTCTCAATGGCGTTCATTTTGGAGACAAAACATGCCACCAGCCCTTCGAAATATCTCGTAAACAGAAATTGTGTATCAAAATATCTACATATAGAGAGAGGGTTATCAGATAGACAGACAGACAGATGAACAAAGAGCTATATAGGAAAGTTATATTCCACAGCCCTTTGCTTTACTTTACTTTACAAAAGCGGGCCCAAAAATTCATTGGCACCTTTAGAGGGGTAATAACAAACTCAGTATACTACCAGAACTATTTGAATCATTCGTAACTAAAAGACTTGTTTTCATTTTAGAGTCAGTTACCTGTCAGGACCTGTTAGGATGGCTTCTTTAGAGGCAGCAGTTCAAAGGTTCCCCTAACCTTTTGGAGTTCTATAGTTAAATTTACGAAGCATTTTCTGATCGCACACAAACGGATGTTATCTTCATAGACTTTTCGAAAGCGTTCGACAAAGCAGATCATGAAAATAAAACTCACTTAATCTGTTTTCAAGAGTGTCTGTTCGTCCGTCTAGCGATCTGTAGCTTGAGCATTAAAACAGGAACAGACAGACAGGCCAACTTAAATTGATTTAGAGAACAATTCTGAATTGATCGATATGATAAAAATTAAGTCTCTCTCAGGTCCGTCTGGGTAATACATATATGCGTGTAAACGTAATGCATCCTGTACCACAACTGGTGTAGGGTATAAAAAACGATGCAAAATGCATGTGTTCTGAATACTCTAAATGCAAGCAGTTTGAGACTGATCTCGAAATAACCATAAAATCAAAAGGCTACGGAGGGAACGCAAATGACTGAATTCTATTGTTGAAGACTTTTACAAGAGCAACGCAATTATTAAAGTTGTTTTGGTGATATCTGAAAAGAAAAAAAGTCCTTTGATACCTTACCTCAGATTGGCACGGCAAACATTACTTCCGAGCAGGGGAGGAAATGGAGACCGAAACTTTTAAAAACTTCACCTTGAAACGATCTCATTCGGGATATAACCAAACAATTCCGAATTCTATTACGAAGGAATGTCTAGCTTATGATGGAAATTATTGTGAATAAAGATTTCTTGTTATTATTTTCAATTCAGCAGATTTTTATTAATTTTTTTATTTTATTTTAAAATCCGCTTTATGAATATGGGGACATCTATTACCTACAGACACTGTGACTGCAAGAAATATTTTCTGTTTTTGTATCACATTCCTAACCTCTTACTATTACTCCAATTTCAAATTGCTATTATTAAACTCTGGAGAAATGCAAGAACTTGTCAAGCGACCATAAATTAGCGAAATGAAAGTGTTGACATTAATTGTCAACAATAACAACAATAACAACAATAACAACAACAGCAATAGTAACAGCAATACCTCGATGTTGGTAACAAGAATCGTTTTGCACGCTCTAATTTTTTATTGCACAACATTTCGTAAACACATACTCACACACACACACACATACACATACAATTTTCATTATGATGATCAACGCGTCCGTTCGCTGCTTAACACATAAAGTCGCGCACTGCTCCATACTGCATGAAAGTGTCAATTTGTTCCTTTTTTTGTATATGATTAGCTTTCTGTGTGTTGGTAGTAGTGTATGTATGATCACGACCATATAAAAAGTGTTGTGCGGAAAAGTAACACTGAAATGTAAGAAAAATAATTAATGTGCGTTCAAAAGTGAACGCGCATGCGTTACTTAACTGAGACAGATTTTTTGTATTTTTGCATTTTTTCTTTTTTTTTTTTGTGTTTTGGATTATTTTTGTGGCCTTAACAGTAAATATGTAGGACCATAATACTAAGTGTGCAAGCTGGGAAGTTTGCTCTGAGAGGAACGCTTACTTCCTTAAGATCGGCGGTAATTTGAACAAAGAATAAACACAAAACTTAAATGTCAACACATTGACAGATGAAGTGACAGCAAACGTGAGTCGCACCAGATTACAAACAACTTTAGAACAATACAACAACAACGGCAACAATAATAACATTTAAAATGCAATTTAAACGTGTGCCTCCATGCAACCAACTTCAGCAACTCAGTCATCGTTTGTTTTCGTTTGTACACCACCAAGAGCTGCTCTTGCAGGTTAGTTGGCTGTTGTTCGCCTGCTTGATATGCTTGAGAAGTGCGTCAGTTGGTGCGAATTGTAATTTGACAGTTTAAGCATGTTTGGCATTTTTAATGAAGCTTTGCGCTCACACATACCCACCAATACACATGAATGTGTATGTACATCGTACATTCATTCAGCACACACAACCGTACACACTAAACCATAAAGTGCGTATTTTATTGTATCTCACTGTGTATATGATCGCATATGTGTGCTGCCATCTCTTTCAGACAGATTTTTATTGTCTACCAATAAGCGCCATCGCGTAACTGTCATTTCTGTGTCAATTAAAATACAATATTTCAACGTTGACATAGTGATTGCAATTGGCACTTGTTACTATTTTGTTTGTAGGTTTCTACGCGGTGCCATATTTGTCATTTTGCACTTTTTCTATCTTTAATTACAACATAAAGAACGAAATGAACAAAAGCGAACAAAACGAACAAAACGAACAAAACGAACCCAGTAACAAACTTATGCACACACATTCGCCTGAAGGAGGCAGATTTTGAATACCTCCTCAGTTATGGTAAATATGTGAAATTCTTAACTAAGGTCTTTGTGCTGTTGTAGGCCGTTTGTATTTTTGTAACTGATTTTTTCGTAAATAATTTGTGTTTATTTATGAAGAGAAATATTTGCTTAAATTGTAAAATTTTCTAACCTTTTTTAAGTCTTCTCCAGCCTTCATTGATAACTTTTTGTGCTTCTGAAATTAAACCTGTACGGAGTACGGAGCTAAGTCAATATGCCTTCAATTTCAGCGTTAAGTTTTCTCATGAAGCAACGACTGAGGAGCATAAACAACAAAACCGATTTATGATTTCATGTTTATCAACAAAAGTTCATACAGATGTGCGTAGTACGCGGGTGCAGCTACTTTGCTTCAATGATTTAAAAAGTTTAATTTTTTTTTTGTTTTGATTTTGAAGTAGTTTTTAGTTTGTGGTTTTTTTCAGCAGTCGTTGAATCTCTGTAAATGCTTGGAGTTAGTTTTGTTTTATTTCTTGTGAATAAATTTTGTTTAAATTTTCATTTTTCTGAAAATTATTTACAATTATTTTTAATATTTATAAGGAATTATTATTGCAGTTCTTATGGCCCCGATGTGACTGTAAAGTTTAGTTGTTGTGTAAAATGTGTTTATGGAAAGTTGGCAGAATTAAGTCCGTTGTCATTACTGGAATCACAGTGAACGTGATAAAGGAGCAAAAATTGAATTATAATCTAAGCATCGTGTTCTGTTCTCTGTGATTCCCTCTCAGAGAAAGAGGCTCTATAAGCAAAGGCTCTTTTTCACGCAATTACGCAAGACAGGGACACGAAAGAAATTGCCCCAAGTGTGCAAGTATAACCTTCACCAAGTCATAGACCATCTCCTTACATTATGGGCTCAGTTACTAACTTTGAGGTAGAAGCTGCATCGATGAGAAAAGTTCCTCCAGTCTTGTATAAAAAACTGTTGTTTGCATCAAATGGAAACAGTTTTCGCCTTATGAAGGATATCATCTGATCATCTGAAGTTACAATTTCGTTCGATTCATATCGATTTCCTTAAGTAAACATTCGTTCAAACAAACGGAAGTAACGAAGGTTCGGTTTTCTCTTCCTCTTCTTCCAAAGTCAATAATGCGTTATTATTATGATAGAATTAATCAGAGATTTCCCAAAAAATATGCGAAGATAGTAGGACAAAGAGGACGCAACTTCAAGGTTATTATTCAACACCCATCTCCAAGAAATGTTTCTTAGGACTAAGTTGAAAAAAAGTGCAGTGCAAAAATTGTTCCTTCTGAAAAATTGATACGCCCCCGTTTAAAAAATAAGTGTGATGTACTGACTTCAAATGTGATGTACTGGAAAGACGTAGAAATTTAATTTTTACATATATGACTATATAAATATATATAATATATTATTAGGGTCTTGCGAAAGTTTTGATAGGCAAAATCCTGATGGTATGTATTGTATGTTAACTCGAATGTTTTTGAGTGTATCCACGGACTGGAAGGATACTCTCAATAGGTAGGTAACAGCAATCTAAACTCTCCCTGCCAGGTGATTTAACGAGGACAGGTAAGTTAGTATATAATCTCTTAAAACGCAGTGCAACAATGTATTAAAGTAAGAAAACGTTGGCCTCTCATTTGATTTTCTATTTCATACAGATTATATGGATAAACGAAGCACAAAGAACATTTATTATTATTATGTAAGCGAAGCCTTAAATTATGTTTTTGTACTCTACACCGGCAAATATCATGTTTGGATTTTGATGGAGTGCAGCCGAGAATAATTTAGTCTGACATGTTGTCATGAAATCGACTAAATGTAATTAAAAATGTGAAATGTTGCTTATATGCACACACACACACACACACACACACACACACACACGCATGCACACGCACATACATATAATATATATATATATATATGTATATAGAGTATAGAAATGAACAACTTGCAACTATTTTGATTAATGTGTATACAAGAGAAACATTTACGAACAAAAGCACAACATACAACAAATAGACAAAAAAAAAAACAAAAAAACAAAACATTTTATACATAAACGTATGAATGTTAAACAATGAAAATTTCAGCAATTCCCAATTAACATTATTGCAGTTTTAAGTGTCTACGTTTAAAACGTAATTACTGTAATTTTTTGACTGGCAAGAAATGTTCAATGATCATGCGAAACTCTATATGTACGTATGTATGTGGGCATGTGGGCATGTTATATATGAGAGCATTCGCATTTACATAAATATGTATCTGTATGTAGGTACGTGTTAAAGAAGAGTAAGCATAACGTCATCATCTCTCCTTTAAAACCTTTATCTATCCACGTAATGTGGTACTGTGTGTTAAAATTATAATTTTATCGAACATTAGCTCACCATAGCCTAATTAAATATTCGTTTAGAATGAATATAAAGCAAAAAAAAAAAAAAAACAAGAAAAATATGAATAAAAATTATAGACAAAAGAAAAAAAAAAAAGAAAACGATAAAAGCAATAAAAAAGTTTGCGTTTCTTCTGTAATTTTTAGTAGTCAATAAAAAAAAAACAAGAAATTAAGGAACCTAAGGAAAAAAACAAAAAAAAAACACAAAAACCGAAAACCGAAAACAACATCTTAATGTGTTTCGAGTGACTATGTGTGTAGAATGAAAGCAAAAAGCAAAGAATTAATTTACATTTTTGATGTTTACATTTCAAACGGAAAAACAAGAGAACGAACACATAACGAACACTTAAAAGTCAATTAACTTGAAATTAAAACATATGCATGCATGAAAAAGTCTATCTCAAGTTGTTGAATAACGCGAATATAGGAAAAGAAAAAAAAAAAAAACAAAAAACAAAAAAAGCGGAGAAAAACGACATCAACTAAGTAACAAGAACAACAACAACAACCGAAGAAGATAAAAGACAAGACACGTGAGATTCGTTCAAAGTCTTATTTAAACGCCAAAAAAGTAATAATAAAAAAAGAACAATAAAAAAAAAAAAATGGTAAAATGTTAATAATGGAAAACCGCCATTCATTCACTCATCCACTCATTCATACTTCATGTTCACCACACTGCTCTATGTATGTAGATAAGTGCAGACTTTAGTTTTATGTTAAATTATACAAAACAATAACGACAAAAACAACAACAACAACAACAACAACAACAAGTACAATAACGCCAAAAGTTGGCGTTAAATTTTTTTTCACTTCTAAACCGTCAAATAACAAGCGTTCGTAACGAACGAAATGAAGGAGAATAAAACGAATCCCGTCTCATTTTCAAAATTGTGTATATTTCTTAAGCCGCCAAATACGGTGCTAAAGTTGGGTAGGAAATGCTTTTGTAAAAATATAGCATAAACAAAAATTTTTATTTTCTTTTTTTTATTTTTTATTTTTTATTTTTATTCTTTAACATGCTAATTTTCCCCTTTCTTTTATTTCCAGACTAAACGAAGTCGAAGCAATAATGTAAACTAATTTTGTCATTACATTCGTAACAGTAAGACATTCTATATATATAAATAGCACTATATCCGTCCGTCCGTCCGTCTGTCTGCTTATCGATCCATACGGCCAGCTTGTCTGTTGGCCAGTCTCTCCGCCTATGCGTCCATCCATCATTCCGACTTTCCACATTTCATTTTTAGAGGAGAGATATTGTTACACATTTTTCTTTCTCTCCGGCACGTACCTTCGGCTATTCTCTTAATTGTTTTGTCATCTTTCCGTTGTCGTCGTTTTTCTCCCTGTAGGCATCTAGGGATCATCGCACGATATATATCTTAAATCTATCTTTTCGCTCGTACCTCTGTCGCTGAGAATTTCAAAGCCTCAAATATGAATTCAGAAAATTCAAACGTTGGGAACAGATTTTCAGTTTAGTTCCAAAGTTTTAATCGAAAAGTGGTTGAAAATCGCCTCTAAATACGACTAAAATAATAACAGAATTGAAAAGAAGTAAAAGAAAAAGATATCGCGATTTGGAATAGAAAAGTTAAGTGCAAAATTGGTCCTGACACGCGTGCCCTTATTAATATTTTTTGATCCATTGCTTCATGACATGATGGTAAGGGGTATTTAAGATTCGTCCCAAAGTAAGCTTAGCTTACTTATAACGACTTTTAGTTCGCGTTAAATGTATATTTGGTTACGCTTTTATACACGAATTCGGACTGGCAGCGTATGAGAAAAACTCATAGCCAAAGAATCTATTTAAAATATCAATTTATGGTTTACAAATGAAAAAAAAAAAAACAAAACTAAGAGATTTTTGCCAAAAGTATGCATTTATCTTAACAATGAAAAAGAAAAAAAAAAAAAAAAAACAAAAAAGAAAAGAGAAACGGAAAATGAAAAGAAAAGGAAAAGAACTATACCATACCAGTAGTTGGCACTTGGATGTGAAAGAGATTTTTAAAAGCTCAAATGGTGTGACTTGGTATGCAGTGGCTGAAGGCTGTTTGCTGGTATTGGATTAACTGTCGCTTAACTGGCAATTAAATCGTTTACAAATGAGCAGCGCGGCATTGCACTGTTGTTATTGTTGTTGCCAACAAACGGCACTATAAACATTCACACAAATACACACACACACACACACGCGCGGTTACACGTATGTAAAATCAACATTGAAGTGAAAAAGCTTTAAAGGTCCAACAAACAATTGTTGGGATTTTTTTCGAACTACAGAAGTCGACAAAATTGTTTTTGCAAAACAGAAAAACAGAAAAAAGAAACACATCACAAGAAGGCGTCTCGTGACCAATTTAAAATGAATGAAAGTCACTCTACCGCATATGTGGCATAAACTGGGAAAATCGAAGGTCATATATAGTAGTTCGTTTCTATCTCTTAAACGCACTTTACCAGAGATCTCAGACAATTTATTTATAAATTCTGTACAGAGGCCATTGCATTTCCATTCCATTTTTTGTGATTGAATCGTTGGAATTTATTTTTCTTAATAATATTTGGATGTTAATTACGTTTTCTATCGAGACTCGTGTTCGAATTCGTATTATCTGGCACCGAAAATCCAAGAACAATAATCGAACAACCTACGTAACCATCGTGAGTGAGAATACGGTGCGATGTGATGGGATTACAATTCTTCCAGAAAGTAGCTATTTCCATCGTTACAGTGAATGGATGCGTCACCGAGCGACATTGAATAAACTTTTTTTTTATCTTGAAATTGATGCAATGTGAGTGGACGACCGGTACTTTCAGCAGGATTGTGCTATTTCCTGCACAGCTAAAGAACCAATGGCTCTATTTTGTGATTAATCTATGTCTGTCTCTATGGCTTCATTCTTCCTTCTACTTCTCTGCTTATCAATCTGATCATATATTTTTTATTTTGCTTCAATTTGCTTTATCTATCTGCTTGTTTTTGTCTATCGTTGCAATATCAGAAATAGATATAAAAGCCCGAAGTTCAATTAGCTTGCGAGTGCACGAACCGAATTTCAAAAAAAGAAGTGATCCGTTCAAACGAAAAAATAACTGGTAGGGTCTCGAAAAAACACAATCACAAAATGTGTGTTTTCATAAATGACTTATCGCGCTTATATCGTCGACTATAAACTTAAAAACAAACGTATCTACGACCTTCTACCGACCACCACAGTATGCGCCGACGATTTTAAAAACCTGCTTGAAGTGACAGATAAAAATTCTTTGCACATTTATAAGGGGCATTACTTCTTGCACATCTTTTTATCAGTACTTTTGAGCAACTTAAGTGGTCCTTTAGACATTCAGGAGCTATGTGTCGAAAAGATTTTAGGGAAGATCGAGTTATATGGATTCTTCTTTTTTTTTTTTTAAATTATAACTTTATTCGCAAGTTCCTGAATATTATGTTTTTCAAGTTGATTGTACCTCTAGCGCCATCGGTTTTCTCAACCGAGTGGCTTTAAATATCAACTATAGATTCACGATAGCTTCCTCTATTGAAATTTTTTCATTATGTTATAGATGAACTTTAATGGATTTCTTGCCAAAATAATAGATTTTTGTCAAAACCGATCCTATTTTCCTTTTTTGTAAATCAAAATATTTCCAAAAAGTCCTACTTATCCTTATTAGAGTTTGATTTTTTTTTAAATTTTTATTTCTATATGTAAGATTGTCACCTATAAAGAGTACGGTCAAGAGATCTGTTTTCTTTTATGGATGAGTTTCGGAGATTATTGATCTATAATATCGTGCCCACAATACATTGGGAAGCTATTGTTAAAATTGTTTCATACTTTTCGTTTATTTTCAAATTCAATCCGTTAAGATGAAGAGTAAATATCGTATGTGTGGTCTGGGCATTTCATGTATAATACCAAACGGAGAGATTGACAGGTGAGGAGCGACCTTAAAAGTGGTTGCCTTGAAATTTTCCATTAAGAATGCTTCTAAGTCTATTCTGCGTTGATTAGTAAAAAAATCTCGAGCACTTCCTTAGTTCCTACGTCTTGATTTATTTATTTTTTACTGAATTATTTAAATATCATAGGAACTAAAAACTAAAAAGCCAACGAGAGTTTACAAATTTTTGGCATAGAAAGTAGAATTTTAAATCATTTTCGATACTAATCTGAAAATAACTACTAAAGACATTTTTCTCAAGAAACGTCATAAACATAAGTTGAGATAAAAATTGAAATCATTTAAACGGACGGAAAGAGAAGGGATAATTACTCTTGGCTGCGATGATGATTCAGGCAAGTCATCGAAAAACCCTCAGAGAATTAGTTTCTTTAAATGTTTCAAATATAGTAACAAAATTAGTTTACTTCTATTCCTTAGACGGTGGATCATAAAAATGTACGAAAACTTTTGTTGAGCTTCAGTGATTTTAAATGATGTCTGCGTGCAATAAAACATGTTGCAATGTTAGCTTGTAAAACTGCCTCTTTACCATTTTTTCGCCATTGTTGCATAGGCTGAGAATAAGCTAAAATATATACATATATATGTACATATATATATATATATATATATATATATATATATAACATATACATGTATGAACACATAAGAAATATGGAAGACGGAGAAAGAGATCAAAGTCGCTGAGCGTACTTTACATCATTAAAGATTTAAAGTAAATTAATTTTCTTTGATTCTTTCGCAAATATTCACACGAATCAATTATTTTATTAATTTTGAAATCAATTTTTAAATAAAAAAAAAGAAGACCATAAAGTATTGATATTTCATATCCTTTTTAATTAATTTATATATATTATATAGTATATGATATATATTATCCAATCCAATCCGTTTTCACTAGGATTCGTCCTTGACCTAAAACATTAGTGTACTAAGTTTTGTCAAAATATATAAAAAAATCTGTTCCGTATTTGGAAAGGCATCAAACATATAGACGGACGAACGGATGGGCGAGCTTAAATCGATTCAGAAAGTGATTTTATATCCATCTTAAGTCTTAAGTCCGTCTGATGTTTACACACGAGAATACAAGAGAAAAATCAAAACGATATATTTGAACACTAAAATATGTTCTGTTCCCCTCAATCCATTGTATTATTTTGAAGGAAAATATTCTATAGACGCGTATTATCTGTATTATCCAACATAGTTACTATATGAATGAGGAATGAGGAATGAGTCGGTCAACTACGTATTAGACCACATTCTTGATCTTATTCACTTTGGCATAAAGCGAATGAAAATACTTGCACTCTGCGATACTCTGCTACGATGTATTATTGGCTAATATAGCCTTCAGATAGATTATGATTTTTTGGTTGGTATACTTACCGCTTACCAATTTTGAATTTCATCTCCTTACGGCACACTTGTTATTGTATGTGCTTTTGCTTGTGCTTATGTGTTCAAAATCTACAACAAATTTTTTTGCATTTAACATTTCAAACTGAAATTAGCTTTTCGTGCTGCTTTTAAAAACCTTACAGAAATAATACAATCTAACTGCAGAGAAACAATAAAAGCAAGATTCGACGACGACAATGACTGTTACAACAACCATAAACAAGTGAATTTTTATATAAAAAACATCTGAAACTAAATACACAACATACACAACAATAATACAATACAAAGAAAAATGTCAGTGTAAAACTGCTAATGTTGCTGGTAATGGTATTGTGACAGTGATTACAGTGACATTGTTGACCGTTCTATAATGTCAAGTTGCGGGAGAGCTGCTTAAACTTACAAATGTGCAGCGTATGCAACAACTTTTTCGAGACGTAACCGAATGCAGAAACAGTGAAGTGACATTATACAATAAGAATAACAACAAAACCAACCATAACAAGAACAAGAATATAAATTTCAATGCTGTTACTGTTACTGTTTGTGTTAACGTTTATGTTTTATATAAAGACCAAAATGAATTACCTGTTACAACGACCAACTGTTGGTTTTTAGATGGTAATGGTTGTAATTTCAAATCTCTGGCATTTATTCGAAAAGAAAAGTTGTAAAATACTACCACTACTACCCGCACATTGTGAGAACATTTTAATGCGAAAACCCAAAATAGATAATTACTTCAACTAGCTTTCTAAACCGATTTAAATATAAATTTTCCGTCCATTCTACTTTCAGATCATCACAAATATCTGCTCAATTCGTCAGATAATATGAAAAGTGAAAGAGCGAAAGCTAAAAATAGTCCCAAATATTTCAAAATTCGAAATATTTTAGCCGCAACTGTTTAGGCTTAACGCGGCATTTAGAGGCTGGCTTTTAAAGCTAATACAAGTCTAAAAATACCTTGAATTTTCACGCTTAAACTTAAGACAACGTGCCAATCACATATGGAAGTAACAGCCGCGAAACATGGCTCCCTCGTTATATTCCCGGAAATTTGGAGTCTATTACTCGTTGTGAAGTCAAGACCAGAAGACCATTTGACAAAAGCCAAACCAGGCTGGAAAACCAGACTGGGAAACCAGGCTGGGGAACCAAGATGGGAAATCAGGCTGTGGAGCAAAGCTGGGGAACCAAGATGGAAAACCAGGTTGGGGAACCAAGCTGGGAAACCAGGCTAGGAAACCAGGTTGGAGAACCAAGATGGAAAACCAAGCTGGGAAACCAGGCTGGGAAACCAGGCTGGAGAACCAAGCTGGGAAACCAGGCAGGGGAACCAAGCTGGGAAACCAGGCTAAAAATAAGCTAAAAAACACATACATTCGAGCGATTTTCGAACGAATCGAAGCGAATTTGGCCGAATCGAAAACTGAGAACGAATTAAGATACATAGTCGACCTATAAACAAGGGATCTGAGATTCCACAGTGTATGGCAAACATCGCAAGAATGTAAAAAGAAGAAGCATTTCATAAGTTTGAAAAAACACTACGCCACAAGAACTGCTGCCGGTACGTCTTACTGCATATTTGAATCTGGGCTCCACTAATCATTACAACCGTTGCATCGAACAATTCAAAGGGAATGGTCGATATATACTGAACGAATGTATGTAGCAACTGCATATCTGTTGCATACGCCTGCCTACTTGTAAGAGAATTTCAAGCGTTACTGGGTTGCACGGGTTCGAAACCCAGTTGCATTGCACTTTATTTTTAAGTTGAGTTGTCCACATAATTTCAGAAAAGAACTGGTAAAATTATGGTAAGAATTTATTATAAAACAACAAAATATATTGCAACACGTATTAGGCATTATTTCAAATTTGAAATTATGTTTTCTTTCTCTGCCATTTTAAAAATTTGCATAGAGTTTGTTCACATGCACTTGGCAAGGGCATGGTCTGGTGATTAAAGCATCCGACGCATACCCGGGTGGCTCAGGATCGATTCCAACAAGTGGTACTTTATTTCTTATCGATTGTCTGTGAGATCTGACATGAAAGCTTAAGGAAAGTTAGAATGGATGAAACAGCGAGAAAACCTCGCATTTTTTTCTCTATTATCGCAAGAAGAATAAAATCATTTTTTGTTGTTATTTCAATATGAGTCTACTGGGTTCGTTCGTCATTGCACAAAGAGTAATTCTTTTAAAAAGGAAAGAAAATTCGTACATCATACATGATAAAGCTGCTCGGACCATATAACCAATGCGCATGATCTATTTGAGTTATTTCTAATAACGATTTGTGTGTAATAACTTAAAATGTTTTTCTTTTTAAATTTGAAGCCGATAACTTAAGTTTTGCACATCGGGACAATGTTTACCGCAGACACTACACAGCCAGACGGACAGAGGGACAAACGGACCGACATATATGGCAGCGATACCGGTTCATGATCTGATCTTTCAAATTTTTCTCTACTTGTTGCTGTTGGGAGATGGTGAGTAAACAGAAAAAGCGAATGATCTTTAAATGTGAGTCACATTTCGGCACAGAAAAAAGGTGACCGTTCGTCACGTCCGTCATAGTTTATTCCTCAATAAAAATAAATATATTTTCACTTTTCACTTTTCAGACAGCAGCCTATTATTCTTAATAAAATTTTATTTCATTCAAAAATTCGATTTAACAAATTCCACGTTTCTCTACCCCAATGGCGAAACACCTTCACAACACCTTCAAAGCGAATTTAGTGGATGGATTCGTTGTCAATTATGTTTTTTTTTTTTTTTTGTTTAACAAAAATTAGTTAATTTTTCATAATTTCTGCCGTTCTCTGTAAACGTTCTCAACGAACAGATTTAACGTAACGAAACAATTCTGGGTTATAAAGTCTTTATAGAACTCACATTATCCACACACACACACATGCATCTGTCTATAAATCTGTATATTTCTGAATATGTAACGTTTTATTTATTTGATCTGTCATGTTAAGCATTTTAACAAAACATTTTTTGTTTTCTTTGTTTCTTTTTTATTTTGCATAAATAAAAAAATGCGGAGAGATAGACAGAGAAAGAATGAGTAGGAGTGTGAGTGGGTGAGAGTGAGTCAGAGAAGGAGGTGAACGATAAACACTCAACGGTTTTTACATAAGAAAATATGAGATTACAATAAAAACAAAAGTAAAAATATTAAGACATAACTGGTAAGCAACGAGTCCGACTATAAACTTATACACACATGGGGAAGCAAGCATACAATGCCGGCAGTGTAGCCAACAATATGACATAAACAAATGTTAATCCATTAAGGACCTGTCAATAGGAAAATATGTCAAAAACAAATTGATCAACAAATCCGGCGAACAAGTAAAGCTGAAGCATTTAAGCAGCTACCGTTGGTATGCAGCAGCTATATAGCAGCTACACGTTTCGAACATTTTTCCAACATTTACCATACAAGAGAGAACTTAATCTGCTGGCCGCCAAGCCATTACACATCATCTACATACATACATATGTATAAGAAGAAAAAATAAAAATCACAATATTCGCATCAAAAAGAAAAAAATATAGAAAAAATGCATAAAACCTGAGGTAACATACTAATTAAGTTAAGGCCGCCAGTTTAGCTGCAAAATTTGCTTTGAAATCTTAATCAAAGCAAATTAATCGTCAAGCAGATAGTCGCGTCAGCTGCTTATCTGTTAGTTTTTCCTAAGCAAATCAACAAAACAAAAAATATATTAAATTCGTCACTCCATTCGTCGTAATAGACCCTAAATACTTGGGAGACTCTTGCTATGAGTCAATGAGTTTTTATTTAAGTTTCGTTCTTTTGTGAATTTCTCTTGCAAATTGTCACTACGTCTGCCCATCCCGCCGGCTATTCATATTTTGTTTCGTATATCAATTCTTCTGTATGTCCATTCCGCCGTGAACTCAACCAACTTTTCCGAAAGCCAAATTGTTTGTCCTTTCGTTCGTTCGATTCTGTTTAATGCATCGAACTTTCAAGGCCCGCTATCTCAAGATAGAGTAAGTGCTGCCTTGAGTTATGTTCTACTTCTTTGTCGAACTTTTAAACGGCGCTAGTATTTATTTACCCGAACATTTTAGGTTATAATCTACTAAAAGTTAATAAATAAAGATATTTCGAAATAATTTAGGTTTCGGTTTATTCTTTTTTTTTTCTGACTTTTAGGTATTAACGAGTATCCAAGTTGCTACTTTTTCAAGTTCATCTAAATAAAATATATATGCAAGCTGAGGTTTAAGTTTTTATCTCGATTTTGGGTTCGAGCATCCGATACACTGAAGCCATCGACACAAGATATGATAATATCAGATGCAGAAATAACTTTCTACGATTTCTTTTTCAATTGAAGAAGAAAGCTTAAGTCAAGAGAATTATAAAAAATATGTTCTTTAAATAAATTTAAAAAGAAAATAAAAGAGAGAGAGAGAGAGAGAAATATTGTCCACCGCACGTTACTCAGAAATTCTTTCATTTTTTTAATAAAATATTGATTCCGTAGTGATAGAATAATCGATCTTGTTAAAATTAAATTTTTTCGATATTGTCCGAGCAATCACAGCTTTGCTCAAAGGGACAACCAATCATCGATAGAAACTAGTATCAATCAAAAAGAGTAATGCCGAATGAATCCAGCAGAGAGGAAGTTCAGTTCGGCTTATAGGCACAATTACATCAATTGTACCGTTGATGTTTATGACTTGTCTGGCCTTAACTATAATTTTTTGCATATCGGATGTTGTATCGTGTCCGCTTTTCATCCACCCGTCACGATTTTGCATTAACCCTTCGTCTACTTGGCATTCTATTGGCACAAAACTGCAGTCATTCAAAGCTCTGAAAAACTGTGTCTTGAACATTTCAACCGAATAACTTAGATTTTTGGGAGAGATCATAGTCTAACCAATCGTTATAGATAAATTAAATTGAAGGGTTTTCTGAGGAAACCTCATAAGCAATTAAGTCTAAGCTTAAGGTATACTTTGTGTGGTAACGTAATGCTTTCTTCTCTCTTCTTCTGCATGTTACAGATGGAAGGATAAATTTACTGAATCTTCGATAAACGTTCGATGATATACATAAAAATCAAGGACCTTAGGTAATAGCGAGTATTTGAGATTCGCCTTAGCGCGAATACTTCTTCCTTTAATGATTTCCATTCTGATCAATGGTTAGTGCCGGGCAAGCGAGGCTTAAGAAAATAACAAAAATATTTTATAAGTTCCTTCTTTCCATAGCAATTATTTTTGACTCGTGCTAATACCAGCATAGTCATGTTAAAAAATGTCACAACTCTATTTAAGCCAAATTTCTACGTTTACTAAGCCCAGAACAGCAGTCTAAAGCAACTAGAGAAAGCGAAACAGAGTCTCCATCCTCATCATCTATACACACGCATACGTATTATTTTTTCTAGTTTAACATACAAAAATCCATGCTCCATTAAACTAATCGCAGGTACTTAATCACAGCTTACATTCACATTCACAGCCTTCACAGTTTTTTTAGAGTTTAATTGTGTTAACTAGAAAAGCGCACAAATCCAAAAGACAACAACAACAATCATGGCCTCAAAGGCTTTAATCTGGTACCCACTCATTGGTATACAGCAAATACTACACGCAATCAGTCATTTAAACCACGCACCATTAAATCCTCTGCGGTAAATGTAACCCACTCGTAAAACTATAGAGAAAAAAAAAAAAAAAAGGAAAACAAAAAAAGAAAGAAAACAACAAGCACCGAAGAACGATGGAACAACGCACTTATTCATTCAAGCAGTTAGGCTTTGTCTGTAAAGCTATGTCACCGTCCACTTGTTCCAAGCTATTCTGTTTGTCTCGTAATTTTACTAAAGCAAGGTGCAAATTGTGAAAGCTTTAGCTGTTAACTTAGATTATGGTTGGCATCACGTCTGGTGGTGTTCTTTGAAAATCCATGGCATGATTTTATTAAAGTGCAACTCATTAATCGCAATCGACATCGGCACCGTTTACCAATGAAACGGAAAGAGACGAACCGAAACGAGACGAGAGCAAAAGTGCGAGCCTCTTCAACACACTGCAACAGCGGCAACAGCAACACAATCATACATTTGAAGGAACAGCAAATTCTCAAATGGCTTAAGCTCTTAGTTGTATTGTATTTGTATTTGTCTTTTAAATGCGGCAGCGCGCGATGGCTTAATTTTATTTACGCAGCTTAGCGTTCACATTTCACATTTAGCTGTAACTTAAGTTCTTGCCAAGCAAAATGCCCATAATTGTTCTTGTTGAGATGTGCACACACACACACACACACACATACATACGTATGAATGCGAGCATATCTCTCTCTATACGTATAATCTATATATATTGTTGTGTGTGTGTGTGTGTGTTAGACATTTTCTTAAATTCCTTTTTGATATTTGCCTTCCTTTTGTGGCTTTAAGTGGTTACGCCTTTTGCAATTTATTTCTTTACAATATTGGCACTTTTTCCAACATTTCATATGGAATTTATTTTTAATGAAATCTAAACTAAACTTTTTGTGTCAAGTGTCAAATTTAATGGTATGTTTAAGCAATAAGTGAAAACAATCGTATTAACATCTATGTGTACTGTGTGAAGTAAGGAATTGAATTATATTCAGCCGTGAATTTCGTTTAAGCAGATTATTTGTTCAAAATTCATTTCTTTCAAATCCTGTTATTCTTAAATAATTAGAAAAGAAATGCATTTAAGGCCGCCGACCATTTTCATGATATATACGACGGCGAGATAAAAAGTCCTTCACCTGACATTGCAAGAAACTTCGAAAATACATCTTCTTATTAAGGGTTTTGTGTTTCTTTCAACGATTTACCGGTTTAAAGTAAAATCTATTTTGAAAATGGGATACGAGAGGCAAACCATTCGTGGTTAACGTAATCTTCACATTACCACATACTGAAGAAGTATTGCAAGTTAAATATGTTTTATGTGCGTCTGAACGAACACCTGAAGGTTTCAAACTCGGTAAACAAAGTGAACTTTTGATTAGCGACCTTCAACCACTCTTTACTCAGTTTACTGCTGCTAACAATATTAATAAAAAGTACGAAGGGAAATTAAAAGGTCTTCGCAGCGCCGGATGTTAGGACTGCCTTGTTGAATTAAGAAAAAAAGCAAAATAAAATCCTTTAGGAAGTTTCCTTTAAAATTATTATCCTTTGAAGCTTCGTAAAGTGTCATAAGGGAAGTGCTGCACCAAAAACCATCCGTGCTTAACATTAGCTTAGTCTATGGCCACTCAAGAGTTCTTCAGGAAAATTTGTATTTCAATAAAATGATAAAAGAAACAAAGTCCAAAATGATGCTTCAACCAGAAGTTACATTTAAAATTCGTCAAGTTCTCCATAACTGACATCTTACCTGGAACGGATTAATTCTGACTGTGAAAAGTTGTTTTGTAATTTGGATTAGATCTGTCCAATATTTTATTAGTATAGTGTATAGAAATACGCATTAGAGACCTTTCGAAATTCATGTCCACATTTTGAAAGAGACTTTATAGTACATTCGGACTTAATAGTGATATTTTATTACATGAATCGTTTTAAAATCGTTTCCTAAATCAATCTAAGTATGTATCTCCATTCAACCATGTATTAACTCATTTAACTTATAAATTGCAAGTTTGAAGATATTTTGATCAAAGTTCTTACGGTGGTATCTTTTGAACCATGAACAAAGGTCACTGAAAATGAGTGGAGGTTTGATTTGATCTCGTATGATCGTTCTTAGCAAAACTAAATCTCTATATGGCAACGAAGTTTTACTTTTGGTATTTTTCGATAAAAATTTGGGAAAAAGTTACGGTTACGTAATGTAAAAATATGGTAAATTTAGACTACATAAATCTATTTTTCCGAACACTCCTCCATTTAAAGGACTTTCCTTATGAAAAATTAACCTTTATATGGCAACAATAATTAAAGAAAGTGGATGAGATGTGCGTAGTGTGAGTGAGTTAATTATTCATGGAAAATACGCTAACAAAGTGGACGGACGTCTGTCTTTGTAGGAGACAACCGGTCTTAATTATAGCTTCAGGCCGTTCATTTAAATCTCTTGTTAAGTTCGATATCGCTTTTCCTGTTGGCCCTCGTACGCATACATAAATCAATGCTCGCGAAGCTGATATATAAGAGACAGATTATGATTTTGTGAAAACAAAGTGTTTTCGGATCTTCGTTAGTGAAATTTATACACTTGTTTGATATGATGTATTAACGATGGAATAAATGAACGATTGTATGATTACAGACAAATGTTTACCAAGGTATTGAGAAATATTCTCATTGTGTGTGTGTGTTACATACACTCAGCTCAGATCCGTATGCTTTATAGAAACACCTTGCATAGTTATCTGCAAATGTGTACAATGAAGTGTATTTGTTCTTCTTCTTATTTTTGCTTCTTTTTTTAAACCTTTCCCCACAACCGAAAAATTGAAATTCTTAAACTAAAGTAAAATATATATTTGGAGAGACTTTATGCTTAAGTGCGGCAGGCAGTGTACGGCGTTGTATGGCGGGAGGAGGTTATTTGAAATTGTAAATGAATTTTTGGTTTTCTTATTTTTTTTTTTTTATTGTTTTATTTTTATACGTATGCTTTTTTTTGTTCTTTTTTTGCTGACAGGGAATACACATATTTGCATGCAATTCATGCCATACTGAGTATTGAAACGAATCTGATGGTCGTCATAGTTCTCCTCATAGAGTAAGAAGGTGATGAGAATACAAAAAAAAAAAAAAAATAGAGCAAATAGGATAAAAGTATACAAGACTTGAAATCTAAATCAACTTGAATTGCAGTGTGCCAGTCTATTTGTGTGTTCATAGATGTGTAGATAGGCATACATACGTTGATATATGTATATTTCCTGAACGAAGGAAATTGAATTTTTAAACACTTTTGTTTGTAATTTTTCTTACTTTCTTTGGGCATTTGGTATGAATTTCGTATGCTGGTATTTAAAAATTGATAGAATCTCTTTTTACTGAATATAGAAAACCTTTTCAATGCAGAATGCAGAATACTCTCTGTATATATTGTTGTTATTGTAGCTTGTTTTCTGTGAAACTCTTGAAGAAATTTCGGTTAACCGAAATAGTATAAATTTTTCTTATTAAGACCAAACAAAAATTTAACATTCATCACTCAAAGTGAAGTAATTTAAAAGAATGAATGGCTTTGCCAGGTCTTCCTAGCATGAGACCAAATCAAATTTATGTAAAATGCACACATTTTAAATATAACAGTTTTGCTTATCCTATACGAAGACGTTATGAATTCTTATTCATGGCTGTAAATGCAAAACAACAACAAAATAGTCGTAAAGACTGTGAAACACACCGCAGAAGCGTTGAGAACCTTCGAAAATATAAGAGAATGTTATGCTTTTTTATAGCTCGTCATCTTGCCGAACCATCACTAAATCCATTTAATATGCCTAATAAAACAGAGAAACATCAAAATTAATTTATTTAAAGTAATGTTTGCGATTAGCATGTATTGGCTCTTTTCGTAGGGTCACTCCGTTTTCGTTTTGCTTCTTTCTAGCTTCTTTTGACATTTCAGTTGCTGAACTATTTGTTCCGAAAACGTTTTCAAATTATTCAAAATATTTTTTATCACAATTCATAGATCGACTATAGCAGTCTTATAATTTGTTAGTGTTAATCGACACTATAAGCAAATAATTGACTCCTTACACAATAGCAATGGAAACTTAATTGGCATTGCATGCAAAAGTGTTTATGATGACCTCAGTGAGATTTTTCAATTTTCGCCATGTCTATGAAACAATGATTCCCGACTATCAGGGCGCCGTGAAAAGCACCATTTCGGCGATGTGATTTGGATCTAAAGCAACTGACATGACTGATCAGGCGAACGTTTTGTAAACGGTAAATTAAGACTGCAAAGAAAGCGTCAAAAGTGCTTTAAACATCCTTTAGGATTATATCATGATTGTGGAATAGCATTGTTTCTTCGAAACAATTAGGGGGTTCTGATGATGATGGATCTTGGACAACGCAGCGAAATTATACCATTCAAGAGATATCAAAAATCTGTAGTACTTCTTACTTCTCGATAATGATTTACAATATGATTCCTGCACTGCTGTCTTCAGATTTTGCTTTAGTTGCTGGAAAAAACGTAGTTTCTTGATTTTGTGATTACAGGAAAGCAAATTGTGGTATTTGGATGCAAATGTTTTCTCTAATTATTCAATTTTTAGAATTAATAATTATTTAAATTTTAGATTAAATCTGCTTTTAGTTTAATGGTTTGGTAAACCCTTAAAATTATCCGGTAATACCTTTCCAGGACACAGTGGAGAGTACTTTTTGCTCGGGGATAGAAATAAAACGGTAGCTGTTGGTGAAAAGGATTTGCGATCTTTGACTATAACTGAAAGGCGGTCAGGTTTCTTGTCTTCAGAAAACTGTCTTGGCATGAGATGTCGGATTTTTACTCATAGCAGGTGTCGAGATTATATCAGTTTCTTTGTTTTTTGCTTCAACTTGTTTGGCTTTGTTTTTTCCCGCTTCTGCTCGTATTTTACGTGACTTCATAGTAAGCGAACTAGGTTAATTTATCGGAAGTATACCTTGTTGGGGGCGCTTTAACTTGCGTTTTGACTTATCCTCTGTTAGCGCCATTGGATTTACATATTTGGTAGGTGTGTGGTCTTCTGATTTCTTCTCTGGAGTTTTAAAATTGTTCGGTTCGCTTATGGTTTGTTTTTCATCACTTATATATTTTATGAGTCAGGACGTCCTTAGTCACCCCGTTTCCTTGTTGCTCCTCTTCGTCGAGCGAACGTAAAAGATTGAATATTCTTTTGTTCACATTATGTTTTGTTTGACTTGGTCTTGCTTTCTTTATGGCACCAGTGCTTGTAGATGCAGGTTCCGACATAATTCGTTCGATCGTTAGGGAACGTTTCATTTGTTTCTGTTGCGTTTCAACAATTTTGATGGCTTTGAGCAGAACTGTATCAATAACCCCTGAGGATTTCGTGTTTTCCGATAGCAAACTCTACTTTTCTTCAAAGCGGTTCATTTATGTCAAATACTTTTTATAGACACTTTCCAATATAGCTTTTCTTTTCTGAACTCCCTTTTAGAGCCTTCACCTAAAGGCGGAAAGTCAACATCTAGAAGGACATAAATTAGATTTCGGCAAAAGCTGAATACAAAATTAGGCGAAAGGAAATTAGATCGATGAGAGAGACATGAGAAATTTGAGTTAAGAGACTTCACCTTAAGGCCGAAAAAATGATGTCTCTTAGAAAAACGGAACAACTTGACATTCATGAGATTTGTTAGATGTTTTATGCGAACTTAAGTAACACTTTTTAAAAATCGTGTTTCTTTCAACTTTGTTAATAGAATTCCCATTGGCCGATGTTGATTGTTGATTACAGCGGTGCAAGGAAAAATACTAAATGTTTTGCAAGTGAAAGTATTATTTGAGCCTTATGGGCAGTTTGCATAAAGCCATTCGCTGATAGTCAACTGCTGGTTCCGCGGCCGATGGTTCTTCCCATTAAGTTCCGTCTGCGTTTCGGATATTTTCGAAATTAAAAAATTTGTTTCGCGGATTTCTTCTCAATTCGAATCGAAAAATGGACGTTTTTGAGACATAAGTAAGCAAGTAAGCAAGTGTACCTTATTACTCATAAAAAATATTCACATTAAATTTGACACAAATGCCGCTAATCTAGAAGAGAAAGGAGACACTTTTGGGGATGAACTCAATGGTTTTTAATGGAAAAATGTTAACTTTTGATCGCAGTATTTATTACATTTGATTAACTTTTATAATGAATTCTTAATTTCACAAATTTTATTGCGAAACCAGAAAGTATATTACGTAGTTCACCGCAAACCATTTGTTTAAAATACGTACTAATTATGTATTGGAATATTCAGTTCATAATAATAAAATGTTACCCCCTCCGCTGGCGATAGTAAGAGACGTAAGT
Source organism: Glossina brevipalpis (assembly GCA_000671755.1). Lineage (NCBI taxonomy): Eukaryota > Metazoa > Arthropoda > Insecta > Diptera > Glossinidae > Glossina > Glossina brevipalpis. The sequence continues at coordinate 630,630 of KK351026.1, forward strand.
AAAAATCTCTCGTGTATTTAGATCATAAATATTCGTTTAGGAAGAAAAAAGAAACAAACAAACAAACAAAACTATTGTACCTGTGACAAGTTTCGTTGACAAATTTGTTTACAATTTTTCAACAGCAACAGCAACAGCAACGATCCCAACGAAAAAGCAGAAAATAATAAGAATAGAATTCAAAAAGAAAAAAAAAACCACCAAAAGAAACACGCGACCTAAACTGCAGTCGAAAAGTAGAAGAAGCATTACATTACCTACAAGCATATGTTGTCACATTATCATTAACTTTAGGGTGACCTACAAAAAAAAGAAAAATTAAATTAAAATAAAAGAGGAAAAAACAAAACAAAACAAAACACAAAAACCACGGAAACTAAGGCTGAGCAGTTTAAAGCAAATCTTTAGTGGTTTTTTTTTTTTTTTTGATGGCAGATCCTTACAGCTTCACGCTGCTGCCATCCAGCTAGCCAGCCACCAAGCAACTAACCAGCCAGTCAGGCAGCCAGGCAGCCAGGCAAGCAGGTAGGCAGCCAGCCATCCAGTCAGGCTGATATTATGTTAAGCCTTTAATTGAAATAATGTGATGATTGCATTTAACATTTGCACGAGGGTTCATTCACTTGGTGGTTTGCATACTTATGCACCGATGAACAATCTTGAATACCATCAACAACTCCAGCAACAGCAAACAATGACAATTTTACGTATTTAGGACTGTTCAACGTGTCAAATGAGTGTTGGAGCCAGCTACAATTACTACATTGCACAGCAGCAGCAGCAGCAGCAGCAGCAGCAGGCAAAAAGAGTATGAGCGTTTAAGGAGCGAGAGAGCACCTGTTTCATGGTAATTTAATGTAACTACCGTCACCTCGTGTTAAAACAGTTCAAATTGTCAACACGGTTGCAGGATGTTAATGTGTATAACAAACATACATGTGGAAAATCTGCAATGCAAACACACGACCAACATTTACAACATAAAACACTCAATCTGCTTTGCACCTGAGTTGCTTTTGCTTGTGTCTTTTCTAATTGCTGTCATCTGCAATTGTTGTCAATGTTTGTCAAGTCAAAGTTTTCGTGTCGCCAAACAAAACATAACAGATTTGGATTTTCTTCGTTTGCTTGCTTGCTTGGAAAGCTGAGAAAGCCTAAACATAAAATGCCTACCAAGTCGCAGCAGATTTTCGTTATACTAAGTTAGAGAGCAAGCAACCTTTGCCCTTTTACTGGTTATTATTTTTTTTGTTTTTCATTTTTTTTTTTTCATTTTCTTTTTTATTTAATTTACATTTTCTCTCCTTTGACTGTGACTGTGACTGTGACTGTGACTGTGATGTCCAGCAAGATTGTATACACATAGCGGCGTACACATGGCATTGATTTCAGTTGCGGGTATAAAAAATTCTCTACCTTCTAACACTTACTCATTAAACATTTCTTTTTCCCTTTAGTCTAAATAACAATTTTTGTATTATTTTTGTCTTTGTCTTTTTCCTTTTCTTTTCATTTTCATTTTTATTTTTATTTTTTGTTCTATTTTTTATTTTTTTTTTTTGTATTTTGTGTCTGCAGGCCCGAGTAAATTTCAAAGTTAAGTTTCATCAACTGGAAAGCATTTGTTTGTTTTTTAATCATCTTTTTTTTTTTTTTTTTTTTTTTTTTTTTTTTTTTTTTTATGCTTTGGTTTCACTACACATTCATCTTTGTTATCACATGAGTCCAGTGGTAGTTTGTTTGGCTACATTTATTCCTCTTCTTTTAATACTTCATACATAACTAACTACACGTACGGGAGATTGTGGAAAAGCAAACTTTTTGAATTTCTAATTCATACAAATGGAAAATGTAAACGAATTTCCTGTTCATTACTATGGTCCATCATATCTCTTCTTTTCTTTTATTCTGTTTACTGGGGGGCAACAGCAACACCAACAGCAACAGCAACAGCAACAACAGCAGCGACAGGACACTTGGAAAAGAGGATTCATTTTCTTAATGTTTACTTAAGTCAAACACTGAGATTTGTCATCACATACTAAAGTTAAGTGATTATGATGAGGGGAGTAAACATAAGCTTTAATAAATGTCAAAAGCTGTCAACTAAAAGCTAAACCTGGTTTCAGGCTACATTACCAAGATAACGAGAGCATTCTAATGCGATTAAATAAACGATTTTTACAAGACGACGGATACACTGAACTTTCAATTTATGATAAGATTTACCGGAAACATTCCAAATATCTATCTATGCTATCTATCTCTAGCGTACGATATTTCCAGATTCTCTTCACAAAAATGATTTTCGGAGCATAGCCTTGAAAGCGTTGCTCTATGTTTTGTGAGTATGAAAATTATCGATAAACTTTTCGAATTTAATTACAAAATCAATTGAGTGTTGGAATACATTTTTTACATATGTTTGTGTCCTTCAGAAAATATTTTTTATTAATTAATTCAAAATAATTGGGGTGCAAAAGTCATCACAAAATACATTTTTTTTTTTTACAGATTTCCTTCGCTTTGCCTCTGAAGTATCGCAAATTTTCAATCGATTACGTTTTTATTACAACTACAGCTTCACAACAAAGGTTTTCTAGTGAAACAGGAACAATTCTTTGAAAATATTGACTCAGAAAAAAATTTCGTCATTTTTAATGAAAATTTGTTCAAATTTGTTCGAGAAAGTATGTGCAAAATTTGCTGTAAAATTATGAAACTACGGTTGAAATTTGAAACCATTCGGTTAGAGGTATTACCTTCTAGTCTAAATAGCTACGCTTTGAGAAAGATGCGATTAAAGCTCTAAGTAAAAAAAAGAAAAATCAAACTTTTTAATTAAAACCGGATGTGGAAATGTTAACAAACTTTTAATGATAAATGTTTTTAATATTACGGTTAACAGATTTTCTTCTGCTTAGGTGCTTCATATCATTTTATCGATGTTTTTAATTGTAAAAGCAAAAAATTTTAAAAGCATCATTTAAAACTTGGATTCAAAAATTAAAAATCAAAAAAAGATTTATTTTCTATAAGAACTAATTACTGCGGTAGCCCCCACAAAAATTAAAAGTTTCTTTAGAATATGGTCCGTTTATCGCCAAAGGCTTTTAAGGTAGTCAAGCAAAGCAATTTTACAAAGAAATTTTTCATCATATCTTTATCAAGCATTTTTGATTTCCCATTTTTCGCGAAATTTTTACTTTTAAAAACCGAGGTCCCAATCTACGTTGTACTGTCGACATTGGATCGAGTTGGTACACTTCCAATACTAACCTGTTTCCAAGAACCTTTAATATTTTTGTCAAAGTCCAAGTTGTTACCTAAATTGTTACGATAAGGATTAGACTTATGGCAGAGATTTTCATACCCGTTCTATTCAGAATTACTGTTACTGATCGTCAAGAATGGCGGACTTCTAAAAATTTTTCTTGGATCTTGCAAAGCTTTTGAGAATAAATTGTACTTTCCCACATATATGGACCGAGATACTTAGAAAATCATATTTCCTTTCAACTTCACGTCTCGTCTCATCTTTTTTACAGATAAAGATAACGCATTACATCTTATCGGGCCGGAAAAATAATTTTCTTATAAAATTTGCGGCTTTCCCTTAAGCGTTGACTGCCTTGTTTTTTTTGTTAAAAATTGCCTTAAACTAGACTTTTTCAGTTAAGTTCTTACCCATCGTACAAATGTAGAAATGCAAATCTTACGGGCCAATTATGATATTTGAAATGCATTTATCTTTCATTGTTATCGTTTTTCTCTCTTCAAATTAATATATTTGTTTGTTTTTAATAATAATTTTTCTTTAAAAATTCGCCTAAATAAATTTATACTTTTATTCGTTTTTTTCAAAATTTTCATTATATTGGAAACTTGAGAACTACGTTCTTAACTGCGTTTTTGATTTATTTATAAATTCATACTATCGTACGATATCCAAATAAAAACATAATTGATCGTAAATTATCAAGTAATCGAGACGTATACAACTCTGAGTAATTGGAAATTTTCCAATGAAAAAACGGATTTTATTGAGGAATTTTTTTATTCGAAAAAAATATTAAACTATCGGCAATCCGATTGCAGCGCCAAAAGAGATATATTTGCATATCTGTTATGCAGAATTATGACATAATGGAAAAATTTAGAAATTTTTTCAAGATTAACACGCAAAATTTATCACCGGGCAAACGAAATTTGTATGTTCGTAACGTACAAGAAGTTCGCCAGAAACGAAGAGATGAACAGTACTTAGAAACCCGGAATATAAGTCCAAACCATTCTCCTCAGAAAAGTGTTCTGCAGTCTGAGAACGCTAACAGAATGTAGGCATCGAAAAGAAGGAAGAATGTGAAGCGTAAAAAAATAATTTTAATTCTAAAAATCCTCTCATCTTGAAAAGGCGAAATTTTTATATAAACATTTTAAAAGAAAACGATTAAGAAAATTTTAATGAATTATTTTTTGGCAGTAGTAACAATGTTTTCTTTATTACACGCTAAACTTGCATAAGTGGATGATTAAGTTCAATAAGATCCCCTTGAGTTATTTCGTTCATTTTCGATACCAGAAAAACAAATTGTAGAGCGCAACCCCCGAATACAACCATAATAATAATAATAATAAGATAGTTCTCGGTAGACCTGTTAGTTTAGGTTTATTGAATGAAGAAAGGTGGGAGAAAAAATCTGATTTAATTATACAAAATAGGTGAACGAGTGAGTTAGTACGCAAGAAATGACCAAAAGCTGAAGGCGTACCACCATCGATGTATGATTTTAAAGGACATCGTCTGATAAAAATTAATTACTGTTTGCAATTCATGTACTAAACCCCTTCATTTATATTTCGAAATTATTATTAATTATGTTTTTATTTATTTTATATTAAAAGATAAATAACAAAAATTAAAAATAAAAATATTACAAATCTTCCCCAAAAATTTTCCTTCGCTAGTTTTACAGTAAATTTTGTAGTTTTTTAACAAAATTTTTTAATTAACCAAAATTGCCGAAAAATCGATAACCTTTAATTTAAGCACACAAATAATCATGTTAAACACGAAAATTAAGAAGAGAGTGCTGTAGCTTTTTAGCAGAAGCGACCTGACCAAAAAAAAAAAGAAACGAAATAGAGATCTTTTAAGCATTGATAAGAAAGCCAGAAGAGTGACAGAAGAGGGGCAAACGAAAAGAAGAGAGAAAAGAAAGAGGTAAAGGTAATGTGTGTAGTGAGCGAGTGAATTTCCGAGAGGGTTGGGCAATAAATTTTTAGCAAGTGCTCCATGAACTTCACAGCGATTACATGCTTGTAAGAAGTTTTAATGGTTATTTTTACACTAGTTACGCATGCGTTTCAACAAGAAAAAGCAGATGTTGTGCAAATAGAAATACTTAACCCCTGCACTGTGCATTGTCCATTGTGCATTGTTCATCGTGTAATGAAGAAAACATGTGTAGATATGTAACTAAGTAAGAGTAAAAAAAAAATGCATATTTTATAGTGCGTGTAATCATTGAATTACATCGCTCTCTCTCTGAATTATTTTCCCTTTCGCGAAAGCAATTACACAGAGATCGCTAACTAATATCATTATTATGGGTGCGTTGCTGTGTGTGTGTCTACATGAAAAACAGTTATGAATTGTTCATAATTTGTTGGCAACATGAAATGTTATATTTATCAAGCCTTTAATTAACCTTAAATGATTGCGAAACTGAACAATTTACTAAAGTAAGAAAACAAAACGGGCACCACAGAGGGAGATGTTCCGAAAGCTCTAAAAGCTAGTCCGTTCGTAGAGTTCGTATGTTATAATAATTGGTGAAAAGCAACAAGGAGGGTTACGGAGAGAGAATTTATTTAATTAAAACATTATTAAGCACAATATAAAGAAGAAAAAAAAAAGAAAAAAAATAAAAAAAAAATAAAAGAAAAAACAAGTTATGCTGTTGTTGCTAGTGTTTGTAAATATTATGCGTAATTGAAAGAGTTTTTATAAACACACACACACACACGCGCGACCAAGTGAACGCGGATAGTTGCACAGATACACTCACTACTTCTTTAAGTCAAAGCAACTGTTGTTACAGTTACTGCAGCGTAAAAATATTAATAGAGACTTTTAGTGAAGAGTCTGTTTACCTGATAAGTTGTTTTATATTTGCCACGGCTTCTTTACTACGCTGTGGAAGTAAATCAACTAAATTTATGATCTCTACGATATCTTCAGTACTTACACAAACACACACACACACACACACGTTGTTACAAACGCAACTCCCGGTCTCTCTGTGTCTCTGTCTCTCTGTCTCTCTGTCTCCTTTGTAGCTTTTGTAGTCAGTCAGTAGAGTTATACCTGAGAAGTAAACTTTTGTAATTCGCTTAATACGTATGCAAGCCTTCGTTGTGGGGTCGTTTTGTTTTTTTTTTTCTTTTTTAATCTTTTTTGTGTGTTCGCTTTAAAATTTATTTCAATTTTTAATTAAATTATAATTGTGAAGTAACTTAACTATTTCGCAATTAATCAAAATATCACATTGGATCTTAACTACATGTTTGATTTATGAACATGCAAACGTTTGTTGTTATTGTTGTTACAATGAATAACATGCAACAACAAAGCGTTTGTTGTTGTACTTAGATAATATCCACTAAATATAAAAGCTTTAGCATTGATTAGAGCAACTTGTAATTGCTGTGCTATCAGAAAGAAAGAACGAACGAACGAACGAGGGAGAGGCATGATTTAATATTAAATCTAATTTATAGTAGATTTTCCGATTACCTACGAAACTATTATAAATTTACTACCGCTCCGTAATAGTTGAATTATTTAACTTATTAGAAATATTAGCGAATATGTGTTGTATTAGAGTCGTTTACTTCCTTTACTCAAATAAAATCACTTTTTTTTTGTGCATTTGTGTTGAATGAGAAATATTTGTCTTTTTGCTTTTTTTTTTCTTTTCTATTACAGAAGGAAACGACAAACACGGGAAATTTGCCAGGACATGCTAGTTTCCGTTACATAAGAATCTATTTAAAAAAAAAAAAAAAAGAAAAAAGAAAAATAAAAGAACCTTTGGCAAGTGTAAAGTTACTCTTTTTTGTTGTGTCGTCTATTGTACTCGACTGCCACAATGTGCGCATTGATATGTATTCATGCAAGTGTGCATGTTGTTATTATTATTATTGTTGTTGTTGTTGTTGTTGTTTGTGATGACTATTTGTTCGTAAAGGCTGTGTTGTTTGCTGCCGCTAAGGAGCTTTCAAGTTTTATGTTTGTATTCAATTGCATAAAAAATGCAAACATTTACGCTTAGTTTCCGTCTACAGGCCATATAGTCAGCCGTACGGTTATCATTTGATATTCACAATGTACCAAGTTATACGGATGATAGAGAGGTCTACATAAAAAGTAAATACACTCAGAAAATGCAAGACGCTATGCTTAACCGTACGATTGTCACATTTTTAGTATTTCAAGTTAATTCAAGTCGTACACACAACGCGCAGAACGTTTCATTTTAATTGACTCTGAGTCAAACAGTGGAATTCGTTTTCCTTATCAGTTGAACCGTCTTACGCGCAGCTAATATGACCATCTTCGTGAATTTGCTTAAACGTAAATGCCCGTAAGAAAATTTATTATTATTTAGTTATCGACAGTATAAACACAACTCAGATATGAGACAAGTGTTAGTTTAGGTTTAAGCCAACCTTCGCCAGACTATCGAAAGTTATACAATTACGAATAAGAAGTTCTTATCCATAATAAATGAAGTAGGCCTGCCAGGACCACGCCACATCCTAAAACTCTAATCTACTTTTTTCTTACGGACCGTCATCGTGATTCGTGCGTATAAAAGATATCCCTTGAGTAGTCGTTAAAAACATAAAACGAAATAATCAATCAAACTCGAAACAACGATTACCTAGATAGAAGAAAGCCCAATAAAAGGAAAGTTAGGCGAAAGTGCCTGATGAAGACAATCTAAAATCAAGAAAGGGTAAAGAACTTCGAATTAGTTCGATTTAAATTAGTCCGTTGGAAGGACAATAAAGTGTAATAGACAGCAACTTTGGCACCTCGGGTCAGTGATATGAAAAAGCAGAGCTGAGTGTTCCAAAAGACCTTTTAAGGCTAAGGGAATATATAGGTAATCAAATTAGAGGAAGATAGAGTCAATAAAATTTTACTATCTCGAAAGTATGTGATATGCTAAGCTGAGCTCAGGGCACTTTAGCACAGGTGAACTATAGAATACGAAGGTTAAAGAAGATCTATTTAGGAAAAAGTTTTTACAAACGAACCGTCGTGGCAGACGGAGAACATAAGTCTGGCACAAGTCTGGGAAATACACGAACAGAAAAGCAGCTAACTTCTAATAACTCTACTTACAAGAAGTACTTTATTTTCACTATGAACCGCAAATCCCGTTAGCATTCTATGGATCCAATATAATATTTAACACTGCAGCTACCGAGTACCGAGTTAGTTTGATTGGTTTCAAGTTTCGAGGTTCAAAATAACGTGTAGAAACCTCTAAATGTCTATAATTACTTTCTTTATATCTTTTTTGTTTTTCACGATACCTATAACATCTAGACCTATTTCTATCAAAGTAAATAAATGCGTGAGATAATCGTAGGATTGCTACAGCCGAACAAGTGACAACAAAGTCCAAAAAACGAAAAACAAAATTCGTTAGTAAGTTAATCAACTGTCTGACTATAAATTGTGAGCGTATTAATGGACGAATCGGTTACCATTTTTGGACCGAACATGCAGAGGGTCCTAACAAATATTTACGTAATAATTTTATGGATCTATCTCCACGGACTTATAAGTTGTAGCCGAAAATAAAATAGAATTATCGTTCCTTATCTGTTGTGGGTGTGTCTGCGGCCACATCACAGTCTTTTTTTCAAAATTGCCTTTTTCATGTACGGAGAAATGTTGTATCTATCGAATTTCCCCCTCTTGCCTTCATTTCTATGTGACTGTGGTGATCACTGACTATCGTCATCTGAATTCGGGAGAGTCGAGCTTAGTTGGAAAGGAGAATTGAAAATTAGAAAATTTTATGCGAACATTTTTTTCAGTGTCCGTGTAGCATAAATAGGTATATTTGCACTCAAATTTTAAATACGACACTTGGGCAAGCAATGTAAGAATGTTTAGAAAACAAGAAAGACTACAATTGCATAAAAAGTGCAAACTATCTCTGCTATCTTTACTACCGTGTTTATCTATTTATTTGTTGCCACTTTTTCATGACAATCATTGTTGTTAAGTACGATTCTATTGTTGTCCTAAATGTACGAAACTGAGGCATTACTAGGCGGCAAAATTTTTAAAATAGTTTTCTCATATATGCATATACATATGACAGCATGAAAAAGCTTTAGCGGCGATAAGCATTGACGAAAATTCGAGAAACGGAGACACGCGCTTAGGTAATTTGGTTTTATGAGATATCATTACCGATAACCATTCTTAAGCATTCGAGCAAGCAATCGGATGCAAGTGTTAAAAAGGTGAGAAATATGAATAAAAATAAATAATTAAATTAAGTAACTAAACAAGTTGCGAGGGAGAAATAGCCGTTGATGTTAGTGTATCGTTATGCTTTACCTTATAGATGAACACAGATATTAAATGTATGTATTTTGTATTTACAACTCGATACAGAATCTTATAAATTTTTAAAATCTAACAACAAAGAAAAAAGAAGAGAAAACAAAACAAAAATTTAGAATTCGAGAATAAAAAGGTTCCAACTCCCAGAAGAAAAAAAAAAAAAAAAAAAATAAATTTATACCAAAATGCATCTAAAAGCATATAAATTCTACAAATAAATATAAATATACATACATACATACATACATACATATATACATGCATACGTACCTACATATATATATATATAAATAATAATATATAAATATGTACATATATACATGAATATATATATATATATATATATATATATATATAAATGTATATATGTATACATACTTATGTATGTTTATTAAAACAACAACTGTATTGTAATTTCTATATATAAACGACCTGCATAAGGTCATCAATTCCAACGAGCATAACATCTATCTTGGCCACACAATAATAATACAACGCATACAAACTATTGCAAAAAAAAAAAAAAAAAAAAAAAAAAAATAAAAGCACAAAGTCCTTTAAACGACCTCTGATCCTACACATTGGACCGAAAATATTACGACAGCAATTGCATAATATATATGCATGCACACATATACAACAACAAGAAGGAACGTTAATGTCAGTACAGGATTAGAAACATGCACAATGTATTATTTGCTGCAGTATTTTGCGCATACACACACACACACGCATACCTATATACATATGTATGTATATAAATAAAGCCGAGAGCTAGAAAATATACAAAATTATAAGGGGCCTCCGCCGCTACGACTAAGAGAAGAGCCTTACAGTGTTCCTTCATTATGCATGCAACAGGGGGAGGCGGATAGTGGATAAAAGTAACAAAAGGCAAAAGATGTGGATCATTCGTTATGGTGGCGCGTTGGTAGTAGTGGTGGATGTTATCTTATTTAATATGCGAGAGAGAAAAATGTGCAATATATAGTAAAGCGGTAAAAACGCACGCAAGGACATTTGAAGGATAAAATCGCGTGAGTAAAACAGACACAAACAGTAAAAGCTGAAAGAATTGAGGACTAAATAAATGATAAACGTAAAATTGCAACTCTGAGGAATTCTTTCACTCACACAATCTCCACTTCACTTCGTCGTGTGCCCTCTCTTAGCATCTAAATGTTTTATAAAACAAACAAAAATTCCCCCTCCCCCCTCCCCTCTCTCCAACCAACCAACCGAAAAAAAGAAAAATAACTAAATTGAGTAGAACAAGTTTTATAAACTGACAGGATTACAAAAATTCACTTAGGAATAACATGAAATTTTTAATACGCACAGATACACATATATACAAATCTCTACACACAAGTGTATACGTACACGATTATACAATAAATGTCACATGTATATACATATATATATGTATATATGTATACAGATACATGTACATATATGTGTATATGGAGTTTACATACATATGCATATATAGCCCAGGCCCTTCAAAAATTTATACTCATCCAAAATGCATACAACAGTAGATTGTCTATATATGCATGTGTATGTGCGTGTACCTAAAATTGCCCTTTTTCCTTACATTTATTTGTAACGGTAAATTGTTTAGTTGTCGGCTACACCTATACATACATTTAGACATATATTCTCGTACATGTGTACATAAGGTTGCAGTCTTAACTTGCAGTCTTAACTCGGAACTGCTGCAATGCATTGGTATGTCTGTCATACGTTCTATGCCAGGATAGTATATTTCGTAGCTATGTATGTTTGTACATTTATTCGTACATGTAAATATATTGTTTGTGTTTAAAACCATTTCTCAACGTAATAGTGTTTTTGGTCTTCGTTTCTGTTTTGGTTTCGAATTTTTTTTTTTTTTTTTAACTAAAAAAGCATATTTAATAAATAAATAAAATATTCAAGGAAAATGCTACTACCGATGCAACCCATATGAAGGCTTGCTTCAGTTATGTGACTTGGTTTTAGGTAGAGTCTTTCATACGTACACATCAAATTTCATTGCGATACCTTTAAAAAGCTTGATTAGACCTACGAACTTTACCAAGGAGAAAATACAGGTAAAAATATTATACTAAGGCAAGCTCGACCATGGAGTACCCTACATCACTTCGCTTAATAATATTTTTCATTTATTTTCGCGCTAAAACTCAAGAATAATACTTTGCTCTCGTATCAAAGTCTATTTTTCGCAAGAATCCTTGTAGGAGGTGGGATCCAAAAAAATAAATCTATGCGATCCAAATATGCAACAATTCATTTCTAGACCAAACCACTCGCTTACTTTCATTACGAAATATCAAAAATTATATCCTTTTGCAAGATAAAGGTCTAGTTTTCATAGAAACGATTATGTGGGAGAGGATTCCAAATATTAGCCAGTCGGATTCAAGTTTTTCTCATTTACTTTATAGGCTAGAAAAGTAGTTTCTATCGAAGGCACGTCGGTGTACTACACAATGTCGTCACAATATCTCAAACATATCGATTCGCATAATTCAAGTGGATCCATTTTAAGTCCCTCTGGGCGTTACGTATATCCGTACAAACTTAATATACTCATTGCTACAAGTAATGTAGAACATAAAACTAAACAGAGGCATATGTCTATAAGAATTCATAGAATAATTCCTGACAGAAACTTTTTGATAATTTTAGGTTTCGAATCTCCCCGTCAACTTTTGCTAAATAGCCAAAGAATTCTTTACCATAATTCAAACTCTTTGGAAGCATGAAACATTGCTAAGACCAAAATGTTTCATCTTTATCAACGACATCTATATCTATATGGATATATACCATGCATCTGTTATGATCGATACAATCAAAGACCAACATTCTTTTTGCTTTTCTTTGCTCATCAAAGATAGTGGATTTCCTGTGCTGTTTATAGTGGAGACTGTAACATATATTTCACATATTTCTATACACTTTGTATTCGAATTTTTGGAAAGATATCCACATACCACATGAGGGCAAAGGCGAAACTAATAAGCTAAAATACGAATTCTGAAGGCATTCCCTTCTTAACCTCTAAAAAAAAAAAATCTATTCACATTTAGTATTTGGGAGCCTTGAGAAAGTTGAGTTCCAAAGAAAAACGATGGGGTTGAATGTAGTCTATTATCAGCTGTTCAAACTTCAAAATTTCAAACACTTTTTGTTCTATAAAATTCATCTACATTAAGCGTCAGGCTTTATCTTAAGGTCATCCAAAAAATCGGTGCAAAATGGTTATAAATAAAGAAAAATTTCCGATTACTATAAATCGATGTCGCTGATTTCAAACGTACTGGTTATAGCGCATGCGAAATTCGTACATATCTAGACATAAAAATTTACAATACATGTCTTAATATTGAAATGTAAAGAGAGTGTAAGAAGAACGTATTATTTATGAAATAATTTTTAAAAAAGTTACAAAAATTTTAATTTAATTTCTTATTATGAAAAATTTAAGATGAATGAATGACTTTTTTTACGAATCATTAGATGTTCCATTTAGAAAATAAGAAATAAATACATATCGAGCAACATAAAGACCATGATGTGTGAGCAACTGTTACGCGTTAATATATTTTGCGTATATGTATGTATGTATGTATGTATGTATATATGTATGGCATCGTGCGCTGGCAGACCTGACACTTGGAATGACACATTTGCATTAATCAATCTATCCATCAATGTTGTGCTGCTTATCGGTGAATGCAAATCAAATACAAATCAGTAACAATGCCTGAGACAACATCGCACATACAAAGCGCATTTTCCAAATAAAACATTCTTTAGTTTTTCTAGTGATTTTGAGGTTTTTGTAGGCATTTTCCATCTTTGTGATTCGTTTTTTTTTTTTTTTTTTTTTTGTTAAAGCATGTGCGACTATATGCGAAGAGTGTGTGTGTGTGTGTGTGTATGTTTAACAAATATTGTACATGTTTGTAGATTTGTATGCGAGTTAAGTCGAGTTGAATCGAGTCGAGTCGAGCTGAGTATATACAATATTTGTACATATCTGACAACTAAACATTTCAAAACTAACGGTCTAAATGTCGCAACGTCACAATCTACTTGCAAAACAATAAATCTTCAAATAAACATACGCGTGCACTTAAAAGCTGCCTGAAAACTTAAATGTAAAAAAAAAGAAAAAAAACAAAAACGAAAAAAAAAAAGAAAACAAAATGAGGAAAGAACTAAACAACCTCTGCGAGTCCTTGTAACATTATTTGTGATCACTATATGGGGCCGTTGAAAAAAACACATGAAAATTCCTGTTGGCTAAATAAGTCACAAATGCGTTTCAAACGCCACTTTAAATAAAATCATACACAAGTTTGCTTTGCTGTACTGTGCTGTGCTTATACTATGGTGTGCTATGCTTTGCGCTACGTTTTGTTTCGTTTTTTGGTGAAAAGATCTATTATGTCGGGCTAAATGTTATTGTGGTTTATGTTGTGGTTGTGACTGTTTGCGCCTTGCTGTGCTTTGCCAGCAAGATGCAAATCTCATACAACATGAGCTTGGTCGGCGAATTAAGCTGTTGACACATAACATCATGTCGCACTTGTCCCATAAGCTACACAATATATATATATACGTTTGGCCATCTAAAGACGTTATTTTTGTTGTTGTTATTGTTGCTGTTGCTGTTGTAACTGTTGCCGCTTTCGGCTGTTAATCGCTAAATGCATATAAATGAATGTGGATAAATTTTGTAAGTCACACATACAACCACCATTCACACATGGTAGACACCCTGTACGTATGAGTAAGTGACCGAAAGCGTCTTTAAATGAGTCAGACAGTCTTTGGGCTACACTTTGTCATCAAATACAACAGCGGACTAGAAAACATTGAATAAATTTGTGAGATTTCAAATTGGTTCCTTAATTTCTTTCAGTTCGTTGACATGCTCGCTCTCGCATTTATTATTATTGTTATGGTTTTGTTTCTTTTTATTTTCTTTTTTCTTTTTTATTTTCTTTTTTTTTTTTGCCTTTGTTTTTGTTATTGCTGTTGTTAAATGTTTATCTTTCAACACACAACGCATTGCCAATTAACACAATTCTACGATATTTTTGCTTTTATTTCAGCTTTTTTTTTTTTTAACCTTTCTTCTTATAAGTACCGTTAAAAAGCCATTAAAACCATGACCAACAAATATTTATCAGCAGGTGATGATCACTTTTCATGACTTTTAGTTAATTGCTGCAATTCATTGCTTTCGTATTTAGGCCAAATAAAGTACTAACTGAGCATTGCTTACCATTTGGTTAAGCGTAGGCATGATACCGTTAACTGTTTCATTTTTATTGTAAAAGTTTCAGTTTTAGTTTTGAGAATAAAGAGCCAAAGATTCCATTAATAAATTTAATGCCAATTAGTCTAACATTCTTATACATCATCCCCATTATAATCGTCAGTGAAACTAAAAATTTAATGCTGCAAATATGCAACTCTGACGACGTTCGATAAAAGAAAAGAAAAAAAAAGATGCGTTCGCCTTTGAAATTACGACCGGGTACGATAAAATCGCATTTAAAAAAAATCTTATCGTAATATCGTCGCTAATTTTCTAAATTATTGTTACGAATGCATTATGAAATGTTTACGATGTTTTTTCATACTTATAAGACCGAAAGATATTAGTCATGCAAAATTTCTGTAAGCTAAAGCAGACCTTTATGAGAATATTTGTATAATTTTTAAAGCGTTTCGCCGTTCCAGAATTAGATGCCAGGAGCTTGTGAGCTTGAAAAATTGAGAGATAAATAAATATTATGACATAACATCACAAAAGTAAAGGCCAAAGCTCAGTCCAAGTTACTATTTTATACGTTTCACCTCTCATCAGCCAGTCCACTTAGAAAAAAAAGTTCGCGATTAATTAACAAACTTTTTTGAATTAGGTTCACGACTGAATATTGGGCTTGGTGGTTACTTATTTCGTTTTTTATCAGAGAGTCCATCCGACAAAAATTTGAATAAAACGTAATCAGCATTAATTTTTATAATTTGACATAGTATCCGGTGTTGTGCGTTACGAGTGGTCACGGTGTTGTCATATACGCCTGCCTCTGCATGTCCATTACTTATTTACATCGGTTCGTTAGGGGATTGCAGATAGAATTAAAGAAACGCTTTTACGCTTTTTTTTGTGCCCCACCTCTTGACAATTATAAGATCTGATAGATTTATTAAGTTTCAATTAACTTTAATATCAAACGTATATTATTTAACTAATTTCGTGTCCTATTAATGGGAGGTAAAGAATTAATTAACTTTTCTTCTTAGTACAAAGGATTATATTTTGAAACGAGTTGACTTGTCTTGCTGACATAAATAAATCTGTGATTACATTTGCATTCAACAGAAATGCTGGTTAAATATAAATCTTCATATAATGCCAACAACAAAGAACAACAAAATAATAATGAACGACAATAAGTCCATCAAGAGTTCACTATCAATCACTGATCAAATAAAGGAAAGTGAGTGAAAACAAAAAAGGCAAAAAAGCAAAAAAAAAAGAAAAAAAAAAACCAACAAAATTAGAAAGCGAACACATACCTAACCAATACATATAAACAAAATTCTATTTAAATGCGACTATAATTACCGCAGCGATGATGAAAGGAAAATAACAATAACAACAGCAAAAGTAGAAAGTAACTAAGAAGCCACACCCAGCATAGTGTATATGTATGAAAGGCTTTCAGTGGCACCCATATGGGATACAGTGCACTTCATAAGATAGAAGACTCATTGATACTGAATGTTCATTGGTCAACATATAAAAATATCGAACATCGGTTGGAGGAAAACGATAAATAACGGATAAAAAAAAAAACAAAAAAAAAAAACAGAAAAAAAAGATTTGAAATATTAAAAAAAAATTTGTTACGAATTTATTTTTCGTTAACCCAGTGTTTACTAATCAAGAACTCTGCAGCTAAAAAACAAGAGGATACATCGAAGCGCAGCGTCTAACTTCGTACGTTGCCGATAGCACTTCATAAATGTAAAGTGTAGGAGAAGAAGGGAAGAAGAGAAGAAGGGAAAACAAAGAAAAGAAAATTAAAAATCAAACACAACACCGTGTGTGCTTTCCGTTCGAAGGAAATACGGACATTTTTTGTTTTTCATCGAACGGAAATGCAACACCCACTACATTCTCGAGTTGTTTTTTTTTTTCTTATACTCTTGTAACGTACACATAGCTTCATAAAGTAGTCCTCGACAATTCATCAACATGACAACAACAACAACAAGAACGAAAATAAGAACGATGCAGCAACACATTCAGAACAACAAACTGTATATGAAAGCGGACACGGTTCCAGTGGTTATTCAAATGAGTAAATAGAATGAAATAAAAAAAAAAATGATGCATTGGATTTATGAATATGTAAAGATGTGTATGCGCTGTCGTTTGCTTACTTGGGTACGTTCAATTGCAACCACAATCAGGCTGACCAAATCAAGGCTTGCAGGCAGGCAACTGGCTAACTAAAAAGGACATATAACGCCACCACCGAAAACACTGGCTCTGAAAAGAGGAACGAATGAATGAATGACTGAATGAATGAATGAATGAAAAAAAATCATAAGATGAATTGTTGCATCATTTGCACTAAACAAACAGCAGCATATCATACCACGTAAACACCCATACATTGTTACATATGCATGCATATACACTGCTACACAACCAACTGTAAATCAACATTTTTTCTAGATTTTTTTATATTTTTTTTTTTTGTTTTGTTTTGATGAATGATGAAATCCTTTCTTTCTCCTCTTTACGACCAACACAACACAAGCCCTCCCCCGTGTACTATATTGGCGGCCTTAAAAGCCAATGACTATGATAGCGCAGCAAAATGACCTGACTGACTGTACGTACTGTGATACGAAAAAATTTTCCATTATTTCAAACAATTTTTTCGCACACAATAACAGCAATTTATAGTGAAAAAGAAATGCACATGAAAACCAAACTATAGAACATATCCTTTCCTTGTTAGGCAAAAGCGTCCTTTTTTTTGCTCTTAAATTAGATTTTTTTTTCTTTTTTTTTTTACAATGTTTTCGAGTAAGTCAGGCTCTTGCTTTTAGTAGAGATATGGAAAAATGATTGTATAAAACTCTCGAGCTGTTAAATGAAAAGTAAGCACAATAATCGAATTATTGCCGCTACAAAGTCGTCAAAGGCATACGATGTTAACAAAAAAGAAAAAAAAAAAAAGAAAAGAAAAATAAATAAACAGAATCTATGTATATAAACGTAATATGTTTTTTTCTCCTCAAGATCACATATAAGTGCTTAAAGTGAAATGTTTCTTCACGAACCCAAAGGTTTTAGCTTTGAAAGAGCAGAAGAGGAACGAATGACTTAGATATTAAGTAATAACATTACTATTGTGCTTGCTGATGTTATTACTAAGAAACAATTTTACTAAAAGTATCTCCAAAGCATTGAATCTCACAAGCGTTTCCTTTCGCGTATTCGCCTTTTTGAAAAGTAAGTTCACTAAATTCGTGTCATATTTGCTTTATAATGAAAAGCATTAGAAGTCAATGATTTACAAAAGCTTTACAGAGTTTTAAGAATAATTCTCTTGATTGACATGACATTTTATGAATGCGTCGAAGATTTAATATTAGATAATGGGCAGGAGTGTACAAGAGGTATCGTGTGGTAAGCTAAGGTTTGATTTGTTAAAAAAAAAAAATTTTTTTTGTAATTAATAAGCGATGATTCACATTCCCAAGCTCACTTAAATTTAATGATGAATTGGTAATGAAATAATTGCAAATATTTAATAAAATAATTAATAAATTTAAAATATTCTAATTTATCCAGGACGTGTTTAATTTCAGAGGTTTTTTTGGCCACAAGTTCATATATCTTTTAGGAGTCGCAAGACAACTATTCCCCCTTTCGATGAGTAAATAATTTTCTCTTTCTTTTTATAGAAGCAAAGACAAATAACGTAAGTACTGTTTCTCATTCAATTAAAAAACCTAAGTCTAATTTAAAAATTTCGATTTTTAACCCGACTGTTTTCACTGTACACAACAGTACTGTCCTGCCTTTCATTAAGCAGCTAATTCACCAAATAATCATTAAAACAAAAAATTTAAACAAAACCAAAATTCAAAATAACTGCACTTTCTGAGGACACTGACCGCACTGAGGCTTGTTGAAGAAGTTCCTTTTTTTCGACAATAATGTTTCGAATTTCTGTTTTACAATTCTTAGTTATTTATGACTCACTGACATAAATTTTTTTCCTACAAACTTTCTCCGTTCCACTTCAGAAGTAACAAGTTTCACAGTGAAAAGCTTCAAGCGGCTTAGGTTCACGATGTAAAAGGTTTTATTGCCAATTGTACGTACATACCGCTCAATCCAAGAATTAATCCACTTCGTTTGGGACATTCTAAGTATGAAGGATAACATGAGTAGGCCAATCCGTTCTCTTTCTCTTTGAGTAATCGCTAATTGGTTTTCATTCGATTACGAAACACTTTTTGATCCCAGGGACACTTTCAAAAGTGGTATGGACATGAAGCTAAATATCATGAAAATAATGAAATAAAAATGTTTGGCATAAAAAGTGTTTTTGAAGCGAATAATTAAGGTGATCTCGATTATTTATAAACTTTTCGCCGAATGATTGGAATGTCTAGCGTGTCTTAAACGCTTGATACCAATATGCCAAGCAAGTTCAGGCCAGAATGCGACTTCGATTATGTGAAGAATAATTCGATCGAATTGCAATCAACTTTTCGCAAAATAACTAAAATTACGAGTCAAAAATGCAGTAAACTAAAGTGCCACGGGAGTGGAAAACACACGAAAATTATTTTAAGAACAATCAGAATTTAAATAAAAAACACAATTTCATGAAGGAAATAAAAAAAATCGTATTAATTTACACAAGGGAAAATTCTTTTTAAATTTTACACTTGATTCACTTTGTAAGCATTGATCAGATGAACGGATATATAATGAAACCTTTGACACTAAAGATGACCTACGTTATCTGTCAAGAAAACTGATCGCGAATACGTGTATTGAGACAATTTCAATTTTAGTAAAATCTAAAGAGTAGTTGACGATTGGATAAGGAAAAGCAAAAGCCGTATGCATCAAATAGACACCATTAACGATTACTATGATAATACGTTAAGCGTTTTTATTAATTTTGCATTAATTGCATTAAGGCGGTGAGTCTAAATTTCTAAAATTCTAAAGAAGCCCTTAGGGATCGCATGTGAAGCACTTTGCCATGGCCCTATGGAGAGACACTTTTCCATGGTCTTACGAGAAGAAAATAAAAATAGAGCTTTTTTAGACATAATTTGATCTTCCGCCAGCCGCCATCACAATTTGAATGGTACCCCATAGCGTGACCCATTTTGAAGGAGACAAAAAGCCATCGCAAAATGTTGAAAATCGGCCACTTGTGTGTCGAAAACGTTATTCGAATAAAGTGTATTAAAAAAAAGATGACTCTTTAAATATTTACGAAAGCCTTTGGATAGCTTTTGTTTCAAAAATTTCTCGTTTACCGTAAATTTCCCAAGCCTTAAAAAAAATATCCTTAAATTTTTTTCGAAACTCTATAAACAATTTTAGGTTATTTTGAAAAATCAGATCACTTTGGGAATTACTGTAACAAAACCCATTGTCCCTTTTATTTGGGATTTTTTTTTTTTTTTTGTATTTTTACTTATTATTATTATCAACAACAAGAGCACCACCAACCACAAGTTTTGGAATTAAACGGTATGAATGTATGTTGGTTTGTATTATAGACAAACGCGTCGTGCGATCGATGCGAAAATAACAGCAACAATATATAAACAAAGGCATCATTATTATCATCATCGTCATCATCATCATCGTCATCGTCATCGTCGTCATAATCATTAGTATCAGAAACATTACTGTTGCATTCATGAGATGTTAGCTGAATGCTAGTTAGTGATGCCACACATACAAGTGGCATAGTAAGCGCTTAAACTAATGCTTTTATGCTCGCACTTGAACGTCAGCCAAAGCTGTAGTAGATGCTGCTGTAGGGTTTAAACTAACCGTGCTTAATATGGGTTTGCCAATGAACTGAATACAGGGATTCAGGGAGCGGTAACTGGGAAAAAGAGACGTGAAGATAGAACGAAAGAAAGAAAGAAAGAAAGGAAGAGAGAATGACAACAACAGAGAGAAAGAGAGAGAAAGAGAGAGAAAGAAAGAAAGAGGGAGAGAGAGAGAGAGAGAGAGAGAGAGAGAAAGGGAGAGAGAGAGAGAAAGAGAAAGAGAGAGATAGACAAAGAGGGAGAGCAGTTTGGTGCGACAGCGGGATTGATCATGAGTTCACGCAAAATAGTCGTGCACGATTTAGTAGAGTTCGTGATTTTCGCAACAAACTACGAAAAGAAATCTTTGAAATTACACAATAACAACGGCACCAACAACAATATGGTGAGGAAAAATCGACACAGAATGGCTAGAATACGTTTTACAGCTGCAGTAACAACAACAATAATAAGAACAGCATCAACAATAGCCAAAAAATCATGGCCAAACTGTGGCAATTGTTATTATTTAGATGGCATGTCGTACAAACACAAATACGTAGAAGAACACACATATACACATATACATACACATACACTGTTACACACCCTGTTACTTAATGCCAAGATGCAACCCATCTCATCAGTTTCCATAGATTTTTTTTAGTAGTTTTTTTTTTTGAAATTTTTTCCAAAGCGGCTAAACAAGCAGGCATAGATTTTTTTTTGTTTTTTGTTTTATGTTTTTGTTTTTGTTTTTTTTGAGTAGACAGGATTGCCAGCGAAATCATCGTCTACGTCTTCGTCATCATTATCGTCAACGCTGTTTCTGTTGTTGTTATTATATGTGGCATTGTTGGCGTCGGCGGGCGTCATTGCACGTCGTCGTTATAGGCCAACTAAAGATCCCAAAACTAACTATCCGTTCATTTTCATTGCATCCCAGTCACAAGCAATTTCTCCAGCAAGTGTCCGTGGTACATATTTGCTATTTTTTAGCGGCAGTTAAACTCTATGAGAATTTTTTTTTTTTTTTTTTTTTTTTTTTTGGTAAAACTTTTTTGCTTTTGGTAAATATTTTGTCTTACCTTGAAAATCTCTTCATTGTGTTGTTAGACTTTTAGGCCAAAAATGATTTTTTTGTTTCGGTTTTTTTTTTTGTATTTTTATTTTTGTTTTTGTTTTGTTGTGGTGGTCGCTGTAAAGTCAGCTGCCTTTTGGTTTTGTATGCAACAGTATCTCATCATTATCAACAAAGTTGTGGCCGCTATGTATGAGCAAATCTAATGTGGTTGTTGTTGTTGTTACTGCTCTCATTGTGGACATTTTTTGAACTCTCCATTCGTTTTTTTTCAGGCTTCTTTTATTATTGCTGTTCTTGTTATTGTTGTTGTTTATTTGTTTAGTTTATCAAGTTCGAAGCCTAATTCTTACGAAAAAATCGTGTGCTTTGTCTTCCGTGGTTGTCCATCCATCCATGCGTTTGTCCGTCCAATTTAACCGCAGAGGTACACACAAACACACACACATACATACACACACACACACACACACACACACACACACACACAAGAGCAAACATACATTAAATAAAACTAAATTCATTCGTTCGTTGGATTCCCCGTTTGCTTACTTTTAAGTGTTGCGAGTGTTTTGTCTCTTTTGATTTATGAGATTTATTGTCTTCCAACTATGCGTTTCATTTTATATTTAGTGTCTTCACCGTTCATTCTTTTTATTTTCGATGCCATTTGTTTTGTCTCGGTTTTCCTCTTTTTCCTCCTGACAATGTTTTTCTGTAAATCGTGTCTTGTCTACTTTTTTGTTTTTGTTTTTGTTTTTGTGTGTAGCAAGTGTAGTGTCTCTTTAGGAAGGATTTTCTTTTGAGCTCTGTTTTTTATTATATACATACATGCATACCTATATATATACAGATATATATATATATTTCTTTAGCTCGCAACAGAAAGACATTTTTCTTTACTGCTGTTGTTGTTCCCTTCGGTTGTGGGAAAATGCTCTGACTGATTGATAAGATTAATGGAGTTCAGGTTCACTAAAGTGAGCGGTTTTCGTTAATTTCGTCTTGTGTATTACTTTAAGACGAATATACCGAGTGCGAGGAGGATCAATTAGGAAAGAATTAAGAGTAAAATAACTGTTTGAAACGCAAAACAAAAAAAAGAAGAAAATTACTTTACAAGATGATCATTTTATTTCAGGATTAGTTACTGAAAAGATTATAACGTTTGTGTAATTTAGACGATGAAATTTGTAAACTTTATATTAAGTAAACGCCACAAAGGGTTCTTTATATGTGTTTTCTCGAGCGGAATCAAAGCTGGTCAATAAATAATAATAAATAATTTTACAAGTTTTATCATTCGGTGGTTGGTATGTGAACGCATCAGAATTATCATAAAGTGCAGCTCCTTTCTCTCTCTCTCTCTCTCTCTCTCTTTTCTTTTTCTTACAGGTTTATAGCAAGCTGCTCTTTCTTGTTAACACCATTATTACTTACGTATCTTTACGTTCTCAAATCTGTTTCAAAAGTGTTTTACTGAAATACTGCTGTGATATCTAAGGAACTTGCGGATCTGAATTCTTCCTTATTCAGTTGCTTTTTGTGGTTATGACAGGCACCAAGTGATGTCTCGAGTAGTGCTCGATTCGCTTTAATTCTATGTAAAGTGAATTCAATCTTTCATGAAAGAAAGTTGAAATCTTTGCCAAAAATTGGCAGTAGAAATTATCAGTGCCTGGAAATGGTGTATCACGCGTATAGTCGGCTCATCAGGTGGCGCTATCGTTCATTACTTTCTCTATTTTCAAATTTTGTACTTTATTGAAAAGGAATATCGATCACAGAATCTTGTCTTAAATCACATTGAATTTTTCTACTCTCGAAACGATTGTAAAGTTTTGCTAGCTCCGAATAATTTAAAAACATTTCAATCAATTGCATAACTAACTGAAGTGGGTATGAAAACAACAAGTCTGTAATTAAAAAACAAGTCTGCACACCAGTTAAAGGGTCGAAAGAATATGAAGTAAATACCACGATATAATCTCTTCTTCCTCGAAAATATATTTCTTAATACACTTCTGCCGTAGGTTTCTCACGTTTTGTAGCTCTTTATCCACCGCCTTCTAATGATTTGATTTTGTTACGGTTCATCAAAGATTCACTGATAAATATGCAATCGTGGAGATGTTTTTAACTCGGATTATGCTGATATACATGAAAATGGTTGAGAACACCGTTTCGAATTAAATGCTTAAGTCCTTGGTGAGATACCGTGGCCACCGTGGCCACCGTGGCTAGATGCCAATTTTATTCGACCTCGATATCTTCCATGATAGGCCGTCCACTATAGTAGTTATCCTTTCACGGGACTTTGATTTTAATTTAATGCAATTTTTTCGAAAAGTGATATTTTATGTGCAGTGGGGTGAAAGTGGTTTTGATTCTAATTTTGATTGTTAGACGATGTTCAGCTTTTATATATTTTAGCGTTATTGCTCCCAGTTTATTCGATATTTCTGTAAGTAATTCTTCAGTTAATGTTGTGTTTGTTTCCGTGTGAGTACAAAATACACATTAAGAAATTTTTTTCTTTTTAATCTTACACTTCGAGTGGTTTTTGGATTTTTAATGTCAAAAAGAAAAACTGATCTAGAGATAGTTGTGAGTTTGAATTTACATTCGTGTTATATTCTCTGAAACCTGGTTCGAAGACATAATATGTCAACAAAATATTTGACTATAACCGACTAGGAACCGAAGTGATTTTAAAACAAATAAAAAGTTCTAGACAATTATCATCTAAAACAAATATTGATTTGAAATTTAGCGCAATAAAATAGAGAATGAGAGTATTACTGCCCAGCTTGTTGACAGGTTGGCTACGCGATGAAGATTCAGTTTACAATTTTGAGATGGAAAATTCACTTTAGAATGAATTAAGGATAGAGTTTTCTCACTGGGTTTCATGAGCCAGCAGTTACCGTCCACTACTACTACTACTATGCTATCAAATATTATATTTTAAAAATCGTCGTATCACGCATATATTCTTTTTACAACTGTAAATACTGTACGAGTTCTCAAGCTGTGTATATATTCACGTAGATCTCTTAATATATTTTTTTTTTTGCTTTTTAAACTCAAAAGATATATTTTGTTCATCTTTCTCTACATAATTAGAAAAAGAAAAGAAAAAAAAAGGTTTTGTTTTTTTTTTAAATTTCTTTGTTGTAAATTTTAATTAAATTATGTTTTTCTAAAACATCCATAATAAATATGTATGAACACGTTGTCAACGTATCGTAATGTTTAGCACTTGAAATTTTTCATTTTATTTAGTTTAATGTATAAAAGGAACGCATTGTTAAACACCGCTTTTAACGAATGTTAACTGTTGCTGTATATAGATAGCAGTAATTTGCTTTAATTTACTCTTTACAATATAATAAGTAATCAAAGCGCCAATTATGAGAATCGAACAAACACACACACACCGACACATACATATATATTCCTATGAATTCGTAGCCCTGGTTATTATATCATGAAGTTCACGTAAAGAAAGGTAAGGCTAGAGGTATGAGTGAAGGTGAAGAGTTATCTTAGGAGAGAGAGTGTCGAATAATGCATTAATTAATAAACATGCAATGCACAAAGACATTGATGGAAATTATTATTTTTATTCTTTTTTGTTGTTTTTTGTAAACAAAGTATAAAAAGAAAAACACATCAACGTGAACTCTTTGTAAATAAATTTCAAATTTAGTGGATTATCTGACTAAGTAGACTATAATGGATTTCAAAATATGATAAAGAGGGAGACGAAGACGAACACGAAGACGAAGAAGAACAAGAGCAAGAAGAAGAAGAAGAAGGAGAAGAAAAATAAATATGAGACGAGTCTGAACGCGAAAGTGAGGGACGGACGGCTAGTTCTACTCGAAGTAATGATTAGCTATGGTTAAACGTTTCAAAATGAGATTATTTATGCTTGCATAAGCACTTTTAATCGTCTACTAACGTCGTCGGCTTCTTCTGAGTTTCGATGATGAGATGATGAGGGAAATTTGCTTAGTGCACATTGATTAAAGTCAATTCTAAATACACGGAGGTAAGTTGTTATTGTTGTTAAAAAAAAGAGAAAAAAAACAACAAATATATATATATATATATATAAATACACATGCATATCCAAGTACATACATATATATGTATAAACATTTCCAAAGTCTACTGTTTCACATAATTACACATGAGAGGGTCCAATTAAAAATCTAAGGTATGTATGTATGTATGTATAGGAAAAAAAAAACTGAACAAATATTTCGCTTTTATAAAAAGTACTTGAAAAGAAATTATTATCAGTCAGTATAAGGGAGAAAGAGTTTACATTGTAGGCATTTACATGCGTTCAGTTGGCGTAACTAATAATGATGTGCATCTCAAACACATACACACACACATATATATATATACACATACATACATACTTACATACATACATATACTAACTAAAGCATGCAACACGTTTTCTTTTTTCTTTTCATATTCAAATTTTCAAATATCGACATGCTTTACATGGCTTTAGGGCTCGTCTTTTGCAAAGGTGAGAATATATATCATTATTGAGCGACAAACTTTACAAAAAAAAAAAAAGAAAAGAAAAATAATAATAAAATATAAGCGCCTGTGTGTTCTCTGCAAACATACAACTTAATCGTATTGTTTGGTTTCACTTTGCATTCCTGAATCTTAGTAGTTAGTGCTGTTCATCAACACGCATGTAAACTTCTTTTACTGTGTGTCTGTGCTTAAATTTATACGTAAACTGAAAGAAGAAGAACACACACAACTTGTATCTTATATAATGTACATACATACATATTAATATGCAAATTAATTTATGCCGCTAAACTTGCATAAAAATTATTTTAATTATTTATCATTTGTATCTGAACAAAAATGGCGTAAACTGTAACACCACATCATCGTCATCATCATCATCATCATTATCATAACTACAATCGACAATAAAAGTAAAATACCTTACAAGCAAATATATATGTTTATAAATATATATACATATATACGTAAATATGTATATTTACATGAACACTATTAATAACGAGCCAATTACATATATATGTATCTCTGTATATATGTATATATGGACATAGGAACGGGAGTTATTGCTACCAATTGTAATAACAATCGTGTTGCATGTGAATACTGACATAAATTTATGCATAAATAATATTTTATTATTTAATTTTTAATTGTAATGATTATTACATATCTCATTATTCCAATTTCTTCTGGCATAGATATGTGCCTAGGGCCATGTAGATAAATCTTTCCTTAATGGTTAATTATGCTTTCAACTTCATAAACACGTTATTAATTTTTTTTTTATTTTTATCTTTTCATTAAAAATCTGCCAGCACACGAAAATTGCTTAGATATTATTGATAAAATAGTTTAGTGTAAGAAAAATTAAAAATTTCAGGTCAATTGCGCATACAACCCGACACGAAATAATTCAAAAATTCAAATATTCTAAGTAAGGAAGAAAATTCACATCAAAATCCTCAAAGGGAGTTCGATACTAGACTGAACCAATTTCGATAAGAACGTGAATATGTTTCTTCAAATATTTCTATTTATAGCTCTGAGGTATTATAAAAACTACATTCATTCTAAGTAACGACAACGCCCGTAGAAAGTCAATGCCCATTGGTGTTTAAGCAACGATAACTAAGCAAAATATCGTATTACTTTGTACTTTTAATTTAAATGTTATCATTTAAAGGAAAATTTTGATTAATTGCAGCTTAATAAATAGGTCGACCAGTACCATTTTTATTTTAGCCTTTATTTTCTAGTAAATATTCGATGCAGTATGCACCTAACTTCAGTAGTTCGTAAATTGTTGATGGAAATCTTTAGCCATTTTTGCCCTTTACCGAGATCAAAGTTTTAGCTTTTGTTTTTCCCCAGGCCGATCGTAACATTGCGCGTTACCCATTTTCGCTTACATTTCTTTAGGTTATATAGTGATTTTTCTATGGAGAATGATAGTAAAAATATTTCGATTCAATCTATTTTCACACGATATAGATCAACTTTTTTCGCAAACAAGGCAATATAACAAATTTCTTTAAAACATTTTGAAAATAGCAAACTGTTCATTGAACGAAAAGAAGAAAAATATATGAAGACTGACAACAAGAGAAGAGTAAATTGATTCAGTTAGTTCCAAATGGTTCCAACACGATTTATATAATAAAAGTTTTGATTATTTTGAGTTGTTCTGCTTATGTGTGCACAAACTGAACGTACTTCCACCCAAAGGAAAGGCAAAGCATTAAGATCGAAACTTATAATCTTCTTTCCTACTTGATGTCGACAGATCACATTTAAATATCCGATTGATGCGCAACCCGCCTATACGTAATATATGTAAGTTAAGGGTCGTAGGTTGTAGATGTGATTTAATCCATTATCGATAATGTATATTCTTGAATCAAAACACGCCAGTGTATTAAGTTTCATTAAAATATCTCGGGAATTTGCGAACTCTGCTTTGACCAAAAAAATATATAGACAGATATCAGATAGATAGACAGTCTGATAAAGGGACAGACGCGCTTAAAACCATTCAGAAATTGTTAATGTCGAGGTGCGACACGTTGATCGATAGTTTCTGCGATAAATTTTAAGAAAGGAACGAAAACAAACGTTGTCTATGAGATGACTTGGATAACAAATTTTACGATATTATGTCTAAGACTGTTCTAGAAAATTTCAGTATTTTCCGGTCTCACATATAGTGAATAGGTCGTCACATATACAGACGGGTAGAGAGACAAAGAGACAGACAGTAAGACAGACGGACTTACTGTGAGATAGATAGAGAGAAGGAGAGAGAGAGAGCGAGAGAGAGAGAGAGAGGTACAGAGAGCACCAATTTTTTTTTCGCTCCTGGTGATATTTAGTGTTTACAGCAGACATGCTGTTCGTTTTAAGGAATCTTTTAGGTGTACTAGAAACCTCTGTTAACTAGGTGGAGTAGGAACCGTTTTCACGCGACAAAATTCAAACATTTCCAATAAATATTTGAGTGAAATTTGTGCAATAAATTCTAAGTTATTAAATATATTTCAACATTTTTCGGTTTTGCTTTGATTTTCTAGTTATTATTGAGGTGCTTGCTCTCGCGTGAATCATATTCAATTTCGAAAATTTTATTAACTGAAAACTTTCACTTTTATTCTGATGTATGTGGTGTACACATTTTACAGAATCTGTGGCGCGTTCCACTACGTATTACAAAAGCACCGACAACACTGGTGAAGCAACCTTTCCTTACGAATCGATCGCAATTGCAAAACTCAATGATTTACAAAATTTATGAAATATTTTCGACCATAAAAGATAGTTTATCCAATTAAGTGTAAACGTTTTTCGAAAGAATTTTGCATTTTATGTATACATTCTGTATGTAAATCACGAATCATTTTAATTACTAATATCGTAGGTGGGGGTATATCGGTATATCGTCTATAGAGAGAGCTTACGTATAAAAAGTCACATCACAATTTAAAACAAAAATCTATAGATTCGATTACAAAAACGTACTACTTAATAAAGCATTTCGTGTCGCCACAAGGTCTTGACCTAAACTATTGTACACCATCCACAGAGATGGTTGTGTAATAAAATTTAATCTCGAGTTAAATGAAAATTCATCCACAGCCTAAGAGAAGAAACCGTAATATGACGCCCCCGTTTCTTTTTACGTTGGCATGTGAAGTTCTACGTTTTGACAATTGTACGTAAGTATGCATGTATTTATGTATGTATGTGTGTATGTGTGTGTGAGTGTGTGATGTAACGTAATTTTTCTATATGTTAAATTCTACGCACGTTTCTAGAAAATGTTGCAAGAAAAAGAAAAGAAACGAAAACAAAAATAAATAAAAAGAAGAAAAAAAGGAAAAGAAGAAAAAAAGAAAATCACAAATCCAATGCAATAAGATGCATTTTGGTGCTTGCGTATGTAGGCGGACATGTAGCACAGCTGCACTATGTGTGTCGATGTGTTGGTGAAAATCAAGCAAACGAGGCAAAAAAAAAAAGAAATTACTTATGGTGACTATGCCGCTGTTAGTTATTTCTCAGGCCTTTTTTCCTGATATATACAAACACGCACACACACAAACACACCATTCATTATAAAAACAGTTAACAATGCATTCAATTGCGCGCGTCTCGCGTAGTAGTTCGTATGGACGTATGCAATTCATGGCATTGTGAGACCTAACATAGCATCATAACAGCAACCACAATAACGCGCGACGACGATGACGGCGACGACGACGGCGATGACGATGACGATGACGATGGCGATGACGACAGCGGTATATGCACCAGTTGGTGGTAATGTATTCTCAGCACGTGCAATTGCAATTTAAACCAAATCATCCGATTCAGTTCCTTGGTCAAGTACGGCTCTGCGGAGTAAAACGTAATAATATTTTGTTTATTTTTGTGTTTTAATGCCCACCAAAAAAAAACAAAAACAAAAAGACTAAGAAAAGAAAAAAATAAAAAAAAAAAGAAAACGGTTTCAATGTTTTCCTAGATTTCAAATCTACAGAGAGAGACTCAGCGCAATTACACAATTTGCGAAATGTTCTTTTTTGTTTTTTTTTGCTTTTTTGCTTTTTTTCCTTTTTTTTCTTGGTCATCGGTTTTATTTGCATCGTCGATTCGCGGTCAAGTAATTATGTTGTCATTATTCTTTTGCATTTGCTGCATTCTGCACCGTTCAGCTGCACTTGATAGAATGTCGTTCAGTTGTCTGTCACCCGGTCGTACAGATTCAGTTCTTGGGAACTGTTAGTAAGAATCTTTTAGTTTGTTTCGCTCGTCTCTATTGCGATTTTTGCAACAATTTCTATGTAATCTGTTGCTTTTTCCTTCCTTTCCTACATTTATACGACTCTATAGAAGAAAATACTGTTGCAGTCGCTTTAGTGCAACGATTATTTTGTTTATTTAGCAAAAATATTACGATTTGAAAACATGATTAAAGATCTATAGTTCAGTTCAAAAGAATTAATTTGAAATTTTCTGATTTCATGTTTTCTCTTTTTTTGTTTATAAGTTACAGTTAGTTGCTCAGGAGTACATTTTTTCAAGCGAATTTGATGACTCAAAGACGCCCTGTACTTTACAATAATCACGAGTGTGGATATCAAATATTCGCTAAAGATATTTTTTTCTGTTTTTGAAAATTTTTTCAATAACGATTATCAAGCAAAATCGTATAAATAAGAAACAACGATCATTTTAACATAAAAACCATTCCTTTTCTATTTAAAATAAAAGAAATATGAGACTAAACGTCAATTCGTAGGATTTTCGATGTAAATTTATTTCAATAGTATCTGTTTAAAATAATTTAATAATAACTACACTGATAGCTCTTCATAGTTTTCTCTAAATGCTATTTGATAAGTTGAAGTTCTTATCTGTCTGTAAATCCCTTAAGAACGTTCCAGGAAACAATATTTAGATAAAAAGTGGCAGAGGTCAGCAAATGATTTCACAAAAAAGTCGTCGAAATGTGTCACTTCTCAAGAGGACTATAATGATGACCAAAAAAAATGCAATGAAATCGGGAATGACTGACCGATTTTTATTATGGCTTTTGTGAATAGTTGTTCCTAGAATATTTAGCTTCAATATCTGGCGGTGGTTTAGCGAAAGGCAAGTCTTTTTTAAGGGCGTTCTACGTTCTGCTTACGTACAAACAAATTTTATATACGTTGTACCCGATGGTGGGAGGTTTTTTTACAACTATATAAAGAAACACCTAGAAAAACGAAGTGTTCTCTTTGATTCCGGTTGCTGCCTAAATTTAGATTATTGAAGTATATTTGCTATCCACCTAAACGTCCGTTATGTAAGTAACAAAATTTATTTCATACAATGTAAAGAAACTAAATCAAAGATCTATATCCTCATATGGTTGATAAAGAAAAAACAAAAAAAAAAAAAGGTAAAGGAAAAAATAGATAAAGAAAGAAAGCATCAAAATTCGACACAAATGCCAAACACGCTTTGGGAGGTAAATTGGAACTTTCAACTGAATGCTAGAATACGAAAAATAAAAATCATGCTTAAGAAAAACTATAAATAAATAAAAAAAAAAAAAAAGAAAAAACAAAAACTATAAATTTAGTTGGCATACGCAAGGCAGTCGTTTTGACAGAAATTCCAAATTCAGGCGCAATCGGTAAAATGTTAAGAGTTGACCGCGAATAAACTATAATATGAATATAAATAGCACGCAATCACCTGGTGCGAGAAATCGACCACTTTAACATGATAAGCCAAAACTGAAAACTTACAAATTTATTGAAAAAAAACAAAAAAAGAATTAAATAAGAACACTAGCAGATATATGGTCGAACTTGTACTAACTTGTTCCATTAAAAGGTTACGCATATGTATGTATACAAAGCAATTATGTTCAAAATTAAAATAAAAAAAAAATATGTTTTTTTATTACATTTTTACGATTTAGAGTCAATGTCAGTAGTGTTAGGTTTTCTGTTTTTTTTTTTTTTATTTTTAAAAATGTTTTTTTTTTGTTTCTTATTTATTATTAATCAAGAATTAAATGTTGCTACTGTCAACTTTTCCTTAAAATCGTACAATCTAATGACAGGCACAATAGGTGCGTCTTTGTTGTTAATTCCATTTTTATTATAGTCATCGGTAACTTCGAAGGTAACGATATATTAATTCTATTACAGGTTTTGTGACATTCAGTTATTATGTGCGCTGCAAAGTGCACTAAGTAGGAAGACGAAAGATCGAAAAGTGAATTTTTATTTTTAAAATTGATTGTTAAAAAGACGACAGTGCTTTCGAAACAAAATCGTATCAGACTTTTATAAGACGATATAAAAAGGGACGCTATACAGTTTTTAAGGAGAAATTATTTTCCGAATCACATTTAATTTTTATTTATTAAGAAAAACTATATTTATGTCTCCATTGATACACTAAACACACGCATTAAATCTATTTTAATTTTGAAAATATTTACAATTTGAAATTGTATTAAAAAATGTTGGGCCAGAAATGAAATAATCAACAGTGAAAAAAAGTACGAAAAAAGTACGTTGGAATCAGCAAGAAGATGAAGGTCCGAAGTCACTATAGATTTTTTCAAAACAGGAAGTGTTGGCATTCTATAGGCAAGAGACAGTTGTATTGATTTAGGTAAAATAGAAATACTCTCCAGAACGATTTGTGTGTTTAATAATATGTGTATGTGTATTACATACTGAATAAACGATCAGACGAAACGACTTTCACTTCAATTGAATTCTGTTTCATCTTATTTTGTCAACACCTAATAGAATCAATGGAGTTTTTTAACAGTAGCACAATGCGATTTACTGCTAATGATGATCGATAAGATTTCTGGAGTCTTTTGATACGCATAAGTAGTTTCGTTGTAGAGAAATCAAGTTTTTAGTATCAGCCGGTGTGTCGATCTTCTTTTTTTGCGAGTGACCTCATTTGTTCATTCGCCTGGCATCTTATATCCTGTAAGACGTTCCCTTTAGCTAGCAGATTTTTTGGAGTCAGTTATAAACAGGAGGAGTTATGTAACCAAAACTGCACTCGGCCGTTGCCTAAAATCAGGAGCTGCATACATTTATCGCACATAAGCGATATGTCGATTTGAGATTGCTATTGTAGGATTGGTCCAGATTGGTCCATCGTCCAATATCATATAAAACCAAAAGATGTTTCAACTCGAATGACGAGTTCAATACATTTATCAAGTTGCGGAGATATAAGCACAAGAGCATAAAGTGTTTGGATTTCATATGATTATGTGCATAACTGCATATGCATGCATGCATCATATACAAGCAGCCATAAATGCATATATCAGTAGAGATGTATGTGTACACAGCTGACAAATGCTAACGAGTTGTGTGTAATATTCTTAAAGTTTCATATCGCAATTGTGCGACATTTGCTGGAATCTTAGTTTAAAAAGTGACATTTTTAACCTTAACAAGAAACTGCGTTTTTTTTTTCTTTTTTCTTTTTTTTTTGCGTTATGTATTAAGCAAAAGCGTAACTCAGAAAGAGACAAATTTACTTTACAGGCAAAATGTCAGCATTAAAAGTCAATTAAATATTAATAAATATATAGTTTTTTTTTTATAGAAATTTCTTTACATAAAAAGAGAGAGAGAGGGAGAGAGAGAGAGAGAGAGAGAGAGAGAGAGAGAGAGAGAGAGAGAGAAAGAGAGAGAGAGAGTGTAAAGTGCTCGGAAGACAACTTCTTCAACCTTTTTTTAGCCTTTCTTAGGTTTACGGTTAAAAGCTCTGTATTCCGACGAGTCGGTGGTGGCAAGGGCGAGATTATGAATACTCTTCCAGTTTGTAGTTATAGGCTTAAAAGTTCATAGTTTAAGAAAATATCAGCGCACAAGGAATTGTTTTAATACTCATACGCGTTCAGTCAGTCAGTCAGTCAGTCCGTCAGTCAGTTCAGTTCAGTTGTTAAGTGCCTCTTGACAACGCAAACGCAATAAGCTTTTGTTGAAAAACATTTATTTATTTTTTTGGTTTAAGGAAAAGATTTCTTCAAAATCGTATAAGAACTAGGCAAGAGAGAAAGGACAAAGAGTTAGAAGGAGGTAGCGGGAGACTTAGGAGGAGAAAAGGAGCGAAAGAAGGCCATGAAGGAAGCTTAAGAACGGAACGCGCGTTTACTGGGAAGTGTATGAAATAGAAGTGCAGTTGATATGAAAGATTTAGCGTAGCATGAAACATAAAAATGTCACGTTTTTCATGGTCGCCACAACTGTTTTTGTTGTTGTTGTTGTTGTTACTTTTTAGATGTTTTGACTATTTACTGTGGTTTAGTTCTTTTATTTTTTGTTTTGTTTTTTTTTTTTTTTTTCTTAAATCGTAGTATTTAAGTTGTTGTTTTTTTTATATACATGTTCACTCATACCGTCGAATTTGGTGCGCATGTGCGCCCAGTTGTTTGGTTGCTAAAGTTATAAATATGTACGGTTTGGCTGAGTTCATGTGTGCTTGCTTGCTTACTTTTCAGTTTTAGAAGCCAAACAAGTATCGCATTACACAACTTAATGTGGTTGTTGTTGGTATTTTTGTAAAAATACGTTCAAGCTATGCTTTCTTTAAAGTTTAAGTTAAAATGTATCTGCATGTACGAGCAAGAACAGCAACAACTGCTCATGATGTTTGACAATGAGTGTCGTGACATCACCCGCCGTCTTATTAATTTGATTCAGCCATTTCAACTGCAGTGTAATAGTCTGCCACAATTTTCTATTGAGAATTATTTGAAAAGTAATTAAAAAAAATTGTTTTAATATTTTTTTGTTTTTTTTTTTTTTTTTGCAATTTTTGCATTAACTGAATGTTTCAAAAATGTTGGAATTATTGCAAAAATCTACGTGGAATGCATTTTCTAAGATCGTTTCTTTATAGAATTTACTAAAGAAAAACTAGTATACTGCGTACTTTCCTGAACCATATTCGAACCAATTCGTTCCTACAGATATCTTTGTCTGGAAATGTTTGGTACACAAGTTGGCGTGGGACTATTAGCCTTTGTTTTTATATGTAGATTTTAATCTCAATCAATTATCTTTCCTATTTATACATACACATACAAGTATTTAGGTATGTATGTATGTATGCGTATAAATATGGTCAAAAATTTGTAGAGAAAATTTCTCATAAAACATCTGGTTTTCAACAAGTGTCCCTTTCGATCCAGTTTTTTTTTTTGCTTTGACTTTGTTTAATGCTTTTTCATGTACCAGCCCTAATCCTTTTAAAAAGGGGTAATAGGACTTAGTTTCAATCAGATATCATCATTGTTACTTCTTCGCTATCGTGTTTAACAGCCGAACTCTTAAAATTCATTGAAAGAAAGAAGAAAGAAAAAAAAGAAGCCTTCGATTCGTTTGAACCTCTTCCACAATAGTAAGATTTTCATAAAATGGGTGGCATAACCATACGTATAGATGAGGTCCAATATTTCATCTGGTTCCTCAATGCCTTGTCCTTGCCCATACGCACTTTCAATTTCGAACGAAAATTAATCAAATTAACGCAGTTGTAAATTTTTTAATATTTATCATCGACGAATCATGCAACACAGAACATAATCCAACAAAAATGAGATCATATACACATTTACCGCGGCACACGCCTTTAAAAATAATACTTACTTTATAATGCCATTAGAGAATAGGCAGCAAGAACAGGCCGTCTGTCTTCTTATTCTTCCTTTCGCGAGTTAATTGTTAATTGAACAGAGTTCTTCTTTCTATTTTTTATTTTTTATTTTTTATCTTTTTTATTTTTTGTCTATAATTGTGGCGCTAGTTTCACGTTCGTAACTGTGTGTGTACGCATGTATGCGTGCAAGTTTAGTGACCATTCTTTCCGGCAATTACATTTGCCGCTAATGCAATTTCAATGCAATTTTCATAATTGCCTCAAATTTATGAAGCGCGCACATATAGATTTGAAGCGTTGCATCTTCATCTAGTTGCATCTAGATGCTTAGGCGTTCAGAAGAATAAGAATTTATTAAATTTATGATAAAACAAAAACTTGTTTTATAGGCTGAACGAACGCTCTCTCACTATTTATTTTTTATTACTAGGTGTGAACATACACATAAAGCAAAATGTCTTTTAATAATTATTAGTGCTATCCATTAAATACTTGTTATGGATGGACATACGTTAGGGGACACAGTTTCAGTATTACAATCTCCCTAGAGAACACCCCTCCAAATGATGTTAAGTGTCATTAGTTTTCATTATTTGGTTGAATTAATTGATATATTAGTCACATTACAAAAAATCCATAAATCGCTTCACTTAGTAGCGATAGGCAGTCTCATCTATCATTAGTTAGAGTCATTGCGTACTGGCAGAGAGAAATATCAACGAATAGCTGAAGTTTTTTTGAAGAAATTTCTACGCAATTTATAAAAAATTTAAATTGTAGTCCAAGAACTAGTTTTTCTATAGCGATCACCAGATATCGCTTACATACGCCGTTCAGTCTGCGTAATCAATACTAATGGCTTTTCTTCAGTAGTAGAAGCAGTGGGCCTAGCCGTAGAAAAAATCGAAGCACCCGTTTGGATTTCAATTAGTTCGACAATTTTTTTGTACGCAAACTTAAAAGAATTTTACTCAACTCTAAAAAAAAGCGACTTTTTCAATGAAAAGCAGAAGGAAGTCCGCGAAAAGTTTGGACTGAACTCACCGTGATAGAATGATATAACATTTATTGTGAGCCAATCTTCATGATAAACTTGCTTGTTGCCACCGCATAAACGTTTATTTTCGTATAAATGTTTGTACGGAAAAAAGCACAAAAATGAGTCCATCTCATCCAAATTTTCCGTAATAATTCACTACTTTAACCGATTCGCGATATGAGAAAAAATAATATATTATACCGACTCATTCTTCATCGTGCCAATCCGGCAGACATGTATTTGATAAACGATTCGCTATATATTTCCGGTTTTTCTAACGGATACCCTTTGCTTTGCCGGTGAGCATTTGCAAACTGCAGCTCTTGCATGTGAAAAGGCCTAACCTTTTATATTATTTAACTGAAGTGAAGTACAAAACATAGATTTTAGGAACTTCAAAGAGGACGAGTGTGAAAAGCGTTACTGATGAGAATATGTTCAGATGATCACATGATTTTTATCGACAATGAAAATGACGGTACATTACGCCCTTATTTGAAAGATTCAGTTTCAAGTTTTAATGTATTATAACCTGCCCGACTACTTATCTCCGTCAAACTGACATTATAAGGCATTAGATTATGTCAGTATCACGACGCTCGACCCTATATGGTTAAACTCGTTAAGAAAGCTTTAAAATCCTTGAAGTGGATTCTGTTAATATTTACGCTCTGTATGCTCTCTACTCTATCTACGCATACCCCTTTCATAGTTATTTAAAGAGTATTTACTGTCTATCGGATTAGCGCTTCCATTCTTCTGGCGATACCCAAAGTATAGGTGCTTCAGCATGAAAATGAGAAACGTTTAACAAGTGATGAGCAATATTTTGTTTTTAGCAAAAAAAAAAAAACCGTTAATGAATTGTCTTTGCGTCGCTAATATATTTTGAAGTTTAAATTTAGGAATTTCTTGTAATTGTTACGCGTAAAGAAGAGCGATTTGAGGAACAATGATTTCTGAGAGCGACAAAAGCATTTGAAGTTCATTTTGAAAAACAAAATATTGTTAAATACTTTTTTTATTTATTTAAGAATTACGAACGTATCGATAAACTTCAAAACGTAAATAAAGTTAAAATGTTTAACTTAAATAGTTTAAAAAAAAGTTCTTTCAAAAGTTCACATCTCTTCTCGTTTCATACATGACTTTCTAATGAAGCAAATATTAGCAAAAAAAAAAAAAAAAAAAAAATGGATTTTAATTAAAAACTGTAAATTTTCTCTTGCTTTAAAACACCGCTTATCACATATAAACAGCAGGTTCGCTTCACTGTTCAATATTTTTCTAAAGAACGGAGCTTACCGCGCCGCGTGATAAGGAGAATTATTGAGTTTTTCTCGTTTATTTGTGTAAAACTTGAAATTCATAATGATATAGATGGACGGACTGCTATGATAGAAAAAGATTGAGCAGGAATTCTCCTTAATGTAAATGCTCAGAAAGATATGAAAAATATTGTGCGTTTTATATATATTTAGAATATTATTATGTATTTAATACTAACAACCCACCAAACCCCCCAACCCACCAACCCATTTGAATTACAAAATGTAAATCTAATCATTTTTCGTTATATTATTAAAATGAAATTTTCCTTTTCTTCAACTTTAACCCAGTGACAACTCGATTCGTATGCATATATACATTAACACAAACATACATTTATATTTATTTTCAACTATAAAGAAGTTTATTGAACCGGTAGTTAGCTAAAGTTATTTAAAAATTTTATTAAATATTCCATGCATCGCAACGGAGGAGAGATACAAATAAAGATAGAAAGATAAAAATACGCTTTTTTTCCTTCATGTCGTTAAAAACAAGTAAAAGTTGGCGTTAGAGTAACACCTGTCTGGTCTGGCTAACATTCTGGCCGTACGAACAACAAAAAACACTAACAGGCTGACGTTGCCATTATAACGGCTTATGAAGAGACCGACAGCTTGCCAAAGAGTAGTAGTGAATATTGAACAGTAGTAGAGCGGAGATGATGTGATGGTCAAAATGTGTTGTGTGGTGAGGTGAGGTGATGTGCGGAGTAGCGGAGAGCTAAAAAAGTCTTTATGTGAATTGTAATTTTTGAAACGATATTGTTTCAAAATAATTCAAACATTTTTTAAAAGTCCCATCCGCAATAACCGAATACGAGTACGAGTAAGCGCACATAACTGAACAGACAATAAATGAAAAATTGGTTAAAATGGTAAAAAAAAAGACATAAAGAAGAAGAGAGCCTAACCCTATCTCTCTATGGATGTAAATAAGTCTGTCTGCGTTGTGTTCTGCATGTACGTGTGATTATGTATAAATATCTAAATATAAAAATGGATGAATGACGAGTGATGTATGTCAGTAAGGAAAGGGTAAGAGAGCAGACACCTACCTGACTCTATATACCCATGTTTGTGTGTATATACACGGATAGGTATACAAGCTAAAGTATTGTATATGGATTGATACCTTTTTTATAGCCAGAAACATTCAAGCGTAATAATGAATGACAGGTTTTTTATGTACATATAAATATATCGCAACACTATTGATAAAGATAGGATATATATATATATATATCCATATATATATATATGTATGTATGTATGTATGTATGTATGTATATGGCTATGTATGTATGTATCGATTATTTGGCACATCCGTAACAATATATTTTGTTTATATTTAATAGTGTGTATCCAGTTTACCTTTCTATCCTGGTTTACTGAACTAAAATTAATACAGTCTCTCTGCTTATATTAGAAGAAATGTTTTAAAATAAAACCGTTTTTAATGCGTCTGCTCTTGTTGGAGTTGTTTGTATTGTTAACATAATTTTTTTTTTTTTTTCTTAAATCTACTTTAGTGTGTAGCTTTTGTTTACTGTTTCACACACAACTGTTTCGAAAAATTTTAATAATAAGCGTCGAAAGAATTATGTAAAAGAAAATTTCTTTGTTTAGCAGACTATGGAAAAAAAATGTTTACTTTTGTCAATGGTGAGGCTAAGATGATGATGGCACGGTAGATGTATTGTTGGGTCAGAATACGTTCAGATTTTTTTGAACCTGATAACATAGAGAGCTTTGCACTCACACATGAACATAAAATGCTTTAAATTTTTGAAGAACATTTCCTATTTTTTGGTCTGTCCATGTTTATATGGTGGACAATAGTATGCCCAATATGCTGGCTGGCTGGCTGAGTGCCTGGCTTGACTGTAGGATGGCTGGATGGCTGGATGACTGGCTGGATGGCTGGCTGGATGGCTGGATGACTGGCTGGATGGCTGGATGGCTGGCTGGATGGCTGGCTGGATAGCTGATTGCTTGACTGGCTGTTTCTGTTTTCATTGTCGCTGTTGTCAATGTTTTGTCCCTGATGTATCGTCAATATGCTACGTTTGCCAAAATGAATTTTTACCTTTATCAAAATTAAATTCTGCTCTTAGGTTTTTTCTTAGGTTTGTATGTCACACATAACGGTTTTTTTTCTATGTCTGGCCGCTTTTTTCTTTTCTATATATATGGATGTGGTTTTCTTTTTTTGTTACCCAAACTCGTTAATATTGTAGGGTGGAGGGGAAGGAGAGGAAGATCATCATCGTTGGAATATCAATAACATTTTTTTTTAACATAACAGCGCTGGCTGCAACAAACAACCGAACACATTGAAGCTTATAAGCATAAATTTGAATTTTGCCTTTAATTTTTACTCCCTATAAAGGTTAGAAGGAATTTTTATTTTTTTATTTTTTTTATTACTATTTTTGCTCTGAAGTTTATTTTTGATAGAACAACGAATGCCATTTAAATGCCATTAAAATTCAAACGATATATGAAGCAGATATAAATCTAGTTCAGCCAAGAAAACAAAAGAAATTCCCGTTGAAATATAAAATCGATATTTTAAATTTGTTTTTTTTTTCTTTTGCATTTTCAAGGATATTTCTTTTACTTTTAAATATAAAGAAAATTTTTGTGTAATTTTTCTTTCTGAAAAGTTATTTTAAAAACAAAAATTCTTAACTATAAACCAAAAATATATTTTATCCCTGTATTCGTTCAGTTCACGCAATTTTCTTTTTTCGTAATTTAACCCCCCCGCTCCTGTTGCTTACACTCGTTGTGAATGTGTTTCTTTTTCTCTTTTGCTGGGTACATCACTTGCATTCATTGGATACACTGGTGCTTCACATGCAATTTTCTCTTTTTTCTGATGTGTATTTGATTTACCCAATGTGTGAGCCTCTTGCAATTTAATTTTTTTTTTCTTTTTCTATACTTGTTT
The DNA here is from genome assembly GCA_000671755.1 of Glossina brevipalpis. Lineage (NCBI taxonomy): Eukaryota > Metazoa > Arthropoda > Insecta > Diptera > Glossinidae > Glossina > Glossina brevipalpis. Next base: position 672,087 of record KK351026.1, read on the forward strand.
CACTGCCTTGTTTGTAGTGCTGAGGGTGTCTTATCTCGGTGTTTATATGTATGCGTTTGACTAAAAAAAGAAAAAAACAAAAAAAAATCCCTTATCATAGTTTTTTCTATATTTGTTAACTGTGCATGTACTGACACGAATGGCGTACACAATACAGCCGTAACGTACCTTGCACATCAATACAATACAATTAACACAACAGAACACAATAAACCCAGGGGTGATGCATATACTATACTACAGTTCTGTTTGCACATGCACATGTTAGTGTCAATTGATCAAAGAATAAAAAAAAACCGGTTTTTGAACAACGAACGACTAACAACGAAAGGAAAGGAACAACTGTGCGGTACATCTATCGCTTGAATTTCTGACTAAGCGAAGCATTGAACTTGTGTTACACATTTTGATTTTTCTTTTTTCTTATCGGCAAATATATTAATATATTGATATATTTTTTGAAATACATTTATAAGCTCGAACAATAATTTTTTTAAATGTGGTAAGAAGGAAGCAAATCTTTATTACGTATAAGCACGTACTATTATATGTACACTCGATTAATCGTTACATACGGGTAATGTGAATGGAGCCCATTCAGGTGCAGGAATTTGTACAACTCTAATGCAACCACTTCACCACATTAACAAAAAAGAAAACATATATAACACAACGCAATCCTGAGACCAATACATACAACTAAAAATTTGCACATGTACATCGCACTGGGTGCACTAATTGGAAGTGGCGCAATTCAGGGCTGGAGTAAAAACAGAAAAATATACGGAAGATAACATATCGCTATGTACGTATGCGTATGCGTATGTATAGATGTGTGTGTGTGTGTATGTTGTGTATGGTATGCCATCAATGCTTCAAGCGCATCGAATATTTACAATGTTGCGAGTGTGAGCAGAGATGGTCAAATATCAACGTGTACTTAAACGCACACACACACACATACGTATATACGTAGAGCACATGTATAGAAAAAATTGAAAATAAAGGATATGCCTGCAATCGTTGCGCTTTAAATATGCAAAATGTAAAACAACACCAGCAATATACACAGAAAATGATTGGAACCAAACTAGAGGAAAATGTGAATTGGGTGCAGAAAAAAATACTATACAGTTTTTAAACAACGTTAAAAGCCGCACTAACCAATAGCAGAGGACAACGTCTAATGGACAGCATACATATGCATATTATCCATGTGTATGTGTGTTTTCGTTAAGGCAGATTGTATTGAAATGAATGGTGCAAGCGAATATATGAGCACAATGTGTGTAGGTAGGTATGTAAAGTACATGTGGTATTTAGCATCGATGCAGCATGAAATAACAAAATTTTAAAGAAACACAAATGTATAAGAGCTTGTATATGTGTATAAGTTCTCTACGTCTGTACATATGGGTTTCCAATAATACAAAATCGAACACAAAATGGACTGGCAAGCTAACGCCCATAGTTTTTTTAGTTGGTAACATATGAGCGGACATGTGGATTTTTCCATGTGTGTATGCCAATGAATAAATAAACGCGAATATATGTACTATTGTGTATGTACGTTAATTACTGCAACCCATATACAAAGGAGGATGTACATATCCTGTAAACCAATACAATTAAAAACGTTATTGAACGTATATATGCATTACACACACATATATATATATATATATATATATACATATATGTATATACATATGCATATATATACAGAATATGTGATACATATATGCATATGCATGTGTATTCTAAGCTTTTGTTTTAAGTTTTTTGCATTTCGAATTTTCGCGCAGGACTCTGCAAGTCAGCATTTATACATACATACGAAAATGGTCATACTCATCAATATTAATATCTTCATATAGATTTTTATAGAGGAACTCGATGAAAAAATTTTGTATGTGACTATCGAGCACATATATTGAAATCTGGGAAACGATAGAAAAAGGAGCTACTATTATTTGAAAATTAAAAGCAAAAAAAAAGCACAAAAACGCAATATATGCAAAGAGTATTTAATAAAAGACTAAACGCCAACTGTGTAACGAAAGTATCAACAATACATTCATATATATATATATATATATATATATGTAGGTATATATATATGTATACATATTTGCGTATGTACATATACATCCAGATGTAGTGGGAGCGTGTGCTAAACTTACATATATGATATTTTCAGCAAAGGCAACCTGATTACATAGCAAATAGTTCGCTTGATTTAATTTTCATTTCTATTTGCATCTACGATAACAATTTCTTTTATACCGGACAACAACGTATGAGAAACATAAAAGCAAAAGAATACCGAGTTATTAATATATCATCATCATTATTGAAAGGGAATCATAATCAAAGAGGAAAGCGTCATGCTTTGGCCAATGTACTTATATAGACATAATTAATACATATATATATATGTATAGGATTTCCCATTAGTAGTGCTCTTGTCATCGAAATTAATTTTCAATATTTCGCTTCTTTTTTTTTTTTGCTTATGAAGACTTCTGCCTTAAAAGAGTTCGGTTAAAGTGGCAGGATATCGGTTTTTGCTGACATTTATGCGCTGTCTTTATTGACTGTAAAGTTAAGATAGTCCAACAACAAAACCGGCACAAAAACAATTAAAATACGAGTATACTTGAATTTGATGCAAAGCATTGGCTTCCTGATTTAATAACATGCTTTCAGTTTGCAAATTAGCAAAAGAATTAAATTAAATGAAGAGAGAATTTATAACAACAAACTTTATTTAATTTTTTTTGACGATTTCTGCCCATAAGAGAAAATAATTTAGTTCTTAAACAAGTTTAATGCTTTGTGCGGAATATTGCTTAAAGTTAACACTTTCGCGCACAGACGGAACATTTTCATTATACCTTTTACTTTTGTATTCGGATTCGATCAACGGACACATCTACAGTAAACCATGAGCTAAGAATACCTTTGCTTTCTGGATTTTTCGATCTTTACTCATAAACTACACAGCTACACAATAAAAATGTTCAGGTGTATTGATCAGCACCCCCTTTCAATGGTAGGTATGTAAATGTGACGAGATAAACACATTATATGTTTTTATACGATATAAAAGAAAACGAAAATAAGACAGATCTCATATAGGTAATGGAATGGGTTCCCTTGCCGATATTTCTGTATATCTTTTCTTAATTAATAATCAAAAACAAAGTAATTCTCATCTAAGTTTTTTATAACATTCAACTGTTTCGAACTCACCGCATAACATTTACTACGCGTATAATAAAAGGAAATTTTATTTATTATATAACTATTGTTTGTTTAATTCGAAAGGCTTTAATGCAAAATGTCTGTTATCCAAATTAAACAAGAAAATAAATTAAAAAAAAAAAAAAAAGAAATAAACTGCGCCCCCACCGTGACAATGCTCTTCTTTGAACATTGCCGTGACCAGGATTCGAACCTGGGTTACTACGGCCACAACGTAGGGTCCTAACCACTAGACGATCACGGCTACTGGAGGCTTGTGTTTGGCTTTGTTTACAGTCTACTCAAAGCATTGATAATATGAAAATTATTTAAAACAAGAAAGCTTAAAAAAACTTGTAAGCTTCACACAATCATCATCTCTGGTTGAAGTTTTCCAAAATTTCATATCGTAGGCAAATTTATACACATATTTATAGAAATTCTTGTTTATTAAGACAAGTTTAAAAAAAACTTTAAATTTCTTTTGTGCATCTACATGTGTACGTAAGAACAAATTACAATTTGTACGTTATTTAATTATTGCAGGGGAAATGTTGAATAACGTTTGTGTGTCATATATGAAAATAAACGCCAGAGATGCCATCTAACGATTGCTATAAATGAGACTGGTGACTCTGTCAGAGACTGATTATTCAAAAAAATAGAAAGTTAAAAAGTAATAAAATAATGACATTTTAATTAGGTAAATCAAATGATAATTAAGTTTCAACATTAAAAAGTATCTTTTTGTTTGACTTTTACCATAAATTAGCTAAATTGGTCAATTGACGCATTCACGCCTACAAAAGCTTGGAATCTCTATCATCATTATTTCAGGCAGATAAACATGCGCCATGCTTGTGCTAAACTCCAACTACTTTTCATGTATGTTATGTTTTATCTATTATTATTTGGTTAGTTTACATTAAGTATATTTGTAGATCATGTGATATGACTATGTATGACAAAACATGGTGTGGTATTATTGAATAAGGTATTCATGCTTGCGTAGCACTCCTCTACGTTTTTGATAAATTGATTCGTTTTAAAATAAATTTAAAAGCATCGACGAATACATTTGAGAATTTTTTTCTTCTTTCCTCTAACGTTAAAAAACAATAAAAAGAAATCCAAATGGCTACCGTATAACATAGTCGCTAGAATGTTCGACAGTGTGCCGGGAGTCCCTTAACGCGGCAGATTCTAGGAATGCTTTTTTTAAAAATCTTAAATTCCATAAATTCATAACATTAACTTTTTCCGATTTTACTTTTACACATTTTTTAAAAATATGTATGTATGTATGTATGTTTGTATATATATATATATATATATATATATATATATAGTATGTTTGTGTGTGTATCCAGTGAATAACTCATTTAATTTCTTACGGGCGTATAAAATTAAATTTTATAAAATTATTCCTTTTTTATTATGAAATGATGTGGTGTAAATTTACTCGACAGGAAAAGAGCCACTGACGATTAGACACACGCAAATGAAGGAAACAATCGTTAAAACGAGAATCGTGCGTAATAAACTCTCTATAGCCCTTATGTTCTTACATAAATAAAAATAGGGAAATGAGCATCTAAAATTCATATATATAAAATCCATATTCATTTTTTATTCTGTTTTCAAATTAACATTTATTATAATAAACTCACATTATACGAATAACAGAAATGTCTATAAATAAATCATCTTATTAAGGAAAAACAAAAACCATTAATTATTTACCGGTAAAAAACATGTTTTGACCTTAAAATCAAAGAGAAAAGCCAGTTTCAATGTTTAAATATTCAAAGCTGTACAATATTAGAGATATTATAGCAGGTTTTATTTCTTGTGTTATGTTACAGGCTATAAACTTTCATCGTTTCACGCTAAAGTTGACTTTTGACTTATACAGTATTTGAGAAATTTTTTTATTCTAAAAAAAAAAAAAAACTGTCATCTCACTCACCAATGCCGCGACCAGGATTCGAACCTGGGTTACTACGGCCACAACGTAGGGTCCTAACCACTAGACGATCGCGGCTACTGAGGCTGTGTTTCATGGGCGAACAAATTTACATCAACGTCTATTCGTATAGTTGAGTAAATCATAACTTGATTATTTCTAACATAAGACATAATTAAGCAGACGAAAAATCACTGGAGCATTAGTGTATATATATATACTAATTTTTTTATTAGCTTAAATAACACTTACGTTATTTAAATATGATATAAAAAAACGATTATGTATACGTGAAAATTTTATATGTTTCAATAGTTTCATAATCCGGACATAGTCCTGTGCCGTATTACGGGCACTTCAAACTATAAATGCGTTTTTATGCCCATCACCGAAAGTGAGGGGTATATTCATTTTGTCTTTTTGTTTGTAATGCCCAGAAGTAAGAGACCCCACAAATTATATATTTTCTTGATCAGCATCAAATTTAGAATCCATTTACGCATGTCCGTCTATCTGTCCCTCTCCTTGCGTAGTGTATATGGTAAACATTCTTATATCGGCTTCATATTTAGTAAGAACATTTGAACTTGTTGTAAGCAGGATGGTATTTGAAAATAGATCAAATCGATCAGAGGACACGCCTACGGTGCAACACAAATAACATCTCTTCTTTCTGGGTTTTTTGCTCATTACTCATAAACTGCAAAAGAACCATAATAAAAATTTTCCTGTGTGGTCAGTAAAGCTTAACAAAATGAGCCACCTCCACCCAATATTTTAAAGTATGGAAATTTAGTTTTCAGTTTTAGTATTTACATTTTTAAGATCAAGATGGTGGATATAACAGGTTCAGTAAGAGCCGAATACAACTTTCTTGTATTGATTTTCTTTAAATAGTAAGAAAGGATGTACCCATACGCCTTGTTGCAAGGTTCCATGATCCGTGGTCCTAAATCGAGCCAAGTTTCGATTGATTACCTCATTTTTTACGATTCTGACCTTTAGAAAAAAAAATGACATCGAGGAAAAAAGACATAACTTAATGGATTTAGAAGCGTCTACTGATCAATAATATATATGTTTTATAAAAATTTTGTGGAAGAAAAATTCAGTATCCTTATCCTTCGGTGATGAGTATAAAAACGATTACTTTCTATCGCAAAATCAGTTAAAGCACAACTCGATTCACGATCGTTTCACGGGCTGTGTAGTTTTCTTTTTTTTAACCACATGTCATGGAATTTCAATTTCAACGACCTGACCTAACAATACGCTATTGATTAGTTTCTAAGATGATTCCGGTTCTAAAAAGGGCATGTAAGCCATAAATTTCGAAAAACCAGTAACAATTTTTCCACTTCTTGTTCTGCCACATACTATTAGATCTATCGAAAAATATAAAAATTAACCTCAAAATTAAAGGGCGGAATTGTAATGACGTTATTAAAAGTCTCCATACATATGACATATACCTTAAGTGACTGTTATCAAAAACTCTCTTAACGATGAAGTTTTTTAAGCATTTTTTGTTATATAATGAGAATAAAAAATAAGACGACGACTTATAATAAATACATTTTTACATACTTATGTATACACATTAGATACTAATTAGAAAGGAAAGCATAAAATTTTTGGCTTTGCTCCAAGTCATTAACCGGATAGACTACAGTGCAACCATCATTGCCAACATTATCTCAATGAATGGATATAAAACACAAGGAGCATACAACGTAAATATTTATTACACACATTATAACAATAATTACTAAAGAGATTAATGTATAGAGACAAATTAAGGAATAATGTATTAAAAAAAAAGAAAAAGATACGTATTAATAAATAAATCAAAATTGGAAAAATTACGTTTGTGTTTGTTATGCAAAAAAGTGCATCGATTGATTTGATTGTCCATCATTGTGATTGACTTAAAGCCACCACGCATCAGACTTAATTGGGAAATTCATCCATTTGGTGTCGTCTCTTACATTTTCAGAGAGATTGAAGTCCACTGACATAACATACACAGTGTATGTCTTGCACCTTAACTATTCGAGGCGGCGGCTCTCTATTATTGTTTTTATTTTTTATTTTTTAAACTCCTTTTGTGTGACAAAAGATACAGTAGACTATCTACATATTTTTACAGAATACATGTATACCTCCGGTGCAGCAGCTTCTCGCTTTGTGTGTGAGAGCCTGTCCATATAAACAATGACTGCCATTAAACGTAAATTGAAATTGAATAATTTGATGGAATTGTCATCAAATCTTAAAGGAAACATCAGCGCTCTATTGTAGTAATGTCAACAAATATTTTTAACTTTATATAAACCACGGGTGTATTGAAAGAGATTGAAAGCTAAAGGTTAAAATGTATCTATAATCTATTTAAACTATAGTTAAATTCGCACATTTAGAATATCGGTATCATAAATAAATAAGAAAAATCATCAAAAAGATCCTCAAGCCTATTTGAACTTTTAATTTATATTCAAATCTTTGCGCCGGCGCACATGTTTTTTTTCTGTACATTTTAGTTTTATTTATTTATTTATTTTTTATTTTTTTGTCATTGCTTCACTTGTCCGTCATTATGTCAACGCATTGCATGCGCGCGTCAATCAAGATAAAGTGCCACTGATATCCGCTACACATTGTTTTATTAAGCCTGATTAACCAGCTAACTTCTCTCATTCTCTTATGTTTTTCGTTATAGATATTTACGTATTTATATACACGTTATTCTATCTTATATTAGTGTAAGTGCAAGTGCAAGTGAACTTTTTATCCCATAATGCGGTATGATTGGACAATTGCTAAAGCAAGTGTACGATTTCACATGATTTATACGCTTCTATTTGAATTTTAATGAGATGCACTTTATGTACGCGATACCTTACAATAAGTAAACGTGTCCGAGTAAAACACTTTCTTTTTACAATTGAAAGCTTCTTCTTCTTCTTCTTCTTCTAACTAAAGAACGCACACACGCATAGACAGCCTATAGTCACTTATGTATCAATAAAAACCTTACTTGAATACCCATAATAAAGAAAGTTAATGAGAAATTTCCTTCGGCACACTTCATTAATCTCTGGAAAATATTTGAACAAAATTTAGATTCGTTATCTACTCTATTTTATATCGTATTTATAGAAAAATTCACGATTTCATTTCACTTACAATGACGATAATAATTCCGATACTAGACAAAAATTCCTAAATCGACTAAGAGTTCTACACTTGAGCAGCGTACACAGTACGTACAAAGGGTAGTCGAAGTACGCGAAATTGTTAGATAAAACAAGAAGATATTGCGACATTAGATTAAGAACAAGTTGTATCGATTACACAGCCATATCAGTATTTGTTTCTTTTCTTCCAGTCAACGAATTCGGTCTTCTGTTTCAATTGACTCAAAAAGTCTTCCCGGAAGTGACGGTCTTAGTTTTAGATACAAAAGGAAGGTCCGGTTAAGTCAGCTATATTGAGCTAATATGCGGATAGGGCGACGTACATTTGATATTAAAAAAAATAAATATTTTTCGGTTGCTTTTTACACAAACTATATAAATAAAGTTTTTTTTAATGCCCTACGTGATTTACTTTTGAAAAGCGTAAGAGGGTTATACCAGCCCAGATTTAACAACTTTGATGTTCCAATTTGACTTTAACTTTTTTTAAACACATCATCCGCAAACAACTGGGGGTTGGGGCTAGTAAGGGAGATAAGGGAGATATTAAAAGGAAGAGCAGCAATATCCTCAGCAAAAATTTCTGTTAAGAGATATATCGGATGTGGTAAATCACTGGTATATAATTTCGGGTCTTCGGGGCTTATTGTGAATATAAGGGATTCTATGCGAATCTAACTAATTTAGATACTTGATGATCATTTCTCAACAATCTGAAATATTTATATCAAACTTGGGCTTCTTAAGTAAACTCTTGCGCGGCGTTGGGTGTATAAACAAATGGCCAGTGGTAAAAGACGAAAATGATTATTTTCTTGCTGCCTTTCCCAATATGTTATGCATGGAATACTTTTTTTAAATTTGAAAAATATTTTTTTGCACAGCAGCTATGTTTTGTGTAAAAACCGTTGTCGGCTAAAAATTATATAGGATGACCAAGTATAATTTAATTTAATTTTAAATTAACTTTAATTTAATTTTAAATTAACTTTAATTTAATTTTAAATTGATTTCATTTTAAAATAAAAACTACGCGCTATAAGATATCGATATGATTTTCTATTTATATTAAATATTAGTTTTTCTTACTTTTTATTTAAAAACAATATCGTGTTACTGATCGATCGCCTTTGGATTTCTGTAAAAATTCGATTTTGAAACACCTGTTTGTAGACACTTTTCCCTATAAATCTGCTCTTATTTCACCTATAACACGAATAATAGGGTAACGAATTTATGGTAAGTGTTTATGATTTATTTGGAATAGACCAACGATTTAACATAACCTCAAAAAAACGTAATCGATCTTGGTGGCCAGTTCACATCGGCATTTCTGGTGATTGATTACACATCCATCGTACTTTTCCCGAAATAAAGACACGTTGCGCCGTCTTGTTGAAAGCACTCATCGTCTATTCAAAAACATGTAATTCGTGCCAGTAATCAGTAATCATGTTTCTGTAGCGTTCCGCATTGAAAAGTAACTGCAATGACGTTTTTATGCACGTATTGGTTTATAGAAACGATTTTTTGAACTATAGATTTACGTTTTTGACGGATTGAGTTCCTCAGATCAAAAGCACTATCGCCATGGGTCCCGAATTTTTCAATTACATTACGGATCGTAATCGGCGATAACATTGATAATAATTTGAATGTAATGCGCCACACATAGCCGCGAATAGATTCATTATTAATGTAATAAATTTTACAGATTTTCAAATGTTATGCAACTGATGTGTATCTTTTCATGGTGATATGACATAATAATGAGACGTAGTTGTGTGTTTCCATTCAATGCATATCCCAGAACAATGTCCACGGAGCGATTATTATACTTGCGAAAATAGCCGGAAGTTTGACGAAATTAAATCAGGCGAATTCAGGCAGTTCTGAAAACAATCTCGAGGAACCGGTACAATGTGAGAAATCGTATTATCGCGATGCAGAAACCAAAAGCTCTCTGTCCATAAAACTGGCCAAGTTTCCAAGACTAATAATAAATAAATATTCGTTGCCAACAGATCGATCGGGGCGGAAGGAATTCATAACAGACCGCACCATGATAATTGAGGAAAACCTGGTGTTATTTCTTTTTATTTGCACATAATTTATAGACTCTTCAAATCATATTTTTCGCTAGTGTAAGTCATTCCGCAAATTTTAGATTTAATTTCCGTTTGTTTGCTTGTTCGAATAAATTGTTAAACCGACTTGAAACCTCATAAGTATTCATAAGAAATCCTGCTATTATAACGTCTCTGAGGGAGGACTTTTTGAATAGCTTAGCGGAATCCATGAAAAGTATCTCTAACAGTTACATAAGTAACAATATCATTAGTATATGGTGGTCGTCTGTCGGTGATGAAGTAACAAAATAGAAGTATACGCTCAAATACTCAGCAATGCCACGTATCGCCGAAAGAGGTGAAAAATCGATAAATTGATAAAGAACCATCTTTTCTTATCATCCTTTACACATTTGGTAAACTACTTTTTCCCGACTAGAAATACCATGTCTTAGAACTAAATCATTGATAACCAGGCTTGCCTTCAGAAAAACAAAAAAAAAAAAAAAAGATTACCAGACTAATAGCGATAAATTGCAAAGCAATTTAAACCCTGCCTTAACTTTGAAATACGTTAGATTTAACTAAATTTGTTTAAAACTTAAAATAATGTCTGTTAGTTAGTTACATTTATCTGTTCAAGCCTGATACATTTCCAACAATAGCAATTAATATGGAAGATAAATAAGAGAAGAGAAGTCTCTACATCCATCCCATTTAAGCAACAACACGCACTTAAGCAATATATGTACATGCGATCCATAATCGCATGTTGCTGGCAACTGCAACAATAAATATAACAATATTATCTAAATAGCTGACTAAAATTTCTACACTAGCGCACGATAACAAGCATTACAATGAAATGTTTATGAACCATATAAAAATTATACGATAGAATTAAATATATTAACATGTTTAAGCTTGCATACGTATACCTAAAAGCATATACATACCTATCTACATATACATATCACGATTTGTAATAAATATTTTTAATTTATTAGATTAAAAAATACAGAATAATTGAATAGATTTGATATATAAGTTGATGTCACTAGTTGTCTATAAAGGAAGTAGGAGAAAATATGACAACTCTTGGTTGATTCTCTCTCTACTCAAGTTTTAATTTGTAAATGCTTTTTTTTTTTTTAAGAAAACTTTTTCTATCTATAACTTATACGAGGCTTACTAGTTAAGCGTAATTTATTAATTTATATTTATGTTTATTGTAAAATAATACTAAATGGATTTTGAATTTTGCTTAACAATAAGTTGAACATTTTCCTACGCGTTCAATATTGCATTGAAAGTTTGCTTAGAAAATTTCGAGTAGATCATAGAGTCTCCTAAAATTTGATTATCACTAAGAAGGATAAGGAGGAAGTTTGCATAACATCCTTCAGAATCTTTGCTTACCATTGTCATGGGTAGTTGGTATGCACAAATGTAACACTGAGAATAATCAACCACCAGTAGCAGACCGCATAAATCTCTCGAGATGGAGCGTATCTAGCAAAAATCTTTCGCGTTCAAAATATTTAAGAGAAAAAGCCTTTTAAGAAAAGCTGATTATATTACAATAGTGTGGTAGCTGGTAAATGAAAAGAATCAACTCGGCTTGGTACTGACCTTCTATTCAAAAAGACGGGTTAACGTCGCCATAGTCGCTAGCCTTGAGGCTGATGAAAGAATTAACGTTAGTTTGTTTAACAATTATCTGTGCATTGGAAATTTTTATTTTCAATAGAAAATTCATCAAAACGTAAATCGATCATTAGACAGAATATTTGAAGAATGCAGCAGCATTCGTTGCAGGTGTTGTTTATCGAACAACCCTCGTAGAAAAACACGAGCAAGAAAAACTTAACTTCATTGCCATAAGTAATTCAGATAATGCATCATTTTTTTTTTTTGTTTTTTGTTTTTAAGAAATGTTTTGCAATTTGGTTTAGCTCTCTTCGGTTCAAGATGGCGCCAAGAAAAATGATATATCAAAATTATTTGACATTATGCTCCTAATGTCTCGTGCTTGGCTTCGAGAGGTTAGGGAGATCAAATGTTTTCAAAACAGTAAAAGAAATATTTTAAAAAAAATCTTTATTTTTTCAAGTTTTTTAGAGGAAAAATGACAGGATATGTTGAGGTTATTAAGAAGGAGGAATGTTGTCTTTCTCTATGCAAAGTAGAGTTATGCAAAAGGAAATTAACTAATATTGTTTTTTTGTTTTTTGTTTTTTGTTTTTTTTTTTTTTTTTGGTCTTCTATATTTGAATAGAGCAAAAAATTCCCAGACAATAATGCATTTGGTATAAATTGTTGGTCTGGTAAAAAAAAAGAGAAATTTTTTTTGGTGGTTGGTACCGGAAATCAACAGTATTTTCTGCATAATGTGACCAAAACAACAAACTTCTTCATTAGCTTAAGAATTTCTTTAGAAATTTTCAAGCTTACTTATAAATATATATACACAAACGTATAAAACATAGAAATAAGGGCTGAAGATTATCCGCCGCCGCCGTCTATAAATATGTTTCAAATTTAAAGGAATCAACATAAAGTTTTATACCTAGAAAAAATGCAAATAAAAACTACAACATACATGCATACGTAAATACATGAATACATCTATACATACATACATACATACATACATACATTTATACATTCGTAGATACACTCGTCGTGCATACTTATTTATAAACAACATTATACCGAAAATTAATCCGGAAGCCGCGCTACATGGCTTAGTAGAGAAGAGAAGAACAACAACAACAACAGCAATAATGACAATTTCGTTGACTATGACAGTTAACGAAAATCATGGCAAAGGATTAGACATAAAAAGCTCGACAGCGACGAAAGAAAAACAGAAAAAAAATGAAAAAAAAAAACAACAAAGAAAAATTGCTCAAAAAAACTAACAAAAGCCAAAACCTCCAAACCAATCAGTCTCTTCCTTTTTAGTTGCTTGCATCTGCCTCCTCGTCTTCCTTCTCCTACTTGGACAGAGAGGTGAACGTGAAGTATATACCCGAGTACTTCCGTTTTAAGCTCCCCGTAGACTCAAACCTTATGGCTAATGTCAAAAGAACCGCAAACAAAACGTTAAAAAAAGCAACGGAGGCACTTCAATAAAATTGCCAAAAATTTTGTGTACTTTTTGACATCATTTCAGTCGTAAATTTTACGTTTATAGCTTGGCATATGAAAAATCGGCTAATAAATGTTGTTTGGTGCACTCTCTCTCTCCCTTCCTTCATCTATCTATCTATTTTAGTATTTAACAAGAAAACCCAAAAGGCATAACAATTGTACTCGCAGTTGGCTGGCTTAACGACTGAGACCACGCAAGGAATATTCTCGTTTGTAACAAAGGCCATACGGGCTTAGTTATACGTATACTACACGTTAACTTACTCGCACTACTAAAAAAATAATATGAAAAAAAAAAAATCTTTTCTTTGAAAACTCTTTTTGCTTCTCGCTGCTGGCATTGGCACAAATCAACCAAAAAATTTACAAAAAAAAAAACACATTTTTTAGTGAAAGTATTAATTTGAAGGACTTTTAAATTTACCTATTAATAATTTACAATTTAATGGAACTATCGAAAACGTTAGCACATTTCTACGAACATTTATATATTGTTAAATGCTTTGTCAGAATCCAGAAGAACTTTCTACACAAAAACTTTCCAAATTGTGACATAAACACTAAAGATCAATGACTCAACTGGACTCAAAGGACATCTGTCACATGCATTAACCCCATAATGTTCTCTAAACGCTAGCTTTAATACTGAAATCGTAATAGCCTAGACCGGTGGGTGCGCATGTATGTGAAAATTTAATTTATTTACACTCAAAAGGCTGTCCCCTATTGTCTGCTGGCTTTTCGCGAATAAATCAAAAATGGAAAATTTCCATTTTATCAACGACTGTTGAGATCATCGTGTCCCTATACACTGTAGTACCAGTGTCGTCCACATGATGAGCAATTGGTTGATTCCAGTGATATTTAATAACTTCTACCTACGCACCGCAAACCAAGTTGCTATGCCGTTCTTGGTTGATATCTTGAGAATTTCAGAACTTGTCTTCATATACTGCAGGTTTTTAAGAAAACTAGCGGGTTAAGGTCTTTTTAAATGGCGCGACTTTTTCAAGTCCAGATACAGAGAATGTGCAGAGCCCGCAGGTATGACTTCCTGATGCGTCCAACAGTTTAATAAAGAAAATGCTTGTCGTGACGTCATCAAGGAAGGCGGTCAGAGAAAGCCACACATTCCACACATTCCTCCCACTCCACACATTAAGAACACGAAAAAGATTAAAGTCGTGTTCTGCAGGCCAAATCTGGAAGTGAATTCGTTACTTTTATCGGAATTTCCAGATAACATGTAAAGCAAGTATAGGATTCTTTCATAGTTCTAAAGATCTCAATTCATCTGCCAAAAAAGCCAGTAATAAAATCCGGGTGATGCAATGATCTTATTTGTTTAGCTCGATCCCTTCTTGCGCTGCCTAAAACAGTTTCAGATTGAATCTATTATTCACATATGTAAGACTACGTGAGTCACCTTAATTTAATCTAACCTTCCCTATCCTAGTTCCAGAATTAAAGTTAATGAAAAATTTCCAAAGTTTTGTTTTTCTATGTTGACAGTAACAGTATCTTAGATACTCAAGCTGTGAAGTGTCAGAAAGATCGTGAACGTTCTTCTTTAAACTACATGTCAGAGATTGAAATACAACGCCTTATAATCCATTTCAAATTTAGTGCAATTATCTTGTGCCGGCTCACAATAGATGAGTTACTTAAACGTATTACAAGACGCTGCTTTTCCTTAAAAAACACTGACATATAAATGGAAAGGTAAGCCTCAACGTCTCCATACAAGTTTAAATGATGATCCTGGTTTCGGACGTTTGAGGAGCTAAAAAATTCCATTTAACCGACATTTGCAAAATTATAAAAATCTCAACTGAAAGGTAGCTTTTTAAGCAGGGACTTAATTGTTTTTCCAAAATAACAAACTTGTTTTAAAATGATTGTGTTACGAAATTTGGGCTAACTGCTGTCATCTGTTTCTATGAAAGAAGAAGTAGTCATCAGAATGTCGAAAAGCTTTATTGAAACAATTAATTAAATTCATTGATTGTCTTGTTTGAATGAAGAAAAAAATGGTTTATCAACATCGTTGGTAATCAACATGCTTTGGCATGTGTTTGTGTTAGTTGAAACCACCGCCCATCACTAAACAATACGCGATTGTCGATGCGTCCACCATCTTCACCAGATCGAATAAAATTTGCTCCTTACATCGTACAATTTCCCCTGAAGTGTTCACGTGCCTCAGTATTCTCATGGCGAAGAAAAATTTGTCGTAACAACCGCGGAAAATTATTTCCAAAAGTTGGCAAAAGTTACTTCACAAGTGAAATATAATTGAAACGAAAGCGAATCCGTGTACATGTGAGAGGACGTAAAGAAAATCAAATCCAATTTTTGACAATAAATTGAAGAATTTGTTATGCGATTTCTTCGCCTGCATATTAAACATATAAAAATTGAATAAATTACAAATTAATATATGCGTAAATATCAGTTTATTCGTTAATATTTTTGAGGTTATGTTCTCAATTACTTCTCAGAGTAACGACTGGCCGACCAAAATAAACTAAATATTTTGGAGATTAAAAATGCTGCAACCAAATTTGGGCAGTTTCTTTCCATACACACACTTCAGCTTCGGATGCTCTCTCTCTCTCTCTCTCTCTCTCTCTCTCTCTTTTTGGCAAACATTGCGAAATGTTCTTTTCTTTTCAAAAACCAAACTGCGAACTTGATTCAATTGATACTATTTTTATATTTCAATATTCAAAATATTATTCAAAACAGAAATTGTATACACCATGGATTTGAATGAGACGCATTCTAAGGTTTTAATACAAGCCTTAAACCCAACTTAACGTAGGGTACAGCGAAATACAGGCGCGTATAGACAAAAAATAATTTCACATGGAATTCGACAGATTTTGCGTAGAGCTTTTAACTAAAATTAGAAGAAGATCGACAAGAAATTTCAAGATCGTATTGAGAAACAAATAATCATTTATTGAATTCTCTATTTTAAGAATTGAAATAAAGAAATTTTCTGAGTTTCATCTAAAGCACACATAACAACATAACATGAAAAGCAAAGCACAGCATTACATAGCCATCTCAACGATGGAAAATTTGAAGAAACCTCATGAATGTATTTAGTTAGCTAATCTAAGTAATGATGATACGATTTAAATAAAATTAAAATTCCTTCTGCCACATTTAGAGTAATTTAACCAAAGAAATCAAAACGCGTCTTATATGCGCAAGAAGAACAAAAAAAGGAAGAAAAAAAAGGAAAAGTATTTTACATAAAATTCGAAGCGAGACCACAAACAGTGAAGATGAACGAGCAGCACTAGCAGAGACGGTTTAATTTTGTATCTCACACTCTACACCGGGTATAAACGACTCTTTAAACTTTTTTTTTTGGTTTTCATTTTTAATTCATAAGTTTTCTTCGATATGGTTTTGTAAACGAAAAATTTCTTTTAACTATAAAGGGTGTTCCGTTTTCGGTTTCTTTTCGAATCGATGAAGAAATTTTTGTATACATTTTGTAGTGAAGTTCGTTTAAATAAACTTATCTGTACACGTACCTGGGAAAACGAACGCATTTTCTACTGCCATTCTACTGGAATATATGCATGTGTGGATGGTTAGCATGTATGTGCATGTTTGTGTTTTTGTCTTAATCGTTCAACTGAAATCAACAAACAATTCATTTGCACAAGAGCGGCTGGTTATAGATTGTGGAGGAGGAGTATATCTGAAAAGAGACAGAATAAGAGAAAAGTAAAAGATTATCTTAATACACGTTGTGTGGAAGACTAATGAGTGCAAAGTTAAAGCACAAACTGCACAAACTTGAGAAAACAAAAACAAAACAAAGAAAAATAAATAAATAAAAAAAAAGAGAAAAAATTAAATTAAATATTTTAAATAGTGGGCGCAAAAGACAGCAACAACAGCAACAACAGCAATAACAACAATACCGACAACAACAGCTGCTTGCTGCTTAGCTTTTAAGGTAAAACACTCTTCGTTTAGCGCATGATCCATTCATTTATGGCATACATACGTTTAAGTCAACAAATCCATCCGGTTAAAACATGCATGCGTGCGTGAGATTCACGAAGCTTATGTTAAACGAGACACACATAAACGCACACACACACACACACACACACACACACACACCTATATATACACACAAAGACGAGAGTGGCAAACGGCATATTTTCCAACCAAGTTCAGGTTCACTTCAGTAGAAGTTTTATGCATATCTTATGTTGGCAAAATGCTGCTTAATTTTTTAATTGAATTACTATAGCAGCAGCAATGGTAACAGCAGCAGCATGGGAAGCCCATCATGCATTACACAACACAATGTGTGTGCTTATCGTTAGTGCGTTTTAAGTCTGCATTAATTGTTGCTGTTTTAATAGTACAACGTTGTCTCAGTAGTTGTAGTAGTATTTGTATTAGTACTAGTAGTCGTAGTAATCGTAGTAGTAAAATAACAACAACAAGCAGTGACTACTACGCCAGTTATTTCCTTATGGTTTCAGTTTTTTTTTATTTTTATTTTTATTTTTATTTTTATTTTTTCTTCATTCGTTTTTGTCCCCGTCCTCTGTGCTATTTTGTCCAAAGAATTCGAACAGGACAAGTAATAGCAACAAAGAGTTTATCACTGTTAAGCACCATGTTTGGTGCGTTTTGTACATTTTGTTGTGTTTTGTGTCATTTTTAATTAAGCATAAATTTCATCAACCAAGATATTAGACAACAACCAAAAACAACAACGACATGAGAGTCAATAGTTTAAAGAAAAAAAAAAAAATAAAATAAAATTAAATAAATAAATAATAGCAGCAAAAAAAGAAAAAACAACCTCCCGCTTATGTCGTTTATAACATGCGTGTTTTTAGATCTTTTTCGTACATATGGTTGTGTTCTCGTATGTTCACTACCGAGAAACGAGCAAAAAAAGTCAGATGAGAACTGAGTGGAATCATATGATACGTTTCTATTTAACAAATTCTGACACAATGTACTCACACGCAATTGTGTCAGAAATTTAAGTAACGTGTAATAAAGACTTCTACACAATGGATCGGTGTAAAGACAGTTAAGCGAAATTGCTGAACTGAATGAGATCTCTCTCCTCTCCTTTTCAACAAAATACCTGGCATTATAATCTTCAAAACGATTACTCGATTTTTGTTCTTTAGGGAAAAATAAAAAGCCTCCTAAAATGAAACAAAAATTATGGCTGACAATATAGAGCGAGCATAAAGGGCGTAAGCCTGATGGAAGTTTGATTCGACCCATCTACCGACTGTGTGGCTAGTGGCAAGCCTTGGTTTGAACCACGTAACCAAGGGCTCCCGTTCTTTTAATTTCTTTTAGAAGTAGCCAGACCATTACAGTAGCGAGAGGGATTGAAAACAAGTCTAAAACCCCCTGCACATAACTGCACACTTCTAGTATTTATTATGGACCTAATCACATGTATATCGTTGCTGGGTTGTTTATGTACTTTAATTTTGCTTATTTGTCTATGCTTTGAGGCGTGAGTGAACCAGTGGTTTCCTTTTACTGCTAACGTTACCCCAAAATTCTTTACTTTCTTTGATATAATTTGGAGATTATTCACTGTAGTTGCGGTCTATGTGAAAATTTCCTGTCTTCGGCTTTTGAGTGAAGTACCGATCCTTCCTAACATTTTGAAGAATTTCATCGTCTTTGTCAATAATTTGTCGACCAAACAGGGCGCATCTTTGGCATTGAAATTGAAATTTCCAGAAAATCGCTAATATCGCAATATGAAACGAATTTTACAAAAACAACGAAAGAAAAAAATATCACTTTTATTTGTTTGTTATTTGGACCAGACAATGAAATAATAAAAGAAGAAAGACTTTGCGACTCTAACTGCGAATCTAATCAATGAATTAAACAAATTTCGCCAAAATCTATGCCGGCATTCAATTCATGATCGAGAAAGTTCGGCAAAATTGGATAATGAGTTAAGATCAGATCAATGTACGCTCTTTCACCAAGATCGAGATGGCGAGGGCGAAGTTAATTATCGAATTAATCGCCACGATTCCAGCCCTTTTTGTTTTAAGTTTTGAGATTTAATCCTTTTTACGTTAACCTTAAAGATTCAAATTTGGAAACCACTTTAATTAGATAACATATTTCGTTGCTTTTGAAATTGTTTTTCTTTAACAACTTAAAGAAGAACGGTTTGAATGGGGTAAGCAATTAGTCGTCCTGCATAATTATTCTAATAAAAAACTCATTTTTTTAGCTCACTTTTTTTTAACACAACCTTCCAAAAAATTAACGGATAATACCCGCATCCTTAAAGAAAACCTTCAAATATTGCTGATAGCTGAACTGAAAATTAAAAAAAAAAAAAAGAAAGAAACATTCCTCACATGTAAAAAAATATATCAAATGCAACACCCAAGTTGGACTTTTAGACGAACGAATAATATGGAAAAATCAAATATTCTTTTTGTTACAAAAAACAAAACATAGAAAAGCTGGATCGGAGAAGAGTTGACAGTAAAATTGCAAAAGACTAAAACAAAAAAAAAAAAAAAATAGACTTAAAACATTGAAAAACAAACCAAAATGGTACAAAGATTCTGAAATGAAAAGAGAAATGAAAAAGAAAGAAAAAAGAAAAAAAAAATAGAAAAAATAGAAAAAACCCAGGTCTGACTGACACTCAGCATATCAACGAGTAGAAACCAAATGCGTGTAAATGCAAAATGTTTACAAATGCGCAGTTCTTGCATGTGTATGCATGTGTTGAATAGCATCCCTTTCAACCGTTATATTCAGTATATGATGTAGTTTTCCGGGTGTAAATGAAGAAAAACGCATAAACAATTTTAGTTTGCCTCCCACACAAGCTTACATATATAGATATATATATATATGTATATATACATATACGGTCGTCCATAACCAAATGAAAGGCGCACCAAAAGCACTCGATTATAAATGACCATCAACGGTGAAGGCAGACCTGGATTCTGGCAAATACATATGTGCTGCATATGAACGCTGCATTGGTTAGTGTTGTTATTGTTGTTTAGTTAAGTTTTTTTCCCTTTGTTTCTCAATTTGAAATTTTAAGGATTTTGCAGAATGGAAGGCTTTTCATTTTTTTCTTTTTTTTTTTGGTGCTTTTCAAACCAATTCACTCTAAGTGTGAATGCATAAAAGCTGATGATTAATCGAATTAGTTTTGTTTTACTTTTTCGATGATAACAAAAAGAGGCTTTTTTAACTTGGAGGGGAAAAAAGTTGAATACAGCAAAAATTATAGTGCATGCGCTTAACTGAAGAACACCCGTTTGCATTCCTTATATAGGAATTTAAGGACAGGATTTTTTTAAAAAAATATTTTAGGGTGTCAATCGGAAAGCGATTTACTTGACTAAAATAAAAAGGAGGCGTTTCGAAATCTCTTTCATTTCGAACGTATCACACAACTTAGCAATTAAAGGATTTCAACAGGACAACTGAAATGCTGAATATGAGAAATGCGAAAATTACAGAACGCAACGATATGTTTGAGGATATATAACGAAAACTATTAAAGGAACACATGTTGTCGTTGTAAAAAGTACCAAGAATTTTCAAAAAAGAAACACATCAGTGAAAGATTAAAGTTCTTAACATATCCTTCAACCTCTTCATCATCTTGCGAACAATAGGTTTATATGCCCATGCCTAAACTGAACACCGAACCATATTCTAGAAAGGGTAAGCAACAGCTTGCTATTATTGGAATATTTTTGTTTGAAATTTTTCTGGCTTTAGCTTTATAGTAGTTTTTGGTCTTAAGTCACATTGACCATCGATCAAGTTGAAGCGGAGAGTAACACATTCGACACTCTCTTAAGTACTTCAAATTGTTCGTTCCTTATCCTTAGGACTTTTCAATTTTTTTATTAGAAGAAAACGATCCCTTGTTTTGTGCACTTTTTTCAGTGCATCCGAACTAAACTTCAAGATGATCGAGATGATCCCGTATACACAACTAATTTCCGTTGATGGTATCAATTAAATATTGTTTTCTGAATAAATTATTCCTGGTACTCCTTTAACACGATATAATAAGGACAATCAAAGAAAAAGTCCACGACATTTTCTCACCAAAATTCGAACAGATTTTCTTTACAATTTAAATGAGAATTTCAATAAGTCAAATTTGCGACATTTTAATCGACAACTTATTGTCCTTTTTTATTTTCATTCCAACATTTCAATAATTCAATATTTCAAATATACTACATCCAGATATAAGAAGAGAAAAATGAAAAGCTGGGACATGCGTCCGTAGCATACGTACACAAATCAAGTTTGCACTTGGTCAAGATTCGCCTATAAGCATTCTTGCAACTGTTAAAAAACAAAACGTAATCAAAATATAAAAGAATATCAACATCTCTCGCTGTCATTAATTTATAATATATAAGTAGTAAGTAACCAAGATTTATCACAAAGGTGCATAAAACTTTCTTGCTTGTTTTAGTTTACTTATATTTTCAATGTTTTTTTTTTTGTTTTTTTTTGGACGATATGTATCCTTTTACCGTTTGTTAAGCCTTTATTAACAGTAATGTAAAGTTGTTTTTTTGTTCTCCTTGAAACGAACAGAATCCATTACCTTCCATTCACAATTTCATCATCAATTAAGACCATCAACGACAATGAGGTTTTAGGTTTTTGTAGTTCTTCATTTCCATCTTCGCTTTCGTCTTCGTCTTCGCCTTCTCTTTCTCCTTCTCCTTCTCCTTGTCCTTCTCCACTTTCGTTTCGGTATATCTCATCATCTTCTGTTTAACATTATTTTAGATCTTTTATTTTGTCAAAAATTGCAAATAGAAAGATGTCTTCTCTAATGCTTCTGCTTACTTACATCTTTCTTTCTACAAACATGCATACGTCCACTGATATTATTTTGCAATCTTAACGTACTATAGACGTTCGTATATACGTATGTGTGTTTCCATAAAGATGCTGACACTTTTTCATCATTTTTTTTTTTTTTTTTTTTTTTTTTTTTTGGGTAAATGAGAAAAACGAAACCATAATTTTTCCCGTAAGAAAAAAATAAAAACGAAAACTACATAAAATAAATGAAAGATGATGAGCGCAAAAAGCAGGACACCAACAATATACTTAGTATTGAAGATAAAGTAAGAAACGGACGTAGCAAGATGATGGGAACGTAGGGGCACACCCGTCGACAACTGCACTGAACATTGAGGTTATCTATCTGCAATGTGCTGGCTGCTACTGCATGAAGGCAATGTAGCAAATCTTGTTGTTGGTTTGGTTTGGATATTTTCTCTAATAGATGATGATGGTGCTAGCAGTTTTTTCTTTCCGTTTTTTTTTCTTTTTTTTTTTTTTATTTTCCTACAACCGAGAAAAACCCTTGATTTTCATTTTTATACTTGTGTACGTTTTTTCCTTTTAATTTTTTTTTTTGATTTTTTTGTTTTTTTCTCTTCCATAGCAATATTTTTCCCTTCCATTTCGTTTAAGTTTTTGGCAAAGATTGATGAATTCTGTTGATGGTGATGACGATGTTGATGTTTTCTTTGTATAAAAAAAGCAACAAAAAACAACAAAAATTTGTGAATAACTGCAACAAAATTTTACCCCAAAATCTTTTTTCCTTACTTTATACTTTATGAATGTTCGTCTGTGTTTAGTTGGTTGAAGTGTGTGTGTGTGTGTGTGTGTGTGTGTGTGTGTGCGTCAGTTGCTTGTTAGAGCATCCTTGAAATAACCTTAATCCGTGCTGCGGCGTAAAATAAATGAATGATGCTTATAAGCACCAACAGCATCACCATCAGCACACTAACGGTTTCTCACATCACAACACGTCCTCCTTGACTTAACTCATTCCCACACTTTCCGCCGCAAAAGTATGACTAATAGTTCCAAAAAAAAAAAACAAGAAGAAGAAAACAGCGTATATGTGCTATACGAACACATTCTCCACAGTCAACGTGTTGGTAGTTGGAGAATACTTAAATACCCTTCGCTCCACTTGCATACGTATACATATATATATATATATATATATATATATATACATATATATATATATAGATATATATAGATATATACTTATGTGCACTAACGTTTTACTTGCACTAAGCTAAAGCAATGTTTTATGCATAGTAATGCGTTTCTTTAACAAGAGACTATTTCATCTTCCTTTTCTTTTTTCATATAATCACACAAATAACAATAACAACATGAAGAGAAGTAGTAACAGAAACAACAGAAAATCCTTTATTCGCTCTCCCCTTCATAAGTACATAAAAATATTTCATTTGTTCTCTCTTTAATTTTCGGGGCCACCTTCGGTTCTATGGCTTTTCTTTTAGTTTGAAGGTTTTTTTGTTTTTGTTATTGTTTTTTCTTTTTTGTTTTTGCTCTCTATTTTAATTCAAGTATAACGCAAAGAAATACACAGAACATAAGCACATAATGCGTTTTAAAACACGCATTTATATTTGTACACAAGGACACATATTAATTGGGTTTACTTTACCAAGGATTCCTTAATGGAGTTTTTCAAAAAGATATGCTGATTAATAAAATTTCACATGTTGCTAAGCTGGCAGAGTAAGCAGCAAACAAGAATTAAACGCGTAGTACTGTAGTACCTTAATAAGAATAACTCTAACGTCGCAGAAGTGCTTGCAAATTTTCTTAGTTTTTTTTTTTTTTTTTTTGCATTTTGAATTTTATTTATTATTATTATTATTACTGAAATATAAAATATGTCAGTAATACAGTAATACTGACACTATTAACCATCAAATTGAACAAAATTTTATATGCATTTTTAACAGACTGTGAAGACACGCTATAGTCTAGACTGTACCGGTTTTATCACATTTCTCGAGGACAAAACAACCGTACATTTTACACTTTGCGTATTGCGAAATGGCAGAGATAACTTCTACACCCGAGGTCTTATTCAACATTCAGTATTTCATTCTATATTTTTAATGTCTAGGCAGAAACGTTGATACATTTTCGAATCCCCCTCAACCGAATCGTTTGTTATTCAATAGATGTTTCGGTGAAGTTATTCGAGCGTTCTTTTATTTTAAAATACTTTTAAGTGAACACATAAAGACATATATCTGCCGTGTATTAGAGATGTTTACAATCAATAGGCAAGACATTAGGCTGTAACATCTTAGCGCAGATTCATTTGACATGGGCACTCTTCTCAAAATGCTTAAGGAAGAATTCGAAACTTCAAGAAAAAAATTCCTTTCAAAGTAATGAACTTTTATATAAAGCCTCTATCGAATAAACAAAAAAGAATAATTTTATTATTTATTTATATTTATTTTATATGAGCGACTCATTTTCGAAAAGGGGCAGGTCCCAATAATGATAAGAATAGATAAAATTTAATATTTTGTTCTATTTATGGTCAAAATAATATAAATTTTCTAATATTTGCGCGGTGGACGTTTTAGCGTTTAACGATATGGAAATGAGCGTTATTTTGAAAACGGTGCAAGTGTATCCTTGGGGGTGATATATTGCAGTGAAGTAAAATGAAAATATCGAAAACTTAATTATATTTTAGCGTACGAAACGCAAATATTTTTTTTTATCCAACCTCGGCGGGGGAAGGCGCTTCCATATAAAAAAAAGGAGAGAAAAACATCCATGATGCATAAGGAGTACACCACACATAACGTATTAGGCAAATTTCAACAGGATACGGCGTGAAGAATTTAAACTTCTCGACTTATCAGCACGAGGAGAAAGAAGAAATCATTTTCAAAACATAAAATTATTTTCTGTATATGAAATAATTAGATCTATCTTTATATTAAAGGGAAAATGAAGACACAATGTGTCTCCCCCTCACCACAAATACTTTAAAAGGTGAAATTCTACATTTATTATTATTGTCTTTTTTTATTAATTATTTTATTATTACATTTTATTATTATTATTCCAATCTATCCAATACAGACTATAAGTGAATGTTATGGAAATGTATTGTAAAGAACGGAGGTTATTGGCCTACAATGAGTACAATATAAAAATAAAGATTTGATTTAATTACAGTTAAAAACCTGTTTCTATGCGGTTGATAGGGACCGCAAAAAGAAAATAATAAAAAAAAATCCCACTTAGGAGATATATCAAAGCTTTACGAAATAGCGGAAAGACGCTTCCCAAACAAGTTAAATAATTATATGAAAAACATTTAAAACAAATTTAATTTCTCATTTTAATACACCCCGAAGGGCAGCACCAGTGATCAGACAGCAAGTTTGTTGAAGTTGCCAACATAGCACAAAGAGTTCCTTCATTTGGGCACTTGATCATCGAGGACTTAATTATTTGCTTTGGTTTTTCTGTACTCGTACACACGGGAGGCGTTTTAAATACTAGACCACACGATAGCCAATACTTTGAAACGTACGAAGGAGATCAAGAGCAAGACATAAATTCAAATTTGACATAATGATTAAAACTAATGGTGTCGCGATATTTTTATTTATTTCTTGTTTTATAATAAATGATTAACAATTACTTTTTAAAGCTCTGTTCTAAAATTGTACCAGCCAAAGTGTCCGTTTTGTGTAATTTAAAAATAATGTACAATGCAACTAGATATCGAGCCCTCAATCCAGTAAAGTTTTTCTTGCCTAGCAGCACGCTAGCTGACGTCTGTGTCTACTCCTCTACTTGATTTTCATATAAAGTGTGCACTTATCGATCTGGCTTTCTCACTTAATTCGAGTCAAAACCATAGCCTCAGAGCTATTTTTACAATTTCCAGAATAGCTAAAAGCGAAACAGAGACAAATAGGAGGATTGTGATGCGACATGGATTATTATTCAGATAAAAAAAAAAATCTTGAAGTGTAAGAAGGTGTGATATCGTGAGATGCATTTTCAACCCGAAATCATTTATCAACATCAACGATGTTTATGAAATATAGCCAAACTCTTTAACCATCTTCTAGTCAAATTTCTTTCCTTTGAATGGAGCGTGACTGTAACCGCCTAAAAAAGTAAACTTTTTTTCTAATATTTTTAGAGATAGAAGGAATGATAGTAGACTAATAATATTGACGAAAGCTTTTGTTTAAACTAAAAAAGTTTATAAAAAAAATATTTTGGAAATATACTAAGAAAATAGCAACATGGCAGTCATTCTTTGAGGAGATCTTTACGCCCAATAAGTTTTGCGGCTAGCAGCGTAACAAGTCAAAATTGAATAAACAAACCAAAATACTTTAAATATTTATTTCATATTATAGCGTGTTAAACTGTTAATGTATAGTTTTTTTTTTTTTTTTTTTTTGATAAAATCGGCGTAACCCTGGTCCGATTTAGTCGTTTTTCTTTCTTAACACAGAGGTCTTTTTAGGAGAAAATTGAAGGCTTAACTTTTATACTCTAAACTGAAGGCTATAAAATTTTGAATTTAGAGTAAAGAAAAAAAAATAGTATATAGGATTTAATGGGGGTTCATTTTTACCTAAAAGGATCCCAAACAATTTAGAAGCCTTGTGCTCTTCTACGTCCAATTTTTAATTCATAATCTGAATTATAAACCAAACAGAAGTAGACAACAACAAACAATTGGACATTTCCAAATCGATTATTGTTATTCATCTTGATCAATAATATGTTTTCATGCAGTATCTTCGTATGCGTAATTGTATGCCTTATAAACATTTGAGAAATCTAATAGACCTCTTCTTGAATATAAAAAATTGTGTATAGAGATACGCTTACGATTTATTTTTGCCTTAAAAGGGTAGTTATACAAGGTTCCCGATCTAAGCGTATGTGTTGTCGATGCAGTTAATTACTAAAATAGGAAAGGCGGCGAAAACTCTACCTCCCATTCACATCTGTTACAAAATTTAACCGAAATTTTAAAATTTTTATTTACACTTTGCCCGCTAGCTGCCATCTATTTACCGTAGAATGATTAAGTTGTAAATTTTCCGTAAAATTATGCACATATTTTCAAAAAATTAAAAGGAAAGAAAAAAATAAGAAGACGTTCAACAACACTTGACCAAATCCACGAAATATAGTTTAATGGATCATTAACTTGAACATATTCAACTTTTGCATGATCGACGAAAAAAAAACATCAAAAAACCAAAAAAAAAAAAAAAAATTATAAACTTAAGTAGCTACCACTGCTGTCCATGGTTTAAAGCCATGATGCCTGAGGCTTATTTAGGCAGACCGTAAAATAAAATAAATTAAAAGTTAAGTAAAATCAAAAATTCAGGCTCCACACATTAATCACAAGAAATTCTAAGAAATTTACACCTGTTGATTGTAAGAGGCACACAAGGAGAAACCGTTTTATAAACGAGTGAGTGTCGCTAGCGGAGAAGAAACAAAAATGTGTCTTTTTATTTATTAAATTTTTTTTTTTTTTTTTAATTTATACTTTTTTTTTAAACGCACGTAAAAACATGCGCGTGTCAATTTTAAGCAAATATTCACTCATTCATAAAACGCTATGCATAGGAATGGTATGCATATGCTAAGGAACGCAAACGAAAGTATTTAAAATACAGAAATAATTGCATACTATATAGCAAGTAGAAGAAGAAGAGCAACGTTTCGGTAAACCAAAATTCTATGCGATCCATGATGAGCAATCACTTTCTTGCCGAATGCGTTTTGATATGTTATGTGGTTTATATTTAACTATCGCTGAAGACTTTTGTTTGATTAATTGCTCGTCTCGGTTTAATTGGACGAATGTAATTAAGTTGTGTGCTTGTTTGTGTGAGTTTTTCTAGATGAATTCAATAAATGTGAACCAGCAGATTCTATGATAACATAACGAAGATGCGTTGGTCAGCTACCGCGCGTGTACACGTACACGAGTGTACCCGCAATATTTACCTTTTGTTCTTTCTTTGCTCTTTAATGTGAACACATGTTGGCTGGCATGTCTGCAACAGGTTATAGGAATTCTGTACGGTACCAACAACAACAATAATAAATATAATAGCAATAATAATAATAATAATAATAATAATAATAATAGTAAACATTCCTGGCGAGCTTGCCTGCCTACATAGCAACTGCAATTGCATTCGAGGTTTGTTGCTTCTCTTGCAATGTGTGGTAAAATAAAAGTGGCAGCAGTTAGCGCACAGCAGCCACACAATTCATTTATGGATTATATTTCATTTGGACACCTTTTTATATACATACATATACATAAACATATACATTGGTACATGTACATACATGCAACAATACATAGACAAGTATATAAAAAAGTAAGAAGAAAAAAAAAAAAAATAAATCAGACACCACCGTTGAGGTTGCGCTACTGTTTGAGTTTTGTATTTTGTGTGCAAAATGTTTCTGTGAAATCACAAATCAAACATCATTCGCGCAATTCATTGTAAATATCTGTGCATATTCAGAAAACTCGACTCAGCTTAACTGAACGTAACTGAAATGAACTGAACTGAACTGAACTGAACTGAACTGAATTGAATTGAAGGTAGTTTCGCCTTAAGGCCATTTACGTTGCATCAGTTGCAGTCTTGATGGGTTTCGTTCTATTTTTTTTTTTTTTTTTGGCTTTTTGCGATGCGCACATGCCCAACAGACACACTTTACTATATGCATGCATGCATGTGTGCATGCATGCTGTTCGTATTTACAAGTGTCCTTTTGCACACTTCGCATATCATCATCCAAAAAGCATCGGTTTCTTATGCCAGTAGAGAGACGTCTCATACAACAAAAATAAAACGGTTTTTATTCCTACGTCATTTATTCTACACTTATTCTACACTTTTGTGTGTGCGTTCACCTGTGACCACCTTGACGTTGTGATTTCGATGTTTATTATTGTTGTTATTGTTATTATTGTTATTGTTGTTGTTACTGTTGTTACTGTTGTTGCTGTTGTTGCTGCTGCTACAACTGATGATGACGATGATGATGATGTGTGTTGTCGTGTTCATTAACGCTTTTTATTAAGCGTATGCTATATGTTGTGTACTGGGTTATGTTGTACTCTGTATTCGTTCTCTCAGTGATTGTGTGCACGTTTCTTGCGTTAAATTGTGAATACCAGCGATTTTGATTAATCTCAATTTAGATTACGCAGAATTCATCCTTTTTTTTCCTTTTACAATACATATTATGTATATATATATATATACATATACATACATGTTCGATACATATATATACACGTATATATGTTTATATCGCTATACTCGCTTTCAATACCTACCTATTAAACCCTTGTTTCGAAATAATGGATTAGGGATCAGAGAAAAATTCGGGAATTTTTTCTAGGTTCTTATTTATTTATAAAAGTAAGAGTTATTGAGCAACTTACAAACGAGTGGTGGTATGGTATAAGGCTTACGTATGCTTATGGATTTTGTTGGAGAAAATTTCGTATTCTGGACATTTTGAAGTCCCACGCACTGATGATGTGCAAATCCAAATAACTTTTATATTAAAGTAACTTATACTTAAGCAGCTTAACCATGTGCCTCAAAAC
Organism: Glossina brevipalpis; assembly: GCA_000671755.1. NCBI lineage: Eukaryota > Metazoa > Arthropoda > Insecta > Diptera > Glossinidae > Glossina > Glossina brevipalpis. The sequence goes on from KK351026.1 coordinate 702,288, forward strand.
GGTCGCGTCATGTAAAAAGTAAAAACCGCATTTAATACAATTAGTACGTATTTAGGAGAACTGTTGTGTAATTTGGTAAATAGGACTAGAATAGCACTAGATTGACTAAAATTCTAAACCCATTGCAAAAAAAAAAGGCAATTGAAATCTAAAAACGATCAGAAAGATAAAAGAAGAAGAAGTCACATTTTCCGATTCTATTCTATATATGTAGAATGAAGAAATGCTGACATGCGTTCGTCCCAGATGTTACATTTAATATGTCTCGTGAAGTTTGTTGATTTATCTGTTTGGATATTTTTCATAAATTGAATCGACTTAACTCTAAGCATATTTCCTACACAATTTTGAAGATCTTTCAAGTCACGTAAGCATTGAAGTCCACTTTGAAAAAAGTACTGGAAATTTCAAATAAGAAATCGGATTAAATTAATTTTTCGTTTCGATTTGTGATCACCAGCCAGAAATGTGCATATAGGTCTGAATTTGAGTTTTCTGTCTTAATTTCGGTAACGATTAGCATTCCAACAAGGTAGGTGCAGATAGATGGGTAGATGGGCAATGTCAAGTCAGAATCTTACGCAAATCTAGAATATGACAATTGCATCTTTAAGGTATATTTCCACATATGACAGACTGCCGTTGTCTGATTGTCGATACGAGATCTAAATAAATTCCAGAATTAATTGTTTTACGGATCTTCGTTCGCAATACGCTACATCTACCTGGCGTTATTATAATTCTGAAAAGTTTTTTGAGCAAAAGAAATTTTCGAAGTGCGTCGAGTATAGATTCTAACAATGACATGTATTTACAAATCGTAGATGAATCTATGAAAATTCTAAAGCTTTACAATATGGTTAGAAGAAAGCACAGCAAAGAAATGTGTTGCGATCTCAGAAAAAAGACATTGCGAACGAATATTAATCTATCAGAAACGAAAAGGGAAAACAAGTAACCTTTAAAGAGGTAAAGGAGTGATAGATAATGGATAGAGAAGAAAAGAAAAAAGACAGTTGACCAAACGGAGCATGGAAGGATGAAAAGAAGAACAGACAGGCGCTGTGGGTATGGAAGAAGCACAAATAGATAATTGGATATACAGGCGGATAGGGAAATAAGTAACAGATACAAAACAAAATCGATTTCTAAAGAAGACAACGTTTCAAGTTTCAAGATTTTTCATGTTTTGTGATACTCTACTCTACTGGATTTTTATCGTTGTGTATGTAATAATAGTTTTTTAATCTCTTGCACTTGATTGATATGCCAGCAGTTTTCTGAGAGACTGCTACACACACCCACCTATTAAAATTATTAATATTATCAACAAAGCCGATCAAGAGCAATTAAAACAATAACAGAAAAGCTATCTTTCATCAACGCAATATATCGTTGAATTGAAAGCAAAAAAGAGAAAAGCTGAATGGACTTTTCTTTTTAAATTTAATTTAAGACAAAATATTTCCACATGAAACTAAAACAAGTGGCATTTGACAGGTTAACGTTGCTTTACTGATGGTTTTCGCATTATTGTGTTCTTCCACACGAATTGAGTTATTAATTATATATGAGTCCATTCATTTTATTTAAAAAAAAAAAAAAAAAAAAAATGAAATGAGTTCAACTAAAATAAATTATAGCAACAATCATGCCAACAAACAACAAAGTTGATGGCTAGGCAAGCTGTCAGTTTTGTAAGCAATTCAAGAGTTAATAGGAGCACGGCATGAAGGCCTATATATAGATACATATTTATATATATATATATATATATATTTATATATATAACGTATAAATACGTGTGTGTATGGACAATTTCACACATGATGCGTATAAAAGCGCGCATGCGCAGCCACAAACGAATTATGAATTGCAGATTTATGCAAGTAAGTAGGAAAGCCAGTAAGAAGGCAAACAGAAAAAAAAACACAAACAAGTAAGACAATCATTTATACGTGTTTCATTATTTAACGCTTATGTTTTGAAGCTGTCTAAATAGTTAATGTGAGGCTTCCTGGTTTCCCCCAGACAGCATGTACCTGCAAACGTACACACATGTCGGTACAAGTACATCTATCATATTCAAATATTGTATATATATATATATATATATATATAGAAGTGTATGCTCACTTAGGTAGAATAAATATGCATCTACATGCTAACATGGAGAACATAACAAAATTAGCTTCTAATCAAAGCGAACCGTTTAGTTATTCGCATGCACATAATATAGCCCAAGCATACACACGCACACGCGGGCACACACGTATTCTTGTACACATTCAAATTAGTTATTCGAACAATTTGAAAATTGCCGAGAATCACAATTTAATTATTATGATGATGCGTGGAAAAAAAAGAGTTGTGTTGCTGTTTTTTATATATTCTCGGAGCCACCGCAAAACATTGAAGTTTTACAGAAGAAGAGATAAAAAAAAATGTAAAAAAACAAAAACAGAGTTATTTAGGCTCTTTCCTTTTATAAGTAATTCTCTCTTTATAGAAATTAAACTCTAATGCATACGTACCTCTACAGTTGGATATTATCTGTTATTAATACGCTTAATATTTGTGTTGGCAGTTTGTTTATTTTCTAATTAACTTTTATTTTTTATGGCAATTGCGTTGAATAGCGTTAGCGGGTAATTCCCACTCTGAGTGTACACATAATGATGAATTATTTTACTTAAGTTTTTATTCATGCTCAATTAACTTTTCATAATATAATAAAAATGTTTATGCGTACGTTTGTGTATATAAGCACATGCACAAGTATGAGGGGGGAACTTTCAGATAAACTATTCTATTTTTATGCATCTAACTATTACTGACAGATAAGCAGAGGAAAGTGTTGGAAAAACACTTCAAATTAATTGTGTTGAATTTAAGGGATTTGTAAAAAGGAAATTAGAGAAAAAGTGTGTTCTTTAAAAAAAAAATAAAAATAAAAAAATGAAAAAATAAACAAAACACAACAGATAGTTAAAGGCGGTAACCTTATATGCCTAAACATCATGTTATGTGTATTTATGTAAGTAAAAAATTATTTAACTAAGTTTGTTTATTAGAAAAATTACATTGTATTCGGCACACACTTATGTAAGTTTAATTGAAAAGTTTTCAGGGGGCAAAATTGATAAAACCGTTTTGCAATTATTTTATTCAATCTCAACAAAAATTTCTTTAAAGCGGTTTGAAAGATTATTTTAAGCCTGTTTTCACTTTCCCCTTAATTTCATAAAACGAAAGATCTTGTTACCTGAAAAATTAATGAAAAATGAGAATCGTAAGGGACAAAATTACGCCATTTGAACGTTTTAAGCATTATTTCGCGAAAAACTGATATTGTGTTCGTTAGAAGTCTAGCTTATAATTTTTTGTATTCGGTTATTTTAGTAACTTTTACTAATGCTTTATGGTTATATTTTATTGACTTCACACAATTCATTAATAAAATTCACGAAAACATTATTTTAGTCTGAGCATAGAACCAGGCTCAATTCAATTTTATCAGAATATCGGTTTATAATGACAAAACCAAATCTCATTCGCAGCCCTATTTATGTTATTAAGCACAGCCATCGTCATAGATGAAGTTTTGTTTGTAAAATTCGAACAACAGTTTGACAAGTAATTAGTTAAGTAATAACATATATAAAAAAATTATAATTTACTTTTAAATGTTAATCTATGTATAAGCATACGTGATTGCAAGTACTTGCTGTCAAAACCGGTTGAAAAGAGGCCTCGTCAGCCGGCGTCGGTGGTGTAACGGTTAGCATAGTTGCCTTCCAAGCAGTTGATCCGGGTTCGATTCCCGGCCGACGCACTTTTTAGATTTTTGTTACAATTGTTATAATGAAATTATACGTAGAAATTTCTTACATTATTTTGTGTGTGTGTGTGTAATGTATTGTAAGTAAGATTTAAGTTTTTGTTTTCTATTTAATATAACATGTATGCATGTAATTTATATACATAAGTTGACATTATTAAATAACAGCTGCGGTGTCCGAGTGGTTAAGGAGATGGACTTGAAATCCATTGGGTTTTACCCGCACAGGTTCGAATCCTGTCCGCAGCGCTCCGCAAGATGGGACTTTGAGTTAGTTTCCTTCTTACCTTTTTTAATACCTAAACGAACAAGAAGAAGTAACCAGAAACCTAGTGATAAAAAGAAATATTAAAATTTTTATTAAGTTTATTAAAATGCTGATCTTGTCAATATCACACATCTTTCTGATATTTACACACAATGCAAAGCAATACGCTTCATTAACAAATCACATATATCTCAGAAATTATGTATAATTACAATAAAGACTTCACATATTGCATGGAAAAATCAATTCAGTGGTTTTTTTGTCCACTCTGAATAGATTGTGGTAATCTTTTCGTAGAATCTACTCTAAATCAATTCATAAGTTCGTTAAAAATGTGTGAGTAAAGTATGTAGATTAAAAATCTACATGTGTAGCGTTTTTGATGTCAAAACTTAATCATCATTACGTTGTACTACTTATGTTTGTTTGTAGTGCTTTGCGTACATTATCTTACAAATTATTCAAAGGCATATTTCTGTCTATATATGATACACATAGCTGTGTTAGCAAATAATTTTTATACCTGAGGTCGATCATTTTCGAAAAATCCTTATAAAAATACTTTAAAGGATAAACGAGAAACAAGAACTACGAACACCTAAAACGAAACTTGTATACCCGCCGTTTAAGGCTTTTTTGTATTTTGTTTCTCTCTTTTTATGAAATTGTTTTTATCGGAAATGATATATTATATGTGACAGTACATAAATACATAGAGCATAGCACATAAAACGTTATGCAAGAGTAAAGGAATCCCATGTAAGTAATTGGAACATACTGGACAGCACCGGATAACTACATTTATGTCACTTTATACATGTAAGTTATTTTTCTAACATAAAATACCTAATATATAACACGCACATGGCCACCTCATTTAATATATGCGCAAAAAACTTTTGGGTTTTTCTATGAACACAAATTCAACTAATTTGTAAATTTAATCTTATGAGAATAAAGAACATCAGAGAGTAAAATATGAGATTCTCTTGACAAAGTTTTATGGTTGTAATCGTCATTCCGTTCATTCGATTGTTGCTTATGAAAATTTCCATAATTGTGCAAATTTACTGTGAAGTACTAAATTATTGAAAACATACTACTGATTTAATTTCAAATTTTACAGGGAGTTTTAACGGGAAATTGGAAAATTAAATCGAATATGACAAAAATCATTTACTGATTAATTTTTAGAGTTTCTAGCAAATATTACTTTTAAAGAACTAGCGTAATTATGTACGAAGCATTTAAATAATTCTCCTGCTTAGCCCTCCTCCAATGCATCAAAAACTTAAAGAAAAGAAAAACAAAAAAAAATAAATAGAATTAATGGGTATCAGAGGCCCAGGCTACAGAAACTTCTTAGTTGTTTAGCAATAAATTTTACTTTACTCTATTCAAGACTGCAGCGGTCATAATATTCAGCAATAACTACCCAATCCTTTAGATTAGATTATACACATCTTTGATTAACTTGAACATTCGAGAGTTCACTCAGCCACGTTTTTTATACCAAGTTGCTCTAAAGTTTTCACAAAAAATTGAAAGAACTCGAACAGTTATTGGAATTAAATCTATCCCTTAATTGACACAGAATTGGATCAGGAAACTGTCGTTCGGGTGTTTTTTTTTAATTTATTACGATTAATGTTACAACTAAATTTTCCATTAATTTTAATTCGGTAGCAATACTACTTACATGTAATGTTCATATCGCAATAACTTAACTAATAAAGTTTAAATTTTGTTTAAATTTCAATATATAACGCTGAAGCTGCATATCAGTGTCCTTTCCTATCCACCAACACTTACCTGTGCTGTGTATGTTATGCCGTTTATCAAAACGTAGAGAAAACAGAAAAATAAAAAAGTGAAGAAACAATACATAGTTTTTGCTGCCGCCACATGCAAACATCATCAATATTTAGTCTCCCACTGTTGACCACCTAACAAGCCAATCAACCAATAACTCCAAAAAAAAAGAAGAGAAAAAAGAAAAACTACATCAAATCTACAATGGTGCGCATTACTGTATTTTGTAGTTGTATGCGTTCGGTTCGCATTGAAAAAGCCAACACGTACTCACACATATGGGTAACCGTACGTACATATGTGACCGACCATGGGCAACATACACGCAGCCTGAGAAAGAGATGAAAATAGTTATACAAACGCACACCTACATGATTCCAATTTCTTTTTTTTATCCAAATGTCCGCTTCCCACAGACCAATCTATTTAAGCACGTACCTATATATAGGCTGTGTTGCTGGAGAAACCGAAAAAAAACAGGCAGAAAAAAAGACAAAAAAAAACTAACATAATCTAGGAACAAAAACTTATACTCATACGTGTTCCAGTATATAACTATGCTAACATTTACCGACCATAGTAATAAGAGAAACTAAAGAAAACTCCTTGTATTCATATATGAATAGTCAAAAAGGATGCACACGATATTGTTTATATGTGTAACTATATATATTATTTGAGTGTGTGTGTGTATATGATTTTGGGTATACATCCGTAGGTCTTATGTATTGAGATCCTTTAAAACGCAATCGACAAAAAATGTCTACATTCATTTATTCGTTTCATGAAAGAGACGGTATGATCTCTCTACGTAGGTTGTCTAGCTTTTAATTTTTTCTATAGACTTTATGTGAAACATTTCATTTCATTTCATCTCATACCGAAATGTCGATACAGTACGTACGTATCATGTACATGCGTTAATTAATACAAAAAGCGTTATATACGTTTTGAACAAGAAATTATCCGAAATACCGATATCGCTTAGTTGACTAACTGTACTTGTCTACTATATTTCATATAATTCCATTTATTACCCTGCTAAGAATAGGCTCTACACTCATTCTCCACAGATTGATTATAATAAATTGGTGATGTGGCATAAAAGAATTTCCCTAATTTAAGAAAACTTATTTATTTTGGTTTTCATTCATCGTAGTCTTACCTTCAGTTCAGCGGAACAAACACAATTTCTAGTTGACCGTAATGTAAGAAGCATTTCCCAAAGGTAGTTGTTTGAAGGCTTAGTTGAATCAAAATTTATTTCTAAAAAGCATCATTGACTCAATGAAAAAGCAAACAAAGTATCTTCCAAATAGAGTGTGAAGCGCAAGCTAGCAAGACTAGAATAAATTTACAATTAGAGACGTTTTTGATCACGTACGTGAAACTAAAGCGGGAAGCATTAGACAAAGAATGTGAAGTTTGCGATTTTTTGAGGTACGAGAAGCGATTGATTTTGAAATCTATAGCAGGGGCACAAAGGAATAAAAGTTTTCATTTCAATGTAGTGTTCAGTAATACGACCTTTTCATCGGTCAGCGGTCAGCGGTTTTTAATAACAATTTTGTTAAAGTCACGCGTGGAAAGCATTCAGTGCAACCTTTTTTGCTTGCTTCGTGGAAGCGCTGTGTAATCGATAAATTCCGTTTACCACCAACTACACCTGCCGACTATAACCACAATGTTGTTTACATTTCTTGCTCCTTTTTCGTATTTTATTAACACGGGAAATTATGACATGTGCGTAGATCTACATTTTGCCCCAAGGCGCTCAATCGATCTTCTCTCTCGGAACGATTATACGATTGACATAAGCTTGAATAAAGCTAATACAAATCTAGATAAGATGCAACGTTGTTGAAGCGTCTAAAATTGTACAATTAAATCGTATACTTGGACCCTTAATAGAATTACATATCTTGAGTTCTAACTTGAAATAGTGTTTATTTATTGGCGATCCGCAAGAGGTCGTATGCTTTTTCTCTGTTTTCAGAGATGATCTACAAGCTGAAGCTACATATATGTTTTACGTTGCTTTAGCGTCACTTAAGCATGAATCATCTTTGAGGACTGTACTCTTCTACATTAAACGGTTTCTTATGAGAACAAAATAAAATAAAATTTTATAAGATAAACTTTAAAACTACATTTAATAACTTTCGAAAAAGATGTACAACTGAATTTTTGCTACTTAATCTTTTTTTTTTTTTTTTTTAAAAAAATGAGACGTTTATTAAAACTGGGTCCTTATTGTCTTATGCATAATATCGCGATTACAGAAAACACTTTGGCAGGATGTAAAGATGGTAGGTAATCTTGACTCTAAGGAAAAAATACAGTTAAAATTGGATTTAGCAGCAGGAACAGCAAGGGCCACCCAACTTCCGTAGGGAAGTACAGTTTTTGAAATTTCTTTTGGAATTTTAATCTACAGCCGATACTTAATCTGATATTCTGTTCTTCTAACTACCGTTTGTAGTTTTTCTTATAGTTTCTAAAGGATTGAATGATTCGAGAATATCCTTAAAGAATACAAAGTTGATATTATAGTCAAGTGACAGAATGGTGAGGGGGGAGGGGGGAACGCGGTGAATGCGATAATTACTCATCCTACTTGTTAGAAAACTTCGACATACAGCAACAGTATTTGTAGTGCTAAACTCAATTCCATACTGATTACAATACGATTTTTGTGTGTTTTTTTTGCGGCAACATCTTAATGGTGGTCGGCCAACTAAAAACAAACATCTGATATTATGGCTGCTGTTTATGTAAAATATTTTTTATTAAAACCCTTAATATCATCGTACATATATAAAATCATAATATGACTCCACCACTGGTCTCCATGCTGAGTAAATGAGGAATTATAACAACTATGCAATAATAGCAACAACAAAATCAAAATGCTAACGAATAGAAAGAGTATTAATACTAATCCATTTGAAGTGTACCCAAAAAACATACCACAACACGTAAGTATACTTGCATTTTACACGACACACACACACATATATATATATTCGAAAAAATACACACACACATAGCATAGTTTATAATTTGAGTAGGAGAATAAAAGAAGAGTTCGCACATGGAAAACTATAAATATTCGTTTCGAAAAGGTTTCATTTATTATATTTTATGTTTTTTTTTCCTATGGAGAGAAATTCGTTTATATATTTATTTTTTTAGTCCATTTCCAACTGTTGTGTTCTAAGCAGATTTCTGTGTGAGTGTCGGTAGAATAACGTTAACAAGCTTAAAGCCGTTTTATACAGTACTGGCCTTTTGATAATACACACAAATACACGCGTACACACACATACACACACACAAAAATGCATATATATATATATATATAACACACTTGCGTGAATATATGAATACATCTCCTGCTATAAAGTTCTTAAGTACAACAAAAATAAAAACTTAAAAAAAGGATCAAAAAGAATGGAAAAGCATTCTATAAAAACGTAAACTAGAAAAATGTAGGTGTGTGTGTGTAACAAATAAACTAAAAAATAACGAGTGGGCTTATAAATACGCGCACACACATACATACACGCATACATCCAGTCCAGTAGACGCAACCATCGACTGTTACAAATGAATAAAAGGACATACATATAATCCTTTACGCAAGCTTATGCCTTTGAAGCGATTGCACACCAGAAAACAAAAACTAAATAAAACAAAATATCTAGAGGAAAACAAAATCGCAGGAAAATTTTCAAAAAAAAAAAAAGAAAAAAAGAAACTAGAAGATGAACATAACAAGAGAAATTGCCTCTGCTTGCATGATATTTTGTGCCTGTACACGTCCACATAACCTAAACTGATGTACGTAATACGTACGTAGTTGTAGGTGTTATCCAATCTCTATGGCAGTAATATTCGGTACAGTATACGGTATATACAAAAACACGCATCCACATGCACACAGATTCACATACACACAAACGTTTACACACGTAGCACGTACCAATGTATATATACCTCCAACAATCCCTTTGAATATCCCTCATCAATAATAGTTTTTTATATCCGAAAACTTCCACACGCATTCATTCCCTTACTCTGTGAGTTGGGGTTGTGTATGCGTTACGGCACATAAGGATTGCAATCGGTCGTAGGTTTTTTGTTTTTTGTTTTTTTTTTTTTTTTTTTTTTTTTTGCAACCCAATGGGCTTTCTTTCTGACCCTGGCTACCCTTCCTTTTGACTGGACTTTAAGTTCCCTTTCACTGCTTGCCTGTCTGCCTCTGTTTGTTTGTGAATGTGTTTGTGTGTTGCCATCAATAATCCCGAAATTTTTAAGTTTACAAAGGTCGACTGCGTTTTCGGACAAGAAAACAAAATCTACGCATACATAAACATACGTACATAAGCTTTATATATATTTTATCCATACGCCATGACACACCACCACCGCCCATGCTAAACAACCCCTCTCTTGTGGCAACCAGCACAGCACATAATATGTATTACAGAGGACGCAGTCGTCCGTGGTCTTCTATGCATATAAGCTTTTACCCATAACGGACAAAAGGTGACAGCAACGCACTAAATAAACTAAAAGTTAGCCTAGCCTGGCTGCCTAACATCCCCCTAAAATTGCGCTCAATTTACAGACATACTAGCCAATCGTATGGTTAAGCTAAAGCTGCGTGGGTGTTCTGCAAAAGGCGGAGCCTAAAGAAATGCGTATATCTTCACAGATTTTAGATTTACACATAGACCCTACACTGCACAAAACATTTATACAAACGTATACGAAAATACGTACGGAAGGGTCTTCTATTAACACGCAAGGACTCGAAGTGGTCACTTATGCAGACTATGCAAGTCATGTTGCTCAAGCAATAATACTAAGCAAGCACGTTACAACAAATCGCTCTTCGCACTACTGCACACACACACTCACACACAGACAGACAATCGTAAATGGCAAGAGAAACTCTTCTTATTTGAAAGCTTGAAAAAATAATTTAAGAAATCTCTTAGAATTCTCTTCCTACGAACAGATTTTGTTTGCAGCTTTTTATTGTATGTGTGTGTGTGCGAGTAACAGATTACTTCTGTTTATTGCTCTCTTACATTTTCTGCATTTGTGATAAAAACCGAGAACTGTAAACTGTCGGTCTACTCTGCTCTTCTAAATCACATTTGAGTGTTTCATGGTTTGCAACTCTTATTGCTGCTGCACACACACTAGCAGGCAGACATCGTTGCCGACTCAGAATGTAAACGTAAATGTACGTATAAACAAAAGCTTTTCTCTCCTGCTATTTGCTTAACATGCAGCAATTACTACTTTTCGTTTTGTTTTTAGTTTTCTGTTCTTTCCTTTTTTTTTTTTTCCTTTTTTCTGTTCAGCCGGCGTTTTCTTTCAATTTTCTTCAGAATTTCTGTAAGACTTTCTCGCGTGTGAGATTGCACTTGCAAAAAAAAAAAAAAGAAAATAATAAAGGCAGATTGAATATATTCCGTCGGTAATACGTAAGAATTATTTTATTTCTTACACAAGATTGCATTGCAAAGCCGTCGGAAATGCGCTTGAAGTTCAGTCAGCTAATTTTTTAAGCTAAATATATAAAGATTACGTTTCTCTAACTTGGTGCTTGCAATACTATGATCTCGTATTAATGTACATTCAAAAAAATTCAACTTTTAACTCCGAGAACGAATTAATGCATTTTCATTTAAATCGCTGCTATCTCTGAATTGGGTCAAAAGCGATTGTCAACGTTTAGAAAAACTGACATTTAGCATAAAAATGTCTTGTGCTTATGACAACAACGAAGAGCCAACAATGATGATAGATAGTTTTAAAGAAATGCAGGAACTATATCAAAGGTTAAAGGTCTGTTAAAAGAAAGGCCAAATGTAACACATAGGAAGATACAGAAAAATATCTCATATCATTTACAGTTGGTTAGTTCCCTACTGAGCTAACCTAATGAATAGATATCGGGAGAGACTTTTGTTTATTGTAAGCATATTTTTGAGCCGATCGACAACGCATACATACGGAAATTTTAAATGGATTTGTTCATCATACAAATAAGTGATGAATGAAAAAAAGTGAATACACACAGTAGGCCAATGTACTCATTGACTAGTAATAATAATAAGTAACTATCGATTGGCAGAAAGATGTCAGATGTAATATAAACACATAAGAAAAGTGAGGAAGAGCGAAAACTTTATAGTAAAGAAACAAAAACAAAACAAATTATATAGTCTCATAGAAGTTTACGTACCATACCAAAAAAGGCTTCGAATTCTAATATTATTTATGAATACGCAACGAAACCGTTAAGGTACCAAACCGAGATATGTCTGTTGATCTATCCGTCTGTTAGAAAAACTACAACTACGAAGTCAAAAAACAAAAAACTTTACCTTCCTTTAATACATCTAACTTCCCTTTTCCCCCATGAAATTGCGCTAAAATTCGATTAAATCCGCTTACAAGTATACTTTCAATTATCAGAAATCTATTCATTTTCACATTTTTATTTTTTTTCTTCTTTCTTAAATTTTTTATTTTAGACAAAATCTCTATTAAAAATTTTACTTTAGCACACATATCTAGAAAATGTACAAAATGTGTCTTTTATGCCATTAATTAGAAAATGTTTTAACGAAAATTATAATTCACTTATGCATCAGTTCCAAGTACTTTTCTTAACTATTAATTTTAAGAATCGTATAGAAAAATCGTCCAAAAAAAGGTTAAACAAAGTCCAATGTAAAATGGAGATTATTTGCACACCGGTAGTGTTAGCGTTTACTGGATCTGTTTATAACAAGCTACAAAGTTCAAAATATGAGCACATTTCCTCTTTAATCAAGATCTTCTAAAACCTTTTAAATTATTTAAAAAGGATCTTAATATGACAGTTTTTTTATAACATTTCCGTCGAAATTTCAATAATCATTAGATTATTGTGAATTGATGTACGATGTTCTAACTACCAAGAACATAATATATGTACTTTGTTACGAGCTGTTCTTCTTTTTTCGCTTTCACTTTTTCTTATAAAATACCAAAAAATGGATTTTGTCGCTAAATAATGATTTGGTTTCCTTTCCAAACTAAAAATTGAGTAAAAATGATCCGATGCAATTCTTTTTTTCATTGGGATTGCTTTCTGGTCTGAAACAAGAAAATGTCTACTAAATTCCAATAAAATATCTGTAAAACTACATCTGAGCAGATATTCAGCGGAAAGACGGATAGACATGCCCTAATCGATTCAGGATATTATTTTGAATCGATTGGTAGAATAAAAGATCGATCTATCTCAAGTTGACAAGACTTTTCCAATCCCGTTGTGCGGGTTATAAAAATGTGCTTAAAGAACCCGCGCGTTGTAAATAGTCGCAATACGAATCAATTTATTTTAATTTTAAGACAATCTTCTAAAGTGGATTAAGTCAGCGTTTATAATTCGCTCCTCCAAGCTTTTCTTTGTCATACTTAAAAGATTGTTTTACCTAAGGAACAGTCTACGAGAATTGCTGGACCTGTACATGATACTTTAGTTAGGACTGACATTGTGCCGCAGCTATAGTGAATACTCGATCGGTAACGGCATCACACATTTGGGATTAGGGCCTACACCAACCAGGCTTGGACTACATTCTTTCCCTCTGTCTTCTCCACTTCTTGTGTTCATCATCATCATGTTTATAGCGATATAGGGAACATGCTCTGAGCAGCATGAGTAAGAAAATTTATGGAAGGGACTCCAAAATGGTCACATCATATTTGCCACATTCATCAAATGAGCCAAATTTACATCTTGTCAATTTCTCTCACAAAATATTAAAAATGGAACATTTATTTTTCAATACAAAGTATTATATGGGGAGTGGCCGTAAAATTAGTTGATTAAATTAATTTTTAAAAGTTATTCGCGCGTCCTTGGGTAGAAAAACGCTAATGTACTAAATTTCACGAAAACATCTGGAGAATTACGACTTACATGTTGAACATAACAATACCGGGGCAGTTATCAACCAAGCAGATGAATCAGATTAGCTTAAAAGGACTCAGAGAGTGATTCTGAATCTAGTTGTGTAGTCACAAATAGTAGTCGTTCTGTATGTTGTAAAGATACAAAATTAATATACCCCTCACTGCAAGTATATAGTGAGCCTGAGAATAATTTTATCTAAAAGGTCATAGTAATAGTCACAATTCATGCATTTCCAATTGGCGATAGTACAGCGAACGCATTTGAAAACTTCGTAATTTTTATTCATAAAATATTATCGCTGGCTGTTCAAAAATGGTACGAAATTTAATTTTGTTACAAGACCCTATACACTAAGAAACCTATGTATTGAGGATTACAAAAATACAAAAGAAAAACAAACGGCACAATCCCGAAAACGCTACGTATGCACTAAATATCAAATTGCACCGGCGCCCTAATTAATTGTTTACATTATAATTCTGTAGACTAAGCATATTTGTAAATATTTTGTATTATTTTCGCCTAAGAAAATTAGTTTATAAGAGTAGGATAATTTGCCTAAATAAAATGAATTGATTTTCTTGAAGTATCGCTGAGTTTATCTTGGCGGGGAATACATCATTGACTTTCAATTCACATTTCTGCTAGTGACGTTCTACGCTGAATCAATCTTGGCTCTACAGAACAATAGCCTTGGCGGTAACAGCCGAGTAGCTAGGGGTATATTTCTACTCTATTGAGACTTCATTAATATATATTAACATATAATGTTACAGTTATGTTACTGTAAAGACAACTTGATGCCAACACATTAGCACAGAGATATAAGTTTTTCATCTGAAAGCTTGTGGTCTATTCCTATATAATCTTATGTAATATTCCGATATAAGTTCTGCACTAATCTGAACTATAATCAGATTATGAAAACTTTCAGCCGTAAGGTTAGTAAGTGAAATTTCGCTCTAGATGCTGAATATTATTCAACAAACGATTACAATGTTACAGAATAGATCGGAAAGCAAGTGAAAGTAAGCAATCAAGACTCTTTGATATTTAAGAATTTGCTAATTGATCTGAAAAGAGAAATCTGATGATATCTTTTAAGAATGTACAACTGGACGACCACAGAGTGTTTATTGATTAGTGCAAACGTGGTGTTTAGTCGATTGTGGCAAGCGAGCAACACGGCAACAGAGATGTAATTTTAGATCGCCAATATTTCTTATGTAAAGCAACCCGAACGTATGTTCACGGTAACCTAAGGTATGCTTGTATATATTACATATAAATGTAATAATTTACTTATATTCCATGTACTAAAGATAGATAATACCGTAGAGGTATATATACAGAAGCATTTACCCCATCAAACAAATCCTTTTTATTATATTAGCAAAGTAATTGAAACAGCATAAATACATTTTGTTTGTCATGACACAAAAGCTATCAAAACTATTCTCTAATTTTATTTCTAATCGATTTCATATTTTTTCTTTTGTTATTTGTTTAAAAAAAAAGAAAAAAGCAAAAAGAAAAAAGGAAGAACACCAATAGAAAATTACATTCGCCTTAAAAATAAACTTACACACCCACCCAGTATATCAGTAAGAAAGCAACATTATCATGTATTATAGGCGTGTCAATAATGCCGATCAAGATCAACTCCGCGCCCGCCATACATTTAGATGACCACGTGACACGTATGTACTTTTACCAAATTTATTATCAATATTTGCTAAAGAGTTTAAATTAATAAAAATAATAAACTCACAAATACACGTTTTTCTCTCACTTTCTTAACTTTTATGGGCGAATTTTTGAGAAAATTACATTTACTTTTTTTTTGACTTGATCCATGCCATTAACTACGATGAATATATATGTTAAGATATGTAACTTAATTGCAAAGATGGACTTAAGATTCTAAGCCCATCTAGTATATATACATTTCATGTACATTTTCTCTTATATATATATATTTCCAGAGATGTAACAGCTTGGTTAAGATATTTAGTATACTATCAGAATGCTTCAGTGAGTGGTGTTTGTATGAGCGTTTAAGCAAAATCGATTTAAAGGCATTAGAGAAAACAATTACACCACTCAAAACAATAGGTTTTAACAAATTGAAAGACAAGTGAGCTGGGACGGACATGGACGTATATACAATTGAAAATTGAAAATTACATACCGACAAATAAACCAAAAACTCAACTGCCGCCAATCAAATATCAAAAAAAAAATAAATAAATAAATAAAAAAAAAAAATAATAATAATTTATTTAATAGCATTAAGGAAAAATAAAACGAGAAAGGAATAATAAGAAAAATTTAGATACAACATGGCTGCCAAATTGGGCAATTACCCCTCAATATTCAATTGATGCACATAAGCATATACACATGCAGACAAAACGGCAGACAAACAGACAGACAAACAATTGTATTAACTTGAATTCGATATTAAGAAAACATGCCAATTTCCTCGAAGAGGCAAACAGGCACTTTAAAATAAATTATTTAAGCTTTTTCGTTGTTAGAATCGTTTTGCATATGCATGCATGCATGGACTAATAAATAAGAAGAATTATTCGTTTTTTTTTTTTTTTCTTTTTCTATGTAATGAATATTTCTTGTAATGGTTCTACTGTCATAACATTTTAGGGGTGTTTACGAAGTTATTGAATTTTAAATAACTTCTAATAGAATAATAATCAAATAAACCAAAAAAAAAAAACAAAATATAAAGAAACGAAAATATTTATAATAAAAATAAATAAGAAAAATGTTGTAGCCGATTTAGCTTGAATTCCTTAACATGCATCATTCATAAAGGGCTTTTTCTCCCTCGGAAACCAATCAACTTATGGGTAACTTTTTCGATATTAAGAACAGGGGAAAAGGGACAAATCAATTACAATTAAAGGATTCGAAATATTTTTTTTTTTTTGAAAAAATAGATTTCAATTTAGAAAATTTTCCTACACTAGGAAAACATTTCTTCCAACGATTCTCCAGCATTTGTATGTCTCATGTGTAATTTCCTTTGCCATTTTGTTAGATTTCAGTTTCAGGTAGAGCTAGAAATTTTACTCTGATTGAGAGACCGTCTATCTACCTTCAGTCTTAAGTAAAACTTTCCCCGCACAATTTCCAACGTCCCCCCTTCCCCACGCCCCTCTTTATTACCTAAAATAGAAGTCGCGCATTATGCCTACTTATAGCTTTTTTTTAGGTGGCTTTTGTCCGGATTCACTTATGCTGTAGACTTTCTAATACGAATAGAATTCTTTTCCTATAGAAACATTTGCCCGTTTCGATAACATTCGCTCGCCTGCCTTCTCTTTTACGTTATGCGAAACTCTGTATAGTCTTGACCCGTCGTTTCATTTTCAATGTTTAGGAGCTAGGACCTAATCTAGCATACTAACCTTACATAAACTGGCATATGATCAGATCTTATTTTAGGATTGATAGAAAGTTTTACTTTAGTTTTAAGCTTAGTATGGCCAGCGTATTCGGAATGTTTTGTCTGATAACAGCATGATTTGTTTTAAATACGTTGGACTAAAAAATGTTGTTATCACTTAAGAATAGAATGAAATCATAAAAGTGTGATAGCTGAATGTCGTAAGCTCGAGGCGATATGGCGCAGTTCCAATTTTTGCCCGATAATCAACAATATTTGTGTTTCGGCGTCGTCATGATGAAAGAGAAAATTCTTTCTCCTGACAATGTTTCTGAATTGCTTGCTGGTGTCTATTTAATTACTTACAATTGAAATTAAAACCAGTCGTTTGACCGGATACTAAAACCTTTCCATCTCACCAAGCAAAGGGCATAATTTTATAGGGCGTCAATCCCAAGTTTGATGTTTGTGGTGATTCACTTGCTTTCTTTGCCAAAGATCTCTCTAGAACGAGATTCCCGTTTATTACCCACTTCTCATATCCCGACTGCGGTTCTTGGCAATAGTAAGGAGTAAAATCACTTTAATATTCATTTCTAAATTTATATAAAAAAATAGAAAAGATTTACTAATCTTAGAGTTTTTATATGTGTAAGTGTAAGTCTTAAAGTGCATATAATTTTTCTTTTTTTTGGGGGTTTTCAAAGAAGAAAATGAAGTCGTCTTAGTTCTGGCAAAAAAAATAATTTTTTGTGTGATTTCTCATATCGCATTAAGGCTATAGGCGACAATTTTGCCGTTACAAGGAAAATTAAAAATTTTTCTGAGAATACGATTTAAAATCTAGTAAGGATCAGGATATTCTTAAAAAAATTTCTCTTTCAACTTTCTGGGTCATTTAAAACGTTTGCTTTTTCTATTTTCTATTTTGGTAGGCATTTACTCCAATAAATAGAAAAACCAGAAAATACTAACAAATATTCGTTCCGTTCATTGTTATGTTCAGGCATCACATTCCATATTGGAGGGAAAATAAGTTGGAAAATTCCTGACTTAAAAAGGCAATCAATCTATCGTGAAAGACGCCTAATAGTAAGCAGTACTTTATTTAGGGGTTCTTTCACGATTTGTCGATCGAGTCATATTTAAGTAAACGATTTTTTAAATGATCGCACCATGTGAAGTCGAATAATTTTCAACCAGGATACAGGATGAGGCACCATTGCTTCAAAGCATCATTAACATGGTAATGGTTCGATAATTCGACAATTTTTTACTACGTTAAGAAGTCATTTGCTTGAATAACAGTTTTCAACCTCTAAAAAGGCACTTTACGCATTGACATAAAACGTAACGTTTGAGAAAATACCTGAAAATATTGTCGCGAAAATTAATTTCAATTTTAATTAAAAATGTACAACTTACCGGGAAGAATATTTGGAAAAGTAATAAAGAAAAGTTTCAAATAAGCCGGATACCAAATGATAAAGCAATTTTTATACAATAGCGACAAGAAAAAAAAAAAGAAGAACAATTTCCTAGAGAATCGTTATTAAATTTTATAGAAAGTCTTCCTTTTCATTTGCATCGCGTCCGCGTCATAAAAGTTCAGTAAACTTGTTTAAAAGTGAAATTAAATGCTTGAAGTAAATATTATGCTTTTGGCTGGCTTTAGTAAGTCTTTTCAAGGATCTTAACATAATCAACGAGAAGCCAACAACAATAATCTTTTGAGATTATTTTTAATAATTAGAACTCATTGCATATGAATTGCTAATGATGGTCATTAGATTAATTCAATAACATGTACATGAAACGACTTTAAAAGAGCTAAATGGAACAAGGACAAGTAAAAACTTAAGTTGACAGAAAACAAAAAAAAAAAAATAATAATAATAATAACAATAATAATAATAAAAAAAAAGAATAAGAAAAATTTAAAAAAAAAAAACCAAAAGCTTTCTCTATAAAATTAACATCAAGGAAAGTGATAATGGAACTAATTATTACATCTGTACGTACAAAACTATATAATAAAGATAAAAGGGGTCACTAAATAACAAGGTTAACCATACATAAACACATACACACACACACACAAACAGACATCTGCATAAATATATACACACAAGGTGGTGAACAACTAAACTTGAGCGCTTGCTTGAGTACAACATAAGTTTGTGTGTGTGTGTGTGTGTGTGTGTGTGTGCTGTTTTTATATTATATTTATACATGAGACGTTTTTTTTTATTTCTGTTAGAAAAAAATAGCGGTTAGTGGGGTTTTTTTATTATATACTCTTATACGAACAAAATGTTTAAATTTATAATATATACAAAAGCACACAAATGCCAGGGATGCAGACAATAAGTTCTGTGTCTTACATTTATAATATGGAAGTTAAAGTTACAAACGTTTATATTGGTGGCTATATACATACATATATATAATGTTAAATATATAAATATGTAATGTATATATACACACATATATAGATATATATATATATATATACTTAACACTACATATATATGTAAGCAGTTTTGTATGTAGATCGGAACCCAAGCAGTCTAAGAAGAAGAAGAAACTAAAATAAACTTTACAAGAAGAAGTTGGTACGTATGGATGTAAGTGTATATATACACACATATATATATATATATATATGTGTGTATATGTTTTAGAGTGTGTGTGTGTGTACGTTCATGTGTTTGCTTACAATCTGCTTTATAACTTTTCCATAAAGCTACAAGTTGTGTCAGGAAGCTGTTTCCGGTTGAAATGAATGAACCAACGAATAATCGAGCGAACGAACGAACGAATGTATGAATGAATGAATAAAATAACGTAGCGCGCCTTTTATAATATATTTATATATAATATATGCATGAGTGTTGTTGCATCAACATACTTATATATGTATTTTATTTACATAGTAAAATTATTGTGCATATATGTTATATATATAAATATATATTTGTATGTATACATGATCCCGAGATGCATTTGTATATGTGCAACGTACGTATGTATGTATGTATGTATGTATGTATGTATATGTATAAACAAACTTTGAATGAAACTTATTTTCAAATGTCGCTTTCAATGAACTGAGCGTTGTTGTCTACGGAATCTAAACTAAAACTTAACCCTCTTATTTAGTTATACTTTTATTTTTATTATTATTTTGTATTTTATTATACATGGATTGCTTTCATTACGATTTTATTTTGTATATCTTTTTATAATTTTTTTTATCCATTCCACGTATTCTTCGTGTCAGTAGCTGCTTGGCATTGAAACTATGTTGATTTTTATTTTCTTCCACACAAATAAATAAATTTCTTATATTTTGTAAGTATGTGTGTGTGTGTGTATTTAAACGTGTTTCACATGTATTTGGGGCTATATAGATGACGGTTGCAGCAGCAGCAGCAGCAGCAGCAGCAGCAGCATTATAATGCATATTTTATGTTTTATTATAAAAAGGAAACCAGATGTGGTTGCCAACAGTTAATCGAGGTGTATTTTCTATTTATATACAAACTAACGTATATTTAGTAATTGTTGGGTTGTCACTAACTTTCATGGGGGTTTTTTTTTTGTACACACAGTGCCATAATATCGCACCTTCATTATTAGATTTAGTTCTCAGCCTCTGCAGTAGTCCGCATAGAGGATCGATTACCATATAAGAACGCCTTATCACTATGAAAGCTAAACTCATTCTAGTCGTGTTGCGAGATTACTCGTCTAGTTTCTACATTTGCTTTTGAAATTTCAAACATATATACAGCTTTGATTCTGGAGAAAAGTATGTATATAAATATATAAAGTATATATATAACCGCCGTTAATGGAATAAACAAAGGTAAAGAAAGTATCGATCGTAATAAATTTGAAAAAAAAAGCCTCAGAAAGCATTGTAGAAGCTTGCCAAGGAAATATCTTAAGAAAAATTTAAGAAATTTAGAGCTTCATATCAAGCTACATATATACATATAGCTACACTAAGTATTCAATATTCTTCTCAAAACTCATAAAGCATATGTTTCATTGCCTGTAGCGTTGTATTGTTTTTACTTTTTTAGAATAAAATTATTATATTTTTTTTTTAGATTAAAAGTCAAGGTAGGACAAGCAAATCTAATTATCAATCATTAAGGTCAAGGTTTGTTATATTAATAGTATGAAGAGCCTTTTCAAGTTGAAGTTTCAACGTTAAAAAACAAAACTTGTAGTAATAATAGTAATAATATTAATAATAATAAGAAGAAAAAGCAGAAGAAGAAGAATAAAACAGCGTACAAAAGGATACTAAAGTAATAGAAATGCTTGTAATCAAATAATTCTGCATACATGGATCTAATATGATTTTAATCTTCAAAGGAAGAGACAGTAAATGCCTAAATAATAATAACACAAATAATAATAATAATAATAATAATAATATGTTCACCTAAGCTCACAAGTAACAAAAAAAGTTTCGTCTTCCAAAATCTGATCATTTGCGAGAAGTAATTAACTGAAAATCCGATAGTAAATTTCGTTTTGATTTTTCATTTCAGTATTTGTGTAGTGACGAAGGTCGCTTACAAATCGGATATGAAAATATATATAACAAGATATAAACGATTTTTATATAACATTTACTTGAAATGATGCGCATATTCGTTGTATAAACGTTTTGTTTATAAAAAGTTTTAAAATACAAAAATAAAAAACAAAACTCGGTTTTGAAAATGTAACAAATAATTTCGTAATTTCTCGGAAAAATTAAATTTTTTTGTTACAAATATTTTCTGTTTTAAAATATTCGTATATAAGCAATAAACTTCAATTAAAATTTTATTGTTAGACTCTGACTGATGTCAGTCAACAACTGTTATAACTAATGCCTGTGGCTAAAAATAGTTCAGCAGCGCCTTAATGGTACACAGAGACAAATTAAGAGGAAAGAATACAGTCAGTCAGTCACTCTCAATTTTTGTTCAGATATAAAACAGAAAAACAAAAAAAAAAAAAAAAAAAAAAAAAAAAAAGAAGAAAAACAGTAACAACAGTAAAATGACAAAATTTTATTGCTGAAGTTGACAGCACAAGCCAAAAGTAGTCATTTACTGATGCACGTACAACTAACTGTGTATATATAGAAATATCTGGTATGTGTACAATTTTTATGTATTTTTATATGTAGCACACTACCAAGAAACTTAGGTGTGTTAAATTTCGCTTTATGACTGTAACATCTCCAGCTAAAGCAGCGATAGATATTGAAACAATTTCACTAACTCTGTCTGTCTGTATGTATATCTGTCGGCCTTTTATTCCGCTATATTGTTGATCTGGATCCAATCGCGTAATGTTAGGACGAAAGGTAAAAACTGTTTATAAGTCTCTGGTTCGAGAATGGGAGCGGGTAAGGTCCGTATTCACAAAAACTCCCATAGCCTCAAGTAAAAAGTCCGAAGGTAAAAATTTCAAAACAATGTTCATTCATTAACTTATAAGTTATAGTAAATATCGGTATCTAAGTTGTAATGCAAATATTTTTCAAGTCCATCTAAAAAACAACCACTTAAACGGGCTTAATCCGACCGATTTTTCAATCTAATCGTTTCAGGTGAGAAGGTTATTCGAACTTCGGTCCAAACCGCATATAACTTTCTTTCGCTACTTTTTTGTTGGTTTTTTCCTTTGCCATCTTTTGTCTAAATTGCAATTTGTTTTAATGTTAGATTGTTTTTATTTTATTTTATTTTTACAGTTAAAAGCGCCCATGAGGATTTTACAACGTGCCAAAGTGCAATTGTGTGTTCAATGGAGTTTTAGTTCATCAAACAAGGATTTTCACAATGACATCAATGGCAACAGCAAAAGCAACAGCAACAGCAGCAACAATCAAAAAAATAAAGAAAGGAAATTAAAACTCAAAATATAAAAAATAAAAATTAAAAAAAAAACACATACACACACAAAATTTAGAGAAAATAATTTACGGATTGTTTTGTCACAACTTTAGTATTTGGGGATTTTTAAAGGGTGAACTGGCTACTGGCTACTGGGAGGCGCGAAAGAATATAGTTTCCTTTCGTCTACGTAACTAAGCGCATATGGAAGCCTAGATGTTTGAATTTGAATGCGAGTATGTATTTATGTGAGTATCTATGCATGTGCGTGTGCGCGTTTATGTGTCTCTATATATCTGTATGCTTAGCATACTCTCGGCCAATGTCCACCATTAAAATAAAAATGTCACTCCCATTGCATTCATTCATCATATGACGAATGTGTTTGGGAGTATAAACCAAAATTGTACAAAAAAAAAAAAAAAAAAATTGCATTTGAAATGTTTTCTGTCGTAACTCGTTCACTTGCCAAACCGAGAAATAGGAGGAAAATGTCCAGAAAAAATGAACTTTAATTTCTTCTTTTTTTTTGTTTTGTTTTGTTTTGTTTTCGTATTAGAAAAAATGACATGACACGCGCCCAACATGTCAAGCGAGGATTTTAAATGAATTCTTCAAAATAACGAAAAATTAAAAATAAAAAATAAGCTAAAAATGTGTAAAATCTACAGCTTGTGTATGTGTTGTAATAGAAGGATTTAGAACTCAGCTGACAAAACAACAACTAAAAGAGAAGGATAACCAACATGGATGCAATAACTTTTATGTAGACGTTGCAGAATTTTTTTTATATTATTTATGTAACTGTGTGTGTATGTGTGTGTGTGCATGTATGAATGTGTACTACCTACCATACGTGGTGCAAGTGTATTGTGCATCAAAATTTATGTTGTCACTTGTGGTATATAGTCATGTCACAGCGTGATGAAAAATGGGTGGCGGTCACACAACCACAACGATAGCAATGACAACGTCAAAGTTCGAGAAGTGATATATGTTTGTGAAGAGCAATATAATACTTATGCATGAGTGTGTGTGGGAAAGTAAAACAAAAAAATAAAAAAAAAAGACAGACACAAACACGTACACGTACACGTACACATAGAGTACGTTTAGGCAAGTAATTCGAATGCCAGCTACATTTCTTCCGGCGCCCTACTCAAGGATCTCGTTGCGAAACAGTTCCCCATCTTGTTGTTTGTTTCGAATTTTTACAGGCGTTTATTTTGTTATGTTAGAGATATCTGTTTATATGTGTACTATATATGCATGTGGGTGTACGTACATATGCAATATATTGCAAAATATGATCCCCTTTTGGGAATTTATGATGCTATTGGACGACAGTCACCATGAAATGATGATAAAGCATTTTTCATTATTTTTGTTGTTGGTTTATTCTTTCCGTTCCTCTATCCATCTCTCCTTGTTGTCCAAACGTTCATTTTGCGTAAGTCAACAGAAAAAGCAAAAAAAAAAACAAAAAAATAATTAAAAAAAAGTCGGTTGTTATTTCTCATCAGCATCATTAACACGATTGCGATTGCATTCAGTTGAACGATAAATGTCAAAATCTTTCAAGAACTATGCGAAATGCAAACACTTCTCTTTAAATGTGTTTATAAAACTTGCTCTTGCTTTGATAACTCATCAGCAACAGAAGAAACCCAGTTTATAACTGTTTTTATGTCATTTATCAGACAAAAAAAGCAGATCGTACCGAACCATCACTGACTGAACTGGAGCTGATCATGCCCATTTTCCAATTTTAGGCCTCTATCTTGAATTAAAGACGGGGTAGTTTATCTTGAGCCAGAAACTCTAATATGGTTTTTGACAGCGTTGGTTCAAATTTCATTTCCGTATCTATTATAATTTTCTGCTCATTAGAGTCTCATCAATTCGAGACATTTTCTTAAGGGATTTCGAAGGGTAAAAAAATATTTTCTCTTTTTTTTTTTAATATAAAGAAATTTTTTTATTTTGGAAATTAAAACATTGAGCCATGTTCTTCGGAGACTCATTCCTTGTCAGGGGCGCTCATAACAACTTTATCTGAATTCAAAAAAAAAAAAAAAACAGAAGCAGGTGAATAAGCACAGCTTGTAATTGGACGAATTATTTAAAAAATTTGAAGCATAAACATTTTTGACAGGATTGCACGCAAAAAATTCGTTTCCTTTTTAAAGTCTTTGTTTCACTTATAGATTTTTGATTGTGTCCCCCTCTTTCATTATCATGGTATTTTCTTAACATTTTCGTAACAGAATCAGCACTTTTCGATAAATAAATTTCATCATTTTGAAAACTCGTCGACATTCGACCTATTTAAAAACGAGCAAAAGGAATAACACTCATCTTCTTCTTAGTTAGTTATTGAGGCGCAAAGGCACTGTTACGGCCTAAGAACAAGGTGTTTCTTGACAATTTTTTTGGAATAGAAGGGAAGGTGATAGAATAATAAGATTTGAAGAGATTGTTAAGCATATCTTTAAGTATTCGAAACAAATTATTTTAGAAAAATATTAAGAAATGGCAACACCGCATTCATTTGCAAGAGGCACCTGAACGCAGGAAAACTGGAGTAAATTTGATTTATAAAAAAAAAAAGAAATCATTTAATCCATATGCCCTTGCGTTTGGAATGATGCATCATCTTTTAAATTTTTTTGATTTTTTGGTGTTTCGCAAGTCTTTGAATAACAAAGCTCGACTTTCGACCGAGAAAAGGACACTCTTTTATTTACAAAAAAATGTTTACATCGATTTATCGAAAATCCCGCACGTCATTCTATAGAAAATACTGTAAAAAATTCGAAAGAAAAAAATGAAAATTGTTCGAACTATGCTACTCGCCACTTCAAAAAAAAAAAGACGTGTTCCGAGATAAATGCAAAAAAAGTTTTGATATCTGTTGTAGATATATGATAACTTTTTTATTATTTTTTTTATTAGCGTTGTAGTCTCTGGATTAAAAAATTGCCCTTCCAAGTTTAAATATTCCCCTGCGTTGTCTTTCCTAGAGGATTTTTTCTCTTTTGCTGCATCTCTCAAAGATAGTACCGCACGTGTTAAGCTTTGCGTGACTCGAAATGAATACAAAAAAGGATGAAATGCATATTTCTTTAGCCGAATTCATACTTAACTCCAAAAATTTCATGCAAAACTTTTAATTCTTTGATAGAAGCACTCGATTCCGCTCGGGTCTCTCTCTCAGCCTCAAGTTTACTTAACGGTCGTCTCGATGGAACTATACTACACTATTTTTGTTTGAAAATGCTTTGAAATGTTCATAGAGGCTCTAACTAGGCTCAATTGACACAGACAGTGTTTCTGAAACACTTACCGAAATGGCCAATATTTCAACACAAAATTTTTTTACAGGTAATGAATTTTTTTTTTTCACATACGCTTTAAGAATCAACGCATCCATTAAGCAAATAAAAAAAAGCTTTAGCGTGGCCGAACCCCTAAATGGAGAAATAAAGTCGATATAATTATCGTTATTGCAAACCAGGTTATTTGTTTTTTTAAATAAATTTTCAAATGATTTCTTGATTGCAACAGCATTTCCCAAAATATATTAATTATTATAGAATAATAATCACACGCTACTGGAGTATTTCGATGGAGCAGATGTAGATTTGATGATATTAGCGCATGGAAAAAATCTTTTCAATCTTTTTCTTCTCCTTGAGTACAAAAATAATCACAACACATGAATTTGTACAGCAGAAATGTGAGGTTATGTCGATCAATCTTTGGCTAGATATAAAGATAATTAGCGCAATAGACATTTTGTTTAGAGTGCGTTATCGAAATTTTCGTCAACATTTAAATTATTTTACTAATCGATCAAACGAAAAACTTCTAGTACAATAGCTTTCAAAGTACATTTCGAACAATTTTGAATACCACTGTGTATTGTATTAATAAACAAAATAATAACCATATTTGTTAGAAAAAAAAGACTTTATTTTTTTTACAGGCACTTATCCTACGCGTTATACCTTAAAATCTTAAATAAATTCATGTAAAATATTTGCATTAAATAAAATGAATGCATAAATTATAAAAAAAGAACGAGAACGAGAAAAAAATGAAAAAAATACAAACTCCATAAAATAAAATCTGTGTCACGAAGTGAAAGTGAAATTAAGTTTTATTTTTATATAAAATCATGCATATATATATATATATATATATATATATATATAAGTATATATATAAGAACATATATAGATAATAAAATATAAAACTCCATGACACAAACATATTTTCATACATATGTTTTGCTATTAGTTTTGAATTCCGTTCAGATTTTTTTTTTATTTTTATTTATTTTTTTTTTTATTTTATTAAGAACTTTATACGAAGACCAAAGAACTAACTTTGTTGAGCTGCTCTAGTACTAGTGCTGGGAGAGACGAGCGAGAAAATGTTACAGTCAACCACCAAAAGTGCCAACTATACATACATCCGCAATATAATAAGGATGCGAAGAGGTTGTTCGAGAAGCTGTTTAAAGTTCTTTACTTGTTGGTGTTGCTGTTGCTGTTGCTGCTAGAGCAGGGTTTTTTTTTCTTTGTTTGCTTATTCTTTAATGTTCATGCACTAGACAACGAGCAGACACAGACGCAGACTTCCAAACAATATGGAGGGACACAGACATCAAAACAAACGAAACGAAACCCAGCCAGCTTAGACCAACTAACAACTATTTACACAAATGGAGAAAGTATGTATTTTACTCTAATGGTGCAGCTTTTGTAGATGCTGCTGAAACAACTTATTCAGAGAAATTCCATTTGAGTTGCTATTGCTAAACTAACATTAATGCAAAATAAAAAAATATCAAAAAAAAAAAAAAAACAAGAAAATGCAACAGAAAATTTTATTATCCTTATTTCAAGTTTTAAAGTTATAGTGTAAATAGCATAAACTTTAAAATTAATGTCTATGACTGCAAGATATGTGATGAGTAGACAAAATTTTTATTCTTTTTCTTCTTATTTTGTTGTCAATTCCTTTTTATCTTAAAAACGTAAAGTGATCGTTTAATTTTTACACCCGCAACCACCGAAGGTGAGGTGGGGTATATTCATTTTGTCATTTTGTTTGTAATGCTTAGAAGTAAGCTCCAGAGACCCCACTACTAGTTTGGGAAGGCATCAATTTTGAGCAATGAAAAACCTTCGAATGTTTCATAAGTGGCTTTTGCATCGATGGAAATGCATCGAATAGTCTGAAGGACTCACAGGTCTTTCTTTTGTCGAAGATGAACAGGTGGTAACAATAACTTTTACGTTTCCCAGGCCATGATTCATAACTTAAGTAAGTCTTCGACTATTTGGTTCTCTTGAGCATGAGACGTGAAAAGGTAATGTAACCTTAATCACGAACAACGTTAAAATATTCAAAATCTATGGAATCTATAAAAAATTATTTTAAGGAACAATGATAGCAACTAAACTCCTTATTCCATTGATTTATCAGCCATCAGGCTGCTTTTTGTGAAATTGTGCTGAGAACAAAAATTAGTTCAACAAACAAAAAAACCAAATGAGCAACAATTCATCAAATATTTGTCCTTTATTTTTGCTACTTCTTTTTCCATTCGAATTTGTACACATTGACCGAAACGATATGGAAACTAAATAACTGAATGATTTACCTGAACACAAAAAGAAAATATTGATTTCGAATGCTAAGAACAGTGGTGGTGCTGGTGCGTAACAATAAGCGATTACTGTAAAGCACTTGTGATATTTCTGTTAAAACATCTTTCCATGTTTTTACTAAATTTGGATCCGATATTTTAATTTTTACGATCCGAAGTATGTTTCTCAGAGACAAACGTACGGTCCAATAGATGAATGGACAATCGTGCCTATAACGATTCAGGCTTTGACTGTGTTCAAATATATATACACTCTACATACAGAATCGTTAAAATTTGTTTTTTTGGCGGCAGCAAATGGTTTGGCAGGATAACTACATCCACCAACATCCGGCGATGGTGAATATAAAAATGATCATGAAAATTGTTTCTTTAATCGACTGAATAAAAAACGAACTTGCGTCGGCCGGGAATCGAACCCGGGTCAACTGCTTGGAAGGCAACGATGCTAACCATTACACCACCGGCGCCACGTTCTAATTCGTTACCAATAATGCAACCAAGAAAAGTCGTACCTTTTCTTTTTATTTTTTCTAATGTTCTTATAACTATGTGTGCGTATACCCTTTAAGTTATAATATTTATATATCTTACAAAAGTTAAAATAATATGATCAATACGCGCAATTAAATAGATTTTATAAAATCTTCAAATTTGCATTCACTAATGTAACGCATATTAATTGTCCCAGAGCTGCGAACATTTTATCGGGTCGATGAAAAATACGTCAATTTATGATATTTCCATGTCATTATCCATATAACGTATATACTCCGGTTTTTGTTCGAATGATATAGATCTTATATGTAAGGCTGTATAAAAGGCTGCAAGTAATTAAGGGAATCGTTTATTGTAGTTTTCGTTTTAAATTGGACTCATTTTTTCGTTTCGTGTTGAATACAAATGTAATTGACTACTACAGATGGCTGGGTGGTGGCGATGATGAGCAAAAGCAAAATAGGTGCTTCGTCAATTAAATAGATATTTTTGACACTGTTTTTTCTTATTTTTCTTATTTGCATGGGATCAATAGTTATTTATATTAGTTAAACGGGTAATGCAATAACGTCGAGGTAATAAGCCGGCTTATTAGAAATACCGCCTGTACTTGTCAATCAGCACATGCGCTGTTGCTCCTTTTCCCAAAGATTCTATGCAGTTTAATATTGATCGTGGTGCGGATGTGACCTAGAGTTGAAAGCAAAATTTGTTTAGAAATTTTACTTAATGATAGGTGCACTCATGAAATGGTTTTTTATTCGTAATTTTATTGATTAAAAAAAAAACAATAAAATGAATTCTATCAGCGTAACTTATAACGAAGCTAAAATTTGCTTAAACATTTTGCTCAAAAAGGCATTTACGCGTTTCCTATAATTTTGTAGTGTCTTTTTTATTCGCACATCTGCTCATTCCGAATGGATGAGAAATATTCTACAAAAATAAAAATAAAAAACTCTTCCAGCGCGACCACCCCGCATAGAAACGTACCGCAGCCGGTAGGATTCGAACCTACGCTCCCAGAGGGAATCTGATTTCGAGTCAGACGCCTTAACCACTCGGCCACGACTGCCTCTATTCAACATGCGTGAAAGTTTCTTGAAAAGATTTTAAAATAAAATCATCCCCTTCTGTAAGGAGTAAAAGGGTAGTTACAATTATGTCAATGTGCTGCAATTCTTCATCTGTATATATAGTTACACACACACATATGCATATATAATTTGATTCGAAAACCAATGCTTTGTTCAAATATTTTGTTGCTTGTTTTTGTTTCGGCAACTAAAGATTCGCTGAGTTTGCTTAACACCATAAATCTTGCCTATGGTCGTGTGCAAAGGGCCGTGGTGTTCAAACGAGGCTATATTCTTAATTGACGCTGGCGGCTCACACACACACACATGCGAATATAACGAGTAGTTATCACCAGCTCCTTCTTTTTTTTCGCTTCCATAATTGACAATTGAATGGGTTCTTTGAGTTTTAATGCTAACATACACAAACACACACATACGCAAAGAAGATCTTTAAGTTGTGTAAGCGATAACATCAAATGACATTTCTCGTTGTTGATGTTATGTTTTCTCTTTAAGTCATTTTATCTATCGTAGGTTTGTTTTTTGCTAAGAAAACTTAAAAGATCTTAAAGAGATAAACTACTCGACGACTACTGTTATATGATACCAAAAAAAAAACGTAAGGTATATTGAACGAATTACACAAGTTTGTGTAAGTTAAAGTGAACTTCAACTTATTCATTACATAACTTCTACGAAGTCAAAAACAGTCAGTAAAGAATCATCTTTTTCTTATTTTTTTCTAATAATTAAATAATTTTTTAAATTAATTTTTATTTAATTATAATTATTGTCTACGTAATTTCTCATACACATTAAGGCGACTGTTTATTATGTCAATTTATAGGTATTTACACACACATACATCTATATGCATATAAGTACATATATATGCATATATATATATATATATATATATATATATATATATATATATATATATATATATATATATATATATATATGTACATATATATGGCTAGAAAACGCAACATGTGTCATGACCAACATGAAAACCATATAAGAAACAAGATAAATTGTTGTTTGACACACTAAAACCACTAAAATAAACACGCCATTGCATATGAAATGAAAATAATAAACATTAGCCTGAAGTGTAGGACAAGTAGACACAATGATGAATGCCGGCGAAGACAAGACGGAATGCGCATTTCTTTACACTTTTTAATTTCAATTCTTGAAAAAGAATTTTTGTTTTTACTTTTAGGTTGATACATTTTCAAACACACAATGGAAAATTCATAAAAATTAAATACGAAAAAAAAAAATGAAAAACAAGTCACGGAGTTTTTAAAGCGTAACTTTGACAACGCCAAGCTTAGTTATTATTTTGTTTGCTTTTTTGCGATAACTGCTTGAAATCATATGTTGAACGTTCACTATCGAAATCAAAAATACCTTCTTTTTTCTATTTGTTTCAGGTAACAAAAATTAATTTGTTATGGAAATTTTAGAGCTAGCGAAGAACTTTCATTAGGTTCCGTCGAACCTAAATTAAGAATATTTGTACTAAATCTCAGTATCTGTCTGCAATAGTAACACAAGTTTGATAAAAAAAAAATTAAATCAGATAACATTGCGTATCAGGTTTTGAAAGCTAGAATATCTCTGTCTTTTTCTTCCATAAAGTCGCGTTGTGGTCACATCAATCGAGAATTTTCTAGATGCTTTAAGTAAGAGTACAAACTAAGTATATTTCTAATACCTAAACAGCAGACATAATAAATTAATGCATGCAGTAGAAGAAGCAGGCGACGATAGAGGGCGTGAGTGATGTATTAAGTCACACATTTATTCTCCACATTTATAACCAAATTTAAATTAAATCAACAGTCTATAGGTTTTGTCGTGTAGTCTTAGCAGAGCTCAAGACTTCCAATTGTATCATCTAATCATCTTAGAAGCGAATATACTACGAAGATGAAAAGCGATTGAAAGGCGATATGCTCTCATGAAAAAGCCTTCTGCCGAATATCAGTGGAGAGAAAATTCTCTTTCAGTCAATGAGTATGACGGTTACAATTATAATATAATTGAAGTTAAATGTTCGTTCTTACTTTTGTTTAGGTTGCGCAACAGGCCTAAATGAACATACAGCCCGCGTTGTGTGCGCTGGTAACTCAATCCAAGGTAATCTTAATTTCATGTATAGAGATCTTTTATACAATTAAGGAAAAATATTAGTAAATCAACGAATCGTTGCAAATTATTCATATATTTTACAAACACTCGAGTTTGTTTAACTCAACGCTCCATTAGCGCCAATCTATGGTCGCTACAAATGTCTCAATAAGCGAACAATTGGATGGATATTGAAAACAAAATTTGGTTTTAATGAAAATCCGAACTAATCCTCCGTACAACGTTCCCAAAAACTGTTGCACAATTACATCTTCTAGGAAGCATCCCAACCCCAATTCACAGACCACCTTTTATACAAATCAGATGGAAACTAAATCGAAGATAATGTTTTCCTCTCTTCTTTTTTATACGTTTGATATCACTTTTGTTCTTTTTTTCCCTTGTGCTCTTTCAAAACTTAATCAAACGTTAAGTTATAGTTCTAAGGCGCAATGCAAGTTGAAGGTGAACTCAATTATAAGTTCGTTCTTTGCAAATGCTTTTGCTCAAGTGTTTTTTAACTGAACCAGTCACCAATGCTTAATAGCATTTAATTCGTTTGTCGATTAAGAATTGTAATAATGTAGTTCTTAAAATGTAAGAATAACACCACCAACTTGATTGTTTGTATACGGCTGTCTCCCTAACCAGCCAGCCAGGCAGTAGCATTGGCTGATGTTAGCCTAGTGTGGTGGTAAGCGGTAGACGAGCGCAATTGCCGAAATGTCACATGTCAGCCCATATTTCTTATATGCCAAATACTTTTTGACATAATAGTCCAATTACCTTATCGCACGATTCTCATCGCCAGCATTGTATAGAATCTTTGTACACACACACACACACACACACACAGACACACAGATATGCCAGATACACGGCGGAGTCTCTCTCTCTCATATGTTTTTTGATATTGATAGGGACGGTACAATGATGCCAAAGCGATTATTTATTGCAATTGCTACTGCATTATTGTAAGCAACAACAGCTCGCTTTCGTTGTTGCTGCTGTTATTCTGCAATCTATACGTCGGCAATAACAGTCGCAACGCATTTAAACTGGGCAGTCAGTTCTGCTTCGCTGTAACGACATCAGGAGGGCAAGTTAACTGAAGTTGTCTGAAAAAGCAAAAATTCCGAACCGTTTAAATTGCGTACGACGACAATGACGATAATGGTGTAAAAAATAAAGTAAAAAAGAAAAATAAGAACAAAAAAAAAAAAAAACAGAAGAAAAGCAAAAGCTTCAAGAATCGATTTAAACTAAAATTGACGGCCGACAATGTTTTGTAAGTTTTTGTTATTTTTAAAATAACACTGAACGCAACATCAGCGAACATTGTATTACATAAACATAAACTGCGTATGCAATTGTAGCAGCAGCCAGACAAGACAACACAACACAAACCACAGAAGCAGAAACAAAAAACAGCTAACAGTAGACACACACATATACAATACACATACACATACGCACACATACGACTTTCCCAAATGTTGCACAACTGCCGGACAATGCAACAAAGCAAATGCACATCTGTTGCAGCTCTTTGGTACGTTGTCTCTTTCTGCTGTCTTTTGAATTTTAATAAAATTTTCTGATTAAGCCCTTCTTCCACCTCAGCCGAAACGTTCGTTTAATCCGTATTTCAATACAATGTTTTTAAAATCAAAGTGTCGATTTACAGCATTAACGGCCAAAAACATTAAACACATGCGTATACTCGTTCCAGAATAAGCATCAGCATCAGCACCTACACTGAGACGGACATCATTATGATTATAATCATCATCATCATCATCATTCTCATCATCATCATCATCTTCTTTGTTTAGACGTTCAAGATCGCTGTTGTAAACTCGCTCAATGGTCGCTGACTACGGACTATTCTCATTCAGTACAGCAAATAAAAGTCAAACAGATCAGAGACCGTACAAATGAGACTCCAGGGAGGGATACGAATACACTGCCTAACTTTTTCTCTCACCCATAGCTAACTCGTGTGCAGGCAGGGAGCATAGGAGTATACAACAATTGAACGTTGCTTCTGATGTTTTTGCTTCTGATATGAGCTAAGCTTCTTCATTGCACTTGCTATTCTATGTGAATGTGTGTAAGCAAGTGTTTATAATCTCTTTGTCATTTGCTGTTTTTTCTTTTCTTTTTTTTTTTTTTTTGTTTTTCTTCCATTTTAATCGTTCGCTATCTTTTTTTAAATGTAATCTGATATCGATCTGAAATTTATTTAATTCTTTTTTGCGTTTCTTAAGATTACGCGGCATTTTCTTTAAGTCATCTTTAGTGATTGTTGATATATATTGAGCATGTGTAGATACTTTAAAAACAGTACGAAGATACGGTATGCTCTTATGTATTGAAAAACAAGTTTACATGTTTATGCAACAACATGTGTTTAATGATTTTTAATCTTTTTCCCATTTAGCCTTAAATTGCTTTAGATTTATTTTATCGTTACTCATATTTTGATTTCACTGGATAATCATTATTCTTTCTGCGTGAATGACACTTAAAGGTGTGTCATTTTAATCGATTAGGTTGCAGTTTATTGGTGTGTTAGCAAGCACATGCAGAGCGATGGGAAAATAATTAATCTAAGAGCAATTATACATACAAACCAGTATTAGTTGCTTGTGGGATGCGAGTTCTTCCATCTCTGCACGGAGTTTAATCCAGTATATGATAACGTAAAATTTTCGATTTAAAATTGAAAAGATAATAAGTAACCAGCGCATCATTGTTACTATAGTTATGGACTCGAGTAGTGGTGGTTTTGTGCCGTTAACTGGACAAAAAGATAAGGAAGCTTAAGCAATCATTATAAATTAATTCATTTTTTATTGAATTTTAAAACGAATCAAAAGAGAAAGAGAGAGAAAGAGAGAGAGAGAGAGAGAGAGAGAGAGAGAGAGAGAGAAACCTAGAATAGGTTTAGGAACTTTACTAATGCCCAAGATGCATAAACATACATCAAAATCCAACTAAACTCGTTTATTCAAATAAAAGCTTTCTGCTAAAGCTTAGAGCTTATTCCGTCGACTATAATAAATGTCTATATCTTTTAGCAATAATCGAGAAATTAAAGCCCTCCAAAAAATTGTATTGATCTGAATCACTTTGATGTGTTTACATTTTTCAAGAAATTTAAATTACTCCACCAAGGTCATCTACAGTACCTGAAAGGTTCTCGATTGCTGCTGTACAGTTTCTTAAATCTTTTCATGGTATTCTCCACAGTGGTATTCTCACTTTGCTTATTAGCAAACTTTGCAATTCGAATCGAATGAACTCTATAACGGCAACGGACTATTAGCACTGTCGTAGCAATGCAATAATATTATACGACGACATTTCTTTCGCTAAGTTTGATATTTTTCACTTTGTACCATTTTGTATTCAGAACTATTTGTTTATATTTCTGTGATTAGAAATCTTGGTTTGCGCCAAAAGGTGGAATTAGTCTTACGATACTTAGAAAGATCCGAATTTGTTGTTTAAAAAAGAGAAATAAAAGCAACGAAGCAAATACTGCAGATATACCGTAAACCCTTAGTGATAAGTCGGATTCATAGATACGATCTCAGAAACTGTACATTGTTAGGAATATTTTTATTTCATTTTTAACATACCCTTTGTCATTCAGGTAATGATGTCCCCTATACATGTGTAAGCACAACGATAGTCAGAAAGAAGTGTTTCATGCCTTTATCGATCAAGCATGCAATTTAGCTGCGTCCACATGTTAATCTTAATAAAACAGGGTCTATATCAGTGGATATTTAATCCTGCTATGCCGACTAGATTATGTGGTAATACATCTTAAACAAATGCTTGTTTACCGGACTCAAGGACTAATCGCGCAATGTATCTTTAACCCACGATCCACAAGAAACATAGGCATTATTATGGCACATTAGCACGGTAATATTCAACGGCGAACTTATATAAAATGCAATTAGGTTCAAGAAAAATCACTAATCGGTGAGTAAGTCGTAGTAATTTGTAGTATTCAACAGTATATTGATTCAAGAAACAACGCCCATTTATTTTGGAATAAATAAAACGAATTTTATTAAATTGATAATGTGGTGACGAGATGTCGTAACATGAAAAAAATGAAGTTGGGCGGTTAAGAAGTGTTTTAGAAAAAGAATTTGTTTTTTTAAATAATATCTTGAGTATGGATGGCGATAACGATTGTTTCTAAAAATTTACTCTAATAATTTATTGTTTATTTTTATGTAATTAAGGCTTAAAAAATATCTTTTAATTGTAGTTAAAAAGCAAGAAAATCTACAACATTAGGGACAAATAGTCTTTAAGAAGCTTAAGAGTTATTGTGTGTAAAATAGATTATCGCTCTTGACGAATAATTGCTTTTGAGAATGCATTCTTTATATATGCATTAATATTCATTAGTTGTACACAAGTTTTATCCAACAAATGGTTAAAGTAGAAAAAAAAAAATGAAAAAAAAAGAGAACTTATATAAGCAAATCTAAGCACACAATATTTGTTCACATACACATCTATGCATATGTGAAATCTAGTAATTAGCCTCATGATATACATGTTTCTTTTATAACAGGCACGCAAGGTAAAGCATGTTTGATGTGTTTGTGGTGTGCTAGGCAAAGCCGAATAAAAAAAGAAATAAGAAACTACAATACCAACAACATTGTTTAGTTTTTATATATAAATTAAAATAAGACAAAGCCAACAATAACAGCAACAACAATAAGAATAACAACGCCAACAACAATAACAGCCATATCAACAACATAGAGATTAGCAATGATTAAAAGTGTAATTTACTGGCATGGTGATGCGCCCATGAACAGCAAAGAAATGTTCAAAACGAAATTATTGTTGCCATGGCAAGGACCACAAAACAATTGCATGCTCGATGTCTTTATATACACAAACACATATATATACACATATACATATATTATGAATTTATTATATATAATATATATGTATATAGAAGTATATAGAAGTAATAAGAGAATAAAAATTTAAAATAATAATAAAATAAATTCAATCAAAATGTTTGACAAATGGCTAACAACCAGATAACAAAACATGTCTATATGAACTAGATATCGAAAATGTAACAAAAAATAAATAGTAAAACATAACATATAACGACTGTGATAACATCTAGAGTTCAGGGATACGGTGAAACAGGTAAATACATGCACATCAAATTCTTTCTTAATCTTACATTTCAAATACAATTTCGTTTTATGATTACGAAAATGAAAAAGATCCATAGATATATATAAGATCCATATACATATACATGTATATACATATATATATATAGATGCACAGTGATTATCAGTAGCATGTGTGTGGTGGCTTCACTTTCAAGTACAATCGGCTTTGATTTAATTATAAAGTTGTAAAAATTAATTGACGGAAAAATTTTAACGCGGCGTACTGTATGCTAGAATTCCAGGGGTGTATACACAATAATTACTCAGTTCAAATATCTTTTTATAAATATTTATACGTTTTTATTTACTTTTAATTATATTCTCTTTAAAGAAAAGCCGCTAATAAATTTTTAACTGCTGTTCCGCGAAAAAGAAAACAGTAATGTGGTCATTTTTAAATTAAGCTCTCATTACAGGTGCTAAAATATAATAAATCAAAACAAAAAAAAAAATATTAACTTACGCTTAACATTGTAAAATGGACTACAAAAGTATAAAGCTTTGAAAGTTAAATACCGAATATTTTCCGAAAAATATGAAAAAATTCTATTGGTCTTATTTGAACCACAAACGCAATTCTACTATGACACATCCTGAAATCAGCTAACGAACGTAATATCAATTTAATATATTGTATTATTAAAACTACTAGGCTTGCTATCTAATCTTCGTTTTTTTTAAAGAAGACCTGATAGCCTATATTGCTAGTGGTGTCCAATTCATTTCTCTGATCTAAGAATTGATTTCATTAGTCTAGGAATTGTAATGATAATAATAATAATAATAATAATAATAATAATAATAATAATAATAACAATAATGTATCGATTGTTATAATCAATACAACTAAACTTAGTTCGTTCCAAATCGTGCTAATTTTTAAAACAAAAGAGCAGAGCGAGGTATAGTATAAGTAAGACTGTCTATTACAAATTTTCGAAATTTTATTTATTCTATGACATCGATCGCTAAAGAATTAGAAATTTTTATTACCATCTGATTACTTTTGGGAAATTATGTTCTCAACAGAATTAAATGCTTTTCAAATAAATGTGTTTCATCAACTATATATGATTTGGTCCGAGAAATATGAATAAATCGGTTTGGCTACATTCATTCTTCCCAGACATTCATTTACGTCAGCTGTCGTTCAGGGTATATGAAAGCGTAAAGACATGGATGTCAACAACACCACTGCATACAATTGCTTCAAACTGGAAAACCAAGTAGTTGGAGTTATGATGGCTTCGTAGCAAGCGAAATTTAATCTTCAAAACAATGAACATTCGCATATGTCCGTCGGTCCGTCCGTACGTCCACAGAAAAAGAAGTCCACGATGCGATCCCAAAGTTGGACTGTGAACTTATTCCGGCTGCGACATATTCTTTAGACCTGCCTCCTTCTGATCACCATTCGTTCAGACCGAACCAGTCCTATTAGAACAGCGCTTAACAAATGTGCGAAAAGTCCTAATATGTTCAATCTAAACTACCATCATACCATATATCATAGAAACTGAAATTTAGTTTTTGCATCTTAAACAGAAGAATTTTTGGAATATAAAATAATAAGAAGTTTTACGAAACGAAAATTTTGTATTTAGTTAGAAAATTCTAGGAAACATGTTATGTTTTAATTTAAATAAATGACAAATTTGTCTTAACTATTTGTGGTTGTCTTAATATACAGTTTGTTTTCGTTATTGCATTTTTAGTATTTAGTATTTTTCACGTTCCGAATAACCTGGTGGTCATTAATCAGTTAAGCATTTTTAAGAGCATTATTTATATATATTTTTCTTCGTTACTCTCAAATTACTTTCCTAAAGATAAAGAATGAAATAATAATAATAATAAGAATAAAAAATTGTTTTAAATATTAATTTATTTTCTTTGGTCAGTGTGAGATTTCACGTCAGGATATCTTTACTGCTGATATATCGCATGTTTAAATGTTATTAATTTTTAATATAATTTTTACGTGAGCACACAATTATAAAATTTTTTCGGGGTTTTGTATAATTTTAATTAACTTGTAGAAAAAAAAAAATATCATATAAAATGCGTCTCTCATTAATATAAATTAAATATATGTCTAAAATAAAAAAAAAAAAAAAATATTAAAAATTTTTATATTTATTTTTATTTGGTTTTTTTAATATGCGTTCCTCTTGACTGAAATTATATTCGAAAAGGAAAAAAGCAAAAACATATTTTTGGTAAATTATTTACTGACTTTTATAAATATTTATAGTTTCGCCGTACATTAAGTAAAAGATGTAACTTTAAATTAATTGAAGTAATATTTATGTTATTTAAGAATTTATTAAGTGTCTTATATTATATCTTAAACATCCGCCATGTGGGCAAGTCCCCGGTGAATGGGTGCAAAACAAAGCATTAATAAGCAACGCTCTATAGAGATCTTACTGAGCAGAGGGCATATTATGCCAAACGGTAATAAACACACACGAAACAATAATACTGAACATTGCTATTCCATATTACTAGTTTAGCGACCCATTAAAACAAGCTTACACCTCCGGAAAAATACAAAAAAAGTCTGAGAATGTTCCATGAAAACGGTTTGTTGAAAATTTCTTAGAATTTCGATGAAGAAGAAATTTGCAAAAATTTCTAAAAACACTACAGTTGCCATGCAATCGAATGTTAAGAAGAAACAATTCAGTATATGTATGCGTATATGATCTACTACTTAAACCGGCAGTGGAAGGAAATGAAATAAATTGCAAAATTTTTCTTTAGATCTTTTCTGTGAATTAATCCGAAGTGCCAAGGAAATATTACTCATTTCGATTTAAACCTAATGAATCTACGATAAGTCAACAGAAGAAAAGTAGGGCTTATTTCTTGCACTACAGCTTATATTTGGTTCATAGCAGGACAAACCTGAATTCTTTCACTCAGGCGTGAGATATTACGTCAAGAACTTCCCTGGAAAGCGCAGGAAAGCGTACGGCCTGCAAGAAATATTTCAACAAAAACACAAGTGCTGAGGTGAGGACTGGCCATTCTAACGTTCGGTTGCTGCTGTCACACATTGACCGTAATTTGGACGGACGATCTTGGGGCAGAAGATCAATATGAAAGCAAACAATGATTACATCACCAAACACCGTTGCAAATATCGATCAATAGACATTTTTAAACGATTTGGAAAAAGGCGCAATCAAAAAGAAAGAAAAAATAACTCATAATTTGGATGCCACATGACTCATAAAAATTTTGAAGTGAGCAATGACGCATTCAAGTTCAATTAAGAAGAATATTTATTCAGAAAAATAAGAAATTTCTTTTAGGGTTCGAATATAAGTATTTAAGAAAGCCCCTATACGAGATTAATTGTGAATTTGAAAACTTAATGTGATCGAATTAGAATATTGTTTTAAACATCGCAATGCCAAACTGTAATTTGGTTCAATTATTCTAAAAGCTAAATTAATTTCAAAATTGTTGAGAAAACCACGCAATGGAGTTTTTTTACTAGACATTCTGGAATTTTATATATTTTATAAACAGAGTTATAGTTTATGTTAATTAAAAGCTGCTCCTGGTAAGCATTTAACTTCGCAACGAATACCGAATGAAAGAAAGTCCACCCCAAGAGGTAAAAATTTCAGTTGTTTTTACTTTTTTAATATTGTTATCGATTGATTGGTTATTTCTAATCTGGAATATTTTTAAATAACTGATTACGAAAGTTTATATTTTGAACGCCGTTCGAATACACATATAAGCGTTTTTTTATATCCACCTGAAGATGTTTGCAACATTTGCTTCAGAAACCCTCTACAAGTTCTATGTATATTCTTGGTCATTATCAAATTCTAAATCTATCTAAACATATATATCTTTCTGTCTATCCATCTGTATTATCGTTCCGCTGTAAATGTATTTCCTGTATAAAAATAAAATTAAAAATTGGTTACACTCGTCCAATATTATAGACATAGTATCGAAATTCTATTTTTGTCATTCAAAATTTTCACCTTTTTCTAGTTTTCTTAAGGTAAAGAGATAACGGGTATGATTTGATCACGGGTGAATATAATTTTTTTAATTTTCGCTTACTAAACTATAATTTAAATAAAGTAAAAAAGTTTGAAATTAGACAACTAATGGTGAGTCATATGTAATATCAAATTCAATATTATATTCAGTATCATATTCAATATCATATTTAATATTTTAAACTTGACCAGAGGAATTCAATCAACCAATCAAGTTCCTGATATTTTGTTTGAATTTGGTTTTTAGTTCAATTTTGACAACAAACAGTCAACAGACTGACAGAA
The DNA here is from genome assembly GCA_000671755.1 of Glossina brevipalpis. Lineage (NCBI taxonomy): Eukaryota > Metazoa > Arthropoda > Insecta > Diptera > Glossinidae > Glossina > Glossina brevipalpis. The sequence continues at coordinate 744,472 of KK351026.1, forward strand.
AGAATAAATGTGTGGAGTGAGAAATCGCGCTCACATAATTTATTGGGCTGCTACTGCATATTACCGAGTATACAGCAAAGAGTACGATAAAATAGCTATACCGTCCAATCTGGTGGCGATAAGTATAAAAATAAAATTCACACACTATTATTTAAAGGACGCATGCGAACCAATTCCACGTAAGCTGTAGTTGTCACCGAAAAATACCATAATAATATACGAAAATTGAAAACGAAAAACTGTCACCGCAACTGTGACAAACTGTCAAATAAGTATAAAACTCTAACTAATGACAAAACGCTATTTCAAAATGCAAATGTGATCGAATCATGCAAACCACTAACATTTTTGGGAATTAATCGAGTACAAGACAGCCAATTACACGCACCTTTTTCTTTTTCTTTTATTTTTTAAAAAGTTCACTGAGAAATAAAAAATAATTTTGGTTTCGAAAATAATTTGACAACAAGACAGAGGAGAGCAAAAAGGAGAAAACGTCAATGATAGAAATATGAAAATTATATAAATCGCTAACACCGTTGCTTTTGCTGTTTGTGTATGAAACTCTGTTAAATTGCTTATTAAAAAAGTAGCAATTGATTGTCAAATGTATGTCAATTGTTACAGCATTGACATTTGACAGAACACACACAAATGCAAGTGTGCACCACGCATACCAATCGGTGATATGTCAGTTCGATTCAGACATTTCATGTTTGCTGCTGCTATGGTCGCTCATGTGAGGCCGTGAAAGGCCTTGAGCTATCAATGAGTGAATTGAGTGGAAAATTGTTTTGCATATGTTACGAAACATCTCTTTGGTTAATTGAAAGATGTCAACTATTGGCCTCAAGTTACAAATACTGAGAGGAAGAGTTATAAATATATATATAAATATATGTATATATATACATATACACACATACATACACACATACATGCATATATGTACAGTTAAAGTTAATTCAAATCATATCGAAGCACAACAAGTGCGGTAATCGAGGCATACGTTTCACTGTCAGTTAATCAAGGAGAAGCCAGGAGAAGAAAATTGCGTTACATCAAAACCTGTATGATGCGATTTTCTTTTCAAACTTAAACTCGGTATGACATTTATCAGAATTGTTTATAGCGTTTACAATTGCGTGCCTTTACTTACTACTCACTTTTCATGCTTGTTTATGGCTCCTCTGTGACCGCTTTGAGTGAACTTAACTAAACCGAGCTGAACTGCATGATCTAGTGTAATATTTAATTGGGAATATATACGCGTAAACGCACATAAATTGTCAAGTTAACGCGTTTCACTTCCAATTATTGTCTGGCATGCGTTCGTTCGCAGTTAACAGAACGTCACATAGTCTTCATACCTATTCCATGTGTTTCATTCACATCTATGGAGCAGCAGCAGCAGCAGCAGCAGCAAAACACAGACACTTTACTATGTACTCAAGCGATCATTATTACTTTCTATGTGTGTAGACTAACTCACGCAATGTCTGTCTGGAGTCTTTATTTATTTATTTTATTTTATTTCATTCTTTTTGTATAAGCCAATGTTGCGATCTTATGTGATGGGTCTTTTAATTTAACTACATGTGTAGTTTGCGTTCTATAGCCATTATTAGTTTAAGTTTGGCTGATCTAGTTGCTTTACCTCTCTCTCCGAGGTCTCGAGCTGAGTTTGGCGTATTATTGCTGCTACAGTGTCGGCGGCATTTTAACTCTATGGCAAATGTCAACATCATCTCTCAAATTGGTTTATTGCTATTTACTAGCATTGCGGTCTCTGTGTTTTTTAGTTATTCCGTACCTCGCAAACATACCGAGAACTATCATCAATTGCAGTTGATTTAAATGTGTGTACAGTAGGTTTTTCGTGTGTTGTGTCTACAATTACGCAAACGCAATGCGATAATTTTCGGCACACTCTTGCTTTAGAACCATAGATTTAATGAAGATTAGTACACAAGTAAATAATTCAATAATAGTTTATTTAATGGGTATTTCTTTAACTTAAAAAAATTCTAGATGCGCGTTTTGTACAGTTTTCAAAATATACGGAAATAATACACGTATACGCCACTAATACAGATGCAATTTAAAATTCAATTATATCGCGGTCTATGGGTTCTATGGAATCGCTATCAATTAGTACAAATATCGGAAATTGAAAATTCTTTCTCAAAGCTGTTTAAGTAACAATTTTCTAATTGTATTATTATATCTTTTAGCTTTCAGTGCCTTTTTTCGCTTATCCACTGTTCCTTTACGTTCCATGTTAATGATACATGACAATCTGTCTACCTGACTATTCACTTTGTAGCATTTTAGTTAATATTTGAATGTTCTTTGTTTGATAATTAAAAGATAAAGCCCGCTCAAATTTAGGCCTGACTCTTGGGCTAAGGGGGGACTCATAATTTGTCTTATTATCTTTCAGTTTTGTGTAATCACGGATATAATTTAATGTGCGTGCATATTTACTCAATCGGACAATTCACAGGACAATTTAGTTTAAGGAACAAAAAAAATAAAATCGACTCTTTCCATCCCACATTCAACCGCGTAGAGGTATCTAAACGATTATTTCAAATAATATTTATTCATTTTCAATTAAAATTTTAGATCATTAAAGAAAAAGAAAAAATTAAAAATTATATTATTAAAATAATTAAAATTATATTATAAAAACAATTAAAATTATATATTTAATAAAAGAAAATTGAAACTTATATATATATATATATATATATATATAAGTAAATTTTCAAATATTTTCAAGCAATCCATATAACGAATAATTCTTCGAATTTGACAACCAATTTTCAACTGAAAAATTTGTATTTGATTCTTCCTCTTCTCCGACTTTCAAAAAAATCCTAACCGATCAAAAAACAATTATTTTTTTTAAAAATTTTTTTTTTGTTTAAAAACAAGTAGAATTCGTTATAACATCGCGCAATTATTACTTTTTATCACACAAAGTTGTGTCTGAGAAATAAAAGTTTCGGTAAAAATGCGCCCTGCCGATCTCGTCGGGTTATTATCAAAAATGTCTAAAATCGATTTATCAGTCCGCTCATAAGCTAAAAACTCGCCATTTTATAATTTTAATTGAATGTTTCAAATTTTGTTAAGTTTTGTAAATTGCGCTCCTTCGTAACATTCACATACAACTTTGACAAATATTAGTTTCAGCTTCGACAATTGCCTGCGAGCTGTTGCAAACTTGTCTCAAAATATAATTTGACATGCATAGAAAATTTATAATACACGATACAAATTACAAATTAATTTGCAACTCAATATCTCACATAAGCTGGCGGTAAGCATAAAAGACCGAAGGATGGATTATATTCATTTTCTCATTTTGTGTATAACATTCAGAAGGAAGCTTCAGAGTCCCCACAAACTACATACGTATATATACTTAACCAGCATCAAATTTAGCATGTCTGTCCGTCTGTGCCCACGCGTCCGTTTCTGTAATGCAAACTTCAAATTTGGCAGGAAGAATGGCAGTTCTTGCACGCCGGTTGGTATTGAAAATGGACTAAGTCGGTCGCAGGTCTATTTTACGGTATAAAATACCCTAAAAAAACAACTGTGTTTTCTGGATGTTTTACTCACTATTTTTTCATCCATAAACTACACAACAAATATTTTCACGGTGTTCCATATAAATATAGAAAAAATCTTCCACGCCCACATACTAAAATTCAGTTTTTTTCCCTTTTTTTAAAATAAAAGTTGTGGATCTGAATGATTCGCAGCACGGGCGAATATAATTTTCTTGTTTGTCTATATCGTAAATGGATTCACACGCATCTCTTTATAAATTGTTCTTGACGCTTTCATCATGAAATATAATAAATAAACGAAAAAGTTCATGAAGTTTCTACTAATAGACAGTTTTTGAGTTGAGTCATTATGGTAACACTAACTCTACAAGACCATACAATTGGGAGGGTACGTTAAAAGTGACAATACAGAATTAAAATTAAAAAAAAAACATTACGAATTGCGTTTTGAAAATAAGCTACAATTTTGATGAAATTCGCTGTATTTTAAAATATCACTTCGACTAAAACTTGTTAAAAAATTCTTGATGTTTATGATGATTTTCGAGTTTAAAGACACGCCGCTACTCGACCAATCGTTGATAATTTCTCGCGAAATTCTTCGACATATTTTATCTTACGGGATTGCCACAGAACTAAAGGTTGACAAAAAAGCCATTTTTAAACCAAATTTTCATCTGCGACTCACCACCGAAACGGAATGAAATCGAACCGTTTCTGAGGAGAATAATATCGATGAAAATGTTTAGTTTAGTTTAATACGATATTAATGTGGAGAAGAGATTCAAGTCAAAGATGGCTACTGCTGCACAGAGGGCACAGGAGAGATTCGAATTGACGCCAAGTAATGTTTGTTATTTCGTGCAAATCTCAGAAAGTTTTAGCCATAATTTAATGGTTTCATCAAAATAATTGCAAAAGTTGATCGTTCCAAACGGAATATATTTGATTTAATAGTTTTTACTCTCTGAACTTTGATAAAAAAAAACAACACGAATTTTTTCTTTAACCTATTATTTCAGTACGTGAAAAAACGTAGTTAATACCGACCACTTCTATTTTATAAATTTTCTGATACATTTTCCTAAATGTGCAAATAGAATTGGCCCTTTGCGGGTAGATTACGTGTCGTAAAGAATTTCTTTCTCTTATAGAGTGAACCTCGAGGCGTCTTTCCAGTTCCTAATGCTTTAAAAGAAAAAGGAAGCCAAAATGTATATAGTCGGGGTTTCACACATATCTTACGAAATTAGTGACGTTCGAAATAAGTACAACACGGAACTCTCGATAATTTGTCGATAATTTACAAATAAATATGCGAAACAGATAACGATGCGGCATCATCACCCATAATAAGTTTATTTCAAAAGTCGTGAATCCGTGAATATATTTTAGAAAACTCACTAATTTTTACTTGTATGCGGACAACTCTTGGTGGAAAATCGTATATGGAGTAGTATTTTTCACCTATTGTTACGAATCGACATCAAAAGACTCAATAATTGACAGAACATCTATCAAGTAAGACCTTGAGATAAATAATTATTTATGGGTCTCTTTGTAACTACCAAAGATCCTTTAGGTCTACTGTTGTATTAATAAAAGTAAGATAGAGCGGCACATTTACCAAAAATGCTCTTACTCTAATAAGTAATAAGTCAACTATATTCGCTTTGAAATACGTGAACATGGGCCTTTACCGTGTTTAATTTTTTTTTTTTTTTTTTTTTTTTGTAGAAAATTATTGCATCGGCTTCTGGTTTTAAGAGTCTCGTCATTCATTAGAAAATTATGGAAATTTAACAACTAGATCATCAAAATTTCTTAAGGTGCTTGTACTATCATCTCACGTGCGATTTCTTCCCACAATTCACTTTAAATCTTCGGTCTTATATAAAATAAATGAAACTTTAGAGTAAATTCATGCCACAAAACACCCACTACCACCGCTATTCATTTAAAGGCAACCATTTACAAAATGTTGAGCAAACAAAACGCCAACTATTTATCAATGTTGAACATTTTATGCCATCGTACATATTATCCCAAAACATACAGCGTCAGTCAGTCATACCAAAGAGAAAAAGAAGAAGAAGAAGAAGAAGAAGGAGAAGAAGGAGAAGGTAACTGAAGCTAAAGCTAAAGAAGGGTAAAATATTTCTTATACAGTACCGTAGTTAGCACAACAAAAATTTCCAAGATTATGATGGCAGTTGTTAAGGAGCCGTATGCATGTGTGCGGGCGTGTGTATGTTTAAAATTGTCTATCGTAACGAACAAACGCACTGCCATGCAATGCAATTTGATGTCGAATGAAGCGGTTAAACTTAAAGATGCGAAATGAAATATTACCGAATTTTTAGAATAATCGTAGGCGAACCAACGCACGGTGGGTGGAGGAGAGGAGCATAATGCGGGTTCTCTTAAAGGGAAATCGGCGTCATTTTTTTCGAAACTAAGAACAAGTTATTCAGCTAAATGACGCCCTGGCGACGCCGGGGACGTGTGCACAAAAGTCCTGTCATTTATAAACAGAAAACTGCAAATGTGTTTTTGTCAGTATTGGAATATTTTGCACATACACAAACATATATACACACACACACATATATATATACATATACACACACAAATAAGTGTAAATATGTGTATACGCCAGCGCCATAATGGCAACGCATACAAAATGTGTGTTTTCGTGCAAGAAAATTGCAAAGCCAGCTACTACTACTAGGGCCCGCAACGCAGAATATACATATATATCTCGTTTTAGAGGACAAACAGGTCAAAGCAGCCCATACATACCGTTAGGGTGTTTGTAATAATTTTGAAAGAACGGAAGATGGCAAATAACAAACTTAATCAGACTTGTCGGGGGCCACTACGCGGGAAGTCATATGCCATTGTTTGGCCGGGGGAGATAGGTAAACGTCAACAAGATAAACAGCAAACTGTAGGTTTACAAGCGGGGGGGATATGGGCAGGCAGTTGAAACATAAAATGACTTTTTCGTAACAGATATCTGGATAGATCAACGCACAAACAAACACACACACCCACACACACACAAGCAGATACACGTAATTTCGTTCATTTCGTTATTTTATGATATTCAAGAAACATGGAACACAAATGGCAAGAGCATAATGCATAAAACTTAATACAAACTGCACTCCATTCTCTCCGTTAGTTGCACCACTGTAATAGCAGGCAGTCAAAGAGGCATGCAGGCAGGCGGGCAGGCAGGCAGGCAAGCAGTCTCTCCAACGAAGATGTGTTTGACTTGCACAACACTCTTACAAACGGGTCCCTTTTAAATATTATAAGAATATTTATACAAAAAGTTTATTAGTATTCCACAAGAATCCATTTACGCTGACTGCCTCTCAAAATACCATAAGTTGCATAAACAGTACCAACAACACCTACAATGGCAGTTGTATTGAAGCGATAACCATAAGCTTTAGGTTGAATATTTTTTGTAAGGGGAAGTCGAAAAGATCCCTCAGAGGAAAACATAAATCCTGAAATTTTCTTTCAACAAAAAAGAAAAAGCTGACGTTTTTATCAGGCAAACATCCCTCCCTACGTTTTTAACAAAAAATACAACAAAAAATTGAAACACTTTCTACCATACATCATCAATATAAGAAACCATAAAAGTAAAGGGGCCGTAAAAAGGACGCTATTGCAGAAATGTGCAGCTCAACCAGCATACGTCCTTGATATGTCCTTCAATACACCGAAAATACTCACATACAAAATAGAAGATACGTGTTTATGGTGCTTGCAAACGATCCCAGCCAAAAACGAGTACAATAACAACAGTAACCATTTACGACGAATCCTTCGTAATCACTACCTTTTATTCAAATATATAAAAACGGCGAAGTTTCTTGTTGTTCCTGAATTTGAAACAAAATCATCAACAACAACAAATGCCAAGAAACTGAAATTGTTGACTTTTTAGGATAGATATCCAATTGGAGGCGGGGTCATGAATGTGAACCAGTGCCGCTTTCAAAACCCCGACCCGTTCTGCTAAAAGGAAATATGCATGAAAATCATCGGTTAAGAAAATTTTTATTTAAAATATTTACTACTGGTCTCCGCCCCCTGTAAAAATATCAAAAGTCTCAAATTTTTCGCTTCAAATATCATAAACAACTAAAAGCCGATCGACACTTGATAGAAATTTTCTTAGTGAATGTAAATATTACGATAAGTTCTGCAAACGGAATGACTAAATTAATATGCCTGCCTTTTGTACTGAAGACAAAAAAAAGAAAACCAAACGGAAGAATACATTGAAAGTATCTTGCAACCAAAAAGGCACAACATCCATGGTTCGCTCGTTCCTTAGGTTGTTCTTATTATGCGTTAGCAGCAGAAACGAGCTGCTGCTGGTGGGGCTTAATATTTGTTGCAACTCCGTTCGTTCTATTCTTATGCTATTGTGATTACAGAAAATTACTTTTTACTCTTGCACCATCACCCTCGCTCCCTAAACATCAATGAGAACGCACTTTTCTGAGAAAACAACCGCGCAAAAGTTTTCACATTTATTCCCACTGCCATCTAAAGTGACATTATTCTGTTTTGTGGCGCCTTACGTATGAGTGTCATTTATTTACGTGTAAACACACATTCACATTTGTATTCTATGTGAAAATCACTCTATTGGATGCCTGCGCTTTTTTAGTTAAGCTTCCAAAAAACTTACATCGTGGACGCCATGTTTTACGCATTCTACTGCTTTGCTGCTGTTGCACATGAATCGTATAATTTCAGTTGATTTTCTGACGTGTTGTTCTCTCTCTTCTTGTTGTTCCCACATCTACTACTATGCGTTGAATGGAAACACATTTCAGTTGATTTTCTCTAAAGCTATTAAGGCTAATGTACAAGATTACGTGGATTTAGTGAAGAATGTCTGTATTAATGTATGTGTATAGTTAAGATTATGTTAGTGCTTGTTGACGGACACTTGGTGCACGCAAGCCAAAAGAAAGAATAAATTTTTAAAAACACTATAACTTAAAAAGTTTGAACTGACATTTCCTAATTCAGTTGGAAGAAAATTCTGATAAAATTCGCTATATTTTAAAATGGAAGTTCAATCAACACAACAATGCTTCGCAAGGTTTTTTAGTGAAGATGTTTTATCAAAATTAGTGGCGAACGAATGGTTTGTTCATTTCCGCTTTGGAAAATTCACTGCGTAAACAGTTTCGCATTTTAGTCTCGTAATAATATAAATCTAATCTGAAAAGAGGTCTCTAAGGATGTTTTTCTTCACTTTTTCACCTAAAAATCTCAGAAGTTATTCTCAGTAGCGACTCTACGATTTTACTATAAAAATGGGAAAGGTTCATCGATCAAAATGGCACATATTTGGTTTAAAAAAGTTTGGTTAAAATACAAGGAAAATTTGTTTGAATTTCATTGAGAGAAGCGCCATGAATTTTTTCCTTGGCCAGATATATATATGTACATTATATATTCATACACGTATAATCGATCGGTGTCACACTCATATATCTTTATTCGTTTCAGTGTAGCACAAAGTATGAGAATATATGCGCCTAGTGATGGATTTGAATTTCTGCTAATTCCTCTTTATACAAAAATATATGCAATCCCGCAGGTTATACGATTCGAATAAAAAATATAATGTGGTTTCATCATCGTACGCTATAAAAATCTCTCAAGCCACTAACGGTCTTTTAACAACCAAAAAATGCCAAATATTTAACTACTTTGTCTTTATCTTCGCATAAATCAGACATGTACTGGAGTAAATAATTGATAAACTTAAACCTGTGAGGACTACCCTGAAAAAGAAAATTCACGGCAAAATATTTAGCATAAAGTATTATGTCCAGTCTAAATTAGATGGCGTTTCATATGTATTGCTTGTTCCTTTTACTTTATGAGGTGAGAGTAAGAGGAGGCCGTGTGATGCAAAACATCTTAAAAATAAACTCCACCCTTCTGGCTGCACTTGCTCACCCCTAACAAAAAAGGTTTCCAAAAAAGTTTATCGATCGCACATTTTTTTTAATTTACGATCATTATAATTGTCCCACTTTGATCCAATGGATAAGCGAAGTTGACAGATTGTTCATGAGAGCTACGTATGACATAGAACGTCAAACGATCCATTTATTGCATGATATGTTTGGTGATGCAATAATTTGAAAAAATTCCGACGTCGAATGGATTCGCAGAAATTACAATTTAGTACTTGCCGACTACTTCTTGTGAGATTCATTAAATTTTTGGAGTACAGCAATAAGCCAGGTTCCATTCATGAATTAAAAACAAATATTGAATTCGCTATTGATGAAATGAACAAACTGCTCGAAGGTCGGGTTCATTAAGTTGAGTCCTATAAGAGAAGAGTCATGGTAGCAATAAAAAAAAATGTTATTTTTATTCGATTCTTTAAGTGTTCTTTAGACATACTTTTAGTCACCTCAGTCTTAATGAAAAACCTTGCTCACAGTCTCAATGGGAGTATAATACATTATACCATATTGTGGAAGCGTCTTATTTTCAACAACCACATCACTAAAATTCGAAACTATCGCACAATGCCGATTTTTAATCTACTAAGGGGTTTGTAGAATGGAAAGGACAAAGAGCGAACATATCCTTGATCAGTATAAATATTGGGATCAAGTTGATTATGTCTGTCAGCTAATGTGTCTGCATCTTTATTGAAATTTCAGCTAGAATGTGCCAAAATCCAAACTAGAAAAACAAATTTTCTCTTCCAACTACTCTCGTTTGGCACAAAAATCAGCTGAGTTAGTCCGTTAACCCCATTGGCAGAAAACAAATTTTCTTTTTTTATAATAGTAATAGAATTATCGAATAATAAATGAGTAGCTACTGGAATTGGCAGTGGAATAATAGACTAAAGTTTCTATCTATCACGTATTCGGAATACTAAACAAGTAATAAGATTATATTCGGCTGTTCCACATACATTACACACACGGACAGATGGACATGCTTAAATCGTTTTCAAATTTTATGCTGATCCAGAATACATATACTTTGTGGGGTTTCTAAAGTTTCATTCTGGAAGTTACAAACCAAATAACGAAATTAATATATCCCTCACTTTCAGTGCTGAGCATATATGGGATTTGTATAATAAAACTTTCGTCTGCACGGATGTCCTTACAAATCACTTGGATGCCTTTTTTCCCAAAAATCTCTGAGCTTTTACGAAAACAGAAGGCCAAAGTTGGTGAAAGAATTAGGGGCAGGAATTGAACACAATACAAAATTAACATTATAAATATGCATAAGGTATGTTAAGGTAATGCAGATGTACCAAATATGGCGTAAAACAGATCCACCTTTTGTTATAGAATTCGATTGACAATCATTTTTTGAATCGATTTAAGCTTATCTGTCTGTCTCTATGTCAGTCTATCTACACGTGATTTGTTGCATTCAACCTACGAGTCTTCATTTTTAGATAATTTGACGTAACTTGGTATTTTAACCTATTACTCGGCCCAGGGACGAACGCTATTAAAAATTGGACTGAATCTGATCACTTTTACGAACATCCCATATTTAAGAAAGTTGTTATATGAAAAAATACTGTAACTCATCAAATTTCTCAATATAAGCCGTTAAGTAATAGTATTTCGGTATACTTGTTGGTTGGTAGAAAAAATTTACACCAGAAAGCGGCAATATTTTATATTACTTAAGAAAAGTGTAAACGTTGATATGACAAAAAAATCGAATTTCTTAAATATTGCTATCAAGATTGATCCATAATAACAATTTCACAAGAAAATTAATTAATATTAATATTAATAATACTCCAAAGTATATAAAGGCTTTCAGGAAAAGTATACCTTTACATGGAAACAAGGTATAATTTTTGTAATTTTATTATTATTAGTAAAATAAATGAAGTATTGTATCACTCGAAATGATGTACGGTATTTAGTGATTCGCCTTGCCTGACAGTAATAATTACTTGTTTTTCTGGTTTGCTAACTACTTTACCATAAAACGGTTTTGATTTTAAGTATGGCGTTCTGATATTTATCTCGAGAGTTTAACATAGACAGCTGCATTAAGAACTGATGTATTCTATGTAGTTGACAATACGCAGGTTAAATAAGAAGAAGCATTATGGCTTAGAACATTCATATTTAAGTTACGCTGACCTGCTCATAGCATGGGGACTTTTCCGTCACAAAAAATAACTTTTGCACAATCTGTTTAAGTTAGTAGTTAATAAGTTTCGTTTTATACCTTAAAATATGTTGTACTAATAGTAGTAAAGGCCTGCTGGAAAAGAACAAAATTCCAAACTTTGAGACATCAAGTATAATAATTGTGCTTGCGGCCACGCCTACTCCTATGTACTATTAGTATAAGTACTCAACTTGTAATTTCTTATGATCGAAGCCTTCAAACAGAAAAGATTATTGTGATGCTAAGAGCTATCTTGAATAAATTAAAAGTAATTTGGGGCCTTTCAATAGACCGCAGAAATAATTATTCAGACTGCTATGTTTAATAGCTACGCGAAATTAATATTAATCAATTAAATTATTGGTAGATAATTAAGTATATATACATAAGTAAATATTTCCCTAAATAGCTAATCTCGAATTTTTTTTTTCATTAATGATCTCGATCTCTGCAATTCAGTGTTTAAATAGATCAATAAATATAAATCATCACTCCCACCGAATGGATCTAGCAGGTGTTATCAGTAGATTTAAATTTCACTACGCTCTTGTCGATGCATACGCTTCTATCTGGGATTAATAGCATAATTGAAATAAGGGGCTTTGTATACCTTTTTAGTATATTTTTAAAAAAGTAGGGTTTTCTTTAAACATAATTTTCTGTAAAAATAAAAATCCAAGTCAAGTAAAAAAATAATGGAGATTTAAAAAAAAAAATCCACTTGACTTTATAAAAATGATTAAAATGTCTCTAACTCCCTGCTGAGTAACATAAACAAGTGACCTTGGACAATGAAAACTGCTTTAGTAAGAAAATGAAGAAAATCAAGTTGATTCGTTAAATGCGATTTTAAGCAAACAACGAAAACTATACATACACGACCACCATAATGTCGAACGAGCACACATTGTGAGGCAAGAAGAAAAGAAATTTTTTTGAAGGATAAACATAAAATAAAAATGACTAAGAGTAAGAAAAGGTAAGCAAACGAACAGATGAAGATGAAGACGAGCTAAAGAAAAGAAAGTTAAGAAGTAAAACAAGAAAAACACTAACAGCAACAGCAACAACAATGAATGTATATATATTTATATACAAATACATATGTGAATGGAACCCCAACAAGGAAAAGTCATTTGAAAGTCGTACAAAATCATTGACAACGACATCTAACATACTGTATGTAAAAAAAGAGCAGATGAACAAGGGTATAGCACGGGGAAAGCACGCACCAAATATTTTTTTTATTGTAATTATAATCGCAATAAAACGAAGTACTAGAAGTACTAGATTTGTTATTACGTTTGTTTAATAATGGTTGGGTAAGAGAATCGAAAATTGAAGAGAGCAAATGTACATACATAGCTACATATATACCTATCGATCTTTAATATAAGTATGAGAGCTTCGAAGGTGACTTATGAATGCCTCTCCATACGTCCATACCTATATAATGATTTATAATATATATAACGAAATATTTATTTAAATGTAGGTGAATGTATGCATTATATGTCTACAAATGCTGATTGCAAATTTGATTTTAATCGATCAACTAACGAACGTAGCTTCAAATAATAAAATACTTTGCAATTTTCATATATTCGCTAGATGGGTGATGGGTATCTAAGATTCACTTCTAGATGATGATTATAAAGTTCTCTCTCATTTCTATTTCTAATGTGTTTTATTTTTGTTTTTGTCTTTGTATTTTTTTTGTCTTTAAAAAGTAAACAAACACACACGCAGACAAAAGTATAAGAAACACTAATATAAAGAAATGTTAACTGCCAAGCAGTAAAACATTTCTTTTTTTTTTTTTTTGTTTATTTTGTCTTGTGAGGAGGGAAACGCAAAGGAAACAAGAGGATACAGAAGAAATTGATTGTGTACTGCTTGGGGGATATAATACAACAAAAGACGTCACAGCGTACAAGCGTAAAACAACTGAACGCGTAAAACGAGGGCATTATAACATTATACATGTTTTATTTAGCACTTTACTTACCGACACACATTGATACGTACGTACATATGTACGTATGTACGACAAGTTTGAAATGAATCAAGGGTACATTGTGTTATGTTTTTGTTGAAAAGAATGTAAAGTAAACTGTAGCAGTACGCAAACGAAAAGAAAAAAGTAACTGAAAGAAAAGCAGAACTTTAAGAAAGAATGGCGTTTGTTTAAGGTACGACGAGCATATACTTATGTAGGCATGTGTATGCACGTGTGTGTGATAAGTATATACATATGTGCAAAGCATAAATGAGGGCGACCCGACAAAAATAATGGGAATATGGCAAAATTGTATCACAAATGTATGTGTGTTTTTGTATATGTGTGTGTGCATGCTTGTGTTTATTTGAATTGAATAGAATAGAATTGAGACATAACTACCCTTACTGACGGTTAAACGTGTTGTCGTAGGTAATGTATATATATTTGTGTTTGGGTATAACTTTAAAAGAACTTTTTTATGTAGAACATAAAAATAATACGCATACATGCACGCACATGAGTGTGCATGCGTTCAACCATACACTTAAAGAAGTGTGTACGATGGTTTATAAAGGCAAACCCTTGACGACCATTATGCAGTAAGCTAAATAGCATTAGGGTAGGTCGTGGCAAGCCGGCAATCGACACGCAGAGAGACAGACTTGCGAATCATACGCTCAACGTGAACTAAGTAATAAGGCTTAATAAATAATTTTAGCTGCACCTTCAGTTCTCGTCTTAATATGCATGGATACGATACGATAAGATACGTTTACACAAAAATGTACAGAAACGAAAAAATTTTATTTTATAAAATCATAGAAAAAAAAACAAAAACCTCATGTTTCACGTTTCAATTCATAAGAAATCCTTTCAATGCGTAACGAATCTTAGCTAATTGCCACCACGCTAACAACAACAAGTGCAATATTAACGCAATTGACGCCATTTTGTCCATGTTTTCGTTTATGAAAGAGTTTCAAATGAAGGCAAAAATAATTTTTTTCCTTTTTTTTGTTTTGTTTTTGTATCTTACTGCGATATGTTACTTTTCTTCTTTTTTTTTTTTGAAAACAACAACCACGCCCTTCTGTAAGCAATATAGCAGTTGGTCGGTCGAACGGTGTGCATGTGTTATAATGACGGAAGTTGCATTACAGCGTACAGACACTCATTCCCACATATAAACATTTATTCGGTTATATTTGCTATTGTAGATAAATGTGTAGATATGTATATAACCATGTATGTCTATGCAGGGTGTGCAAGGATTTGTTGAAATGCCTTTGATGGCCTTCATATGCACTAAAACACAAGCAACACAATATTTGCTTCGTTGGAGTTTTGCTGAGTGTGTGTAATTCTTGTTCTTTTTCTATTTTATTTCATTTTTTTTTTATTTTTTCTAACCATTTATTATGTTGTTTTTCGTAGTTACTGCTGTTAGTCGTTTTTTTTTCTTTTTACAACAGTGTAAATGTATATATTGGCGTGTGTGCGTTTTTATTGTCTGCAATAACATGCCGCATGAGGCATGCAACGTGCCCAATGCGACGATAAAAAGTATAAATTTACTTGTTTTTCAAAATGGTCGCACTTCGATTGAGTGCATGTGTGTGTGTGTGTGTCGCAGTGTTTTGGTGGCACTCAAATATGCTATTGACGTTGATAATGGTAGCAGCCAGTATCTACTCTGACGACGCCTACAAGTCGCTAACATTTCCTTACACACACATACACACAGAATCATATATAGACAAACGCACACTTACAATAATACATTCACGCAAACTAACAAACACCAAAATGCCGTTTTTATGTTCAACATGCACCAACAGTGTCGAATTATCCTTTTTAAAGTTTTTCAGCTTCCACTACCTCCCACTGTTGCCACCATCATCATCATAAACTCTTGTTGTTTTTGTTGCCGCTGTTATTGCTTATTGCTGTTGGCATTTGCTTCCACTAGTGATGATGCTGATGCAGCAATGGCATTCGATAGACAACAATATGCTGCTGCTTGACGTAAATTGACTTGTTTTTTGGCACCAAAATAACAAAGAGACTAAGAAGAAGAGGAAGAAAAAAGAATAAAGGCAACAAAATAACGTCCTGCCTCACTTCAAAATGGGCTTTTATCAGCAAATTTTATTACATGCCACGAGTTCTGATGACTGACAATATTGCCACCCAGACGAGTAAGAAATACGATACATAAACGGCATGAGCCGGTATAAATGCTAGCATGCCAGGATCTCTCAACCTTTTTTAATGCAACTCTATTGAAAACTACAAATGATAAGGGATTGTTTTCTGATTATTAACACATTTGACAAACAGATGAAAACAATAAATATTAATTGTATAAGAAGTCTAGTAGTGAGTGTGTTTTATAAGAAGAAGTCAAGCCATAGTTTCTTCTCGGTCTTTACAAAAGTCAAAGTTGCTTTGGCAGTTATAGGGCTTTTCCTTAAGAAATTAAAGATTTTTGCTCTCGTATTACTCCTGTATACCAGCGCATATAATATCTCACGACGCTTTGCCTTTTTATTTCCAACCGTATCGGCCTAAACATCGACAATTTAAGCAATCATGAAGAAAAGCGTCAATTACAAGGCAGTTTACCGACACAGCAATTGCCAGGAATATTCCAATATCTCGACAATTAAAACAAGCAATCTTTTAGAGCTTTTCATAGAACCGTCAAATTTTCTGTTGCTTCTTGCAAAGTATCGTGAACGCAGTTGTTTTACTTTAGTTTAACCTTGAAAAGTATATCCGACTCTACAATTTCATTTTGAAGGCATACACTCTTTAAAAAGTTCTTGCCGGACACCTCGACAATCTTACGAGAATGAGGATGAGATCAAAGCCGTTCAAAAGGTCCCATACGCGTGTGTAACATAATCTTCCCGAAAGAATAAGACACAGAAAAACGCACAACAAGGAAAAGTTGCGGCTACATACGCGGTACGCATGGTCTCAAAAAATCTACTCCTTAGCATCTTAGTACTATTTACCATATTTACGCTTTATTTCACTGCAGGCAACACCCCGAAGAACTTGAATCCCATCCTCTGTTAATGTACTAATTGATTCAAAATTATTTTTTTAATTTAGGCCGCCTAATTCTCTGTCCGCCGTTACGTTGACGTATATGGCTCTATGTCGATGTATCCTTGTATTCAAACTATAGGTAGCAATTTTAGACACCTATTAATGAACACTGACTTGTTTTGACTCAAGGATAACGCCTATTGAAAATGCATTAATTCGGACCGCTTTTATGGCCACTCTTCACAACATGCTTTGTATTCAAACCGTCGTTATGTGAAAAAATTTCCAAAACTGGTGCAAAGTAGTATTTTGATAGGGCAAATAAACGTGAAAAAATTGGATCGGATGGAACCATTTCCTGAACCCCGTCTTAAATAAATGTTCCTAGAAAAAAAAAAAGAAATTCTTCATATGGTAGCAAAGTCTAAATTAGAAACTTAACATATAAATTTACTCTACACGGAGTTTTAGCCGTTCCCATAAATAGATTCTACTAAATAAAAGCCTTTAAAAAGCAACAAAAAGTAATTTTTCACATTTTACTTTATGAATCTGTAAAGAATAATAAGTTCTTTTTGGCAACAAAATTATTTTTTTTTCAACAATTAATGTATAAGAGTTTTGCTAACAAAATTATTGACCCCTCGAAGACGAAATTCGATGCGATCGAGATTCTTTCATAAAAAGCAGCTACCATTTCTAAACAGTTTATAAAAAAAAATACTCTCCAAGTGGCATACATATAAAAAGGGTCTATTTCTATACTCCAAGAGCACATGGATACGCTAACTTTTATTATTCTCTTTGCAGAATCCAGAGTAACGTTATCCAGTAAATACTTCTTACCCAGTTTATCCAGTAAATACAGATATACTTCCTGAATTCGCAGAAAACTACAGTTTTATGTTAAGTTTCTCAGATTAAGTGTAGCTAAAATATTAAAATAAGATGGAAAGTTCAAGAATTTTGAAACATTTTTCACATTTGAAATTTTGAACAAACATTTTTGAACAACAATATTAGAAAAAATATGAAGAACATATGTGGCAAACTTTTCGTTTATAGCAAACTAAGTATATCCACATCAAGTTTCATCTCTCTATGAACTCTTATTGTTATATTTATTCATTAATTTCCAAAAAATGTTCTCCTTCTTGGTGATCGAATATAAGTCCTGGCAGATGTGATCCGCTGGCCGAGAGTAATAAATAAATCAGTTTTGTTTACTATGAAAGAATATACAACATGCAGAGAAAAATGCAGAAATAATTGAATCGATTCGGAGTCTGAGCCCAATCAAACGTATATATTTGGATTGTTCGAAATATAGACGAATTTTTAAATACGATTATTGTATCTGTAAGATATTGGTCGCGGCCCCCTTTTTGATTATCATTAATATAATTAAAGAAAATTCGTGTCTACAAGAAGTATATATGTTTTATTGAGAATACTTATTATAGTACTTAAATAAAAAGAATTAAGAACGGACACTAAATCGGTTCAGAATATCCTGTTGTTATAGTAGAATTATCAATCTGGTAAATCCGTAATGCGAACTGAAAATTAATAATTTCTAAACACGTTCAAATATGTTCAAAAACATACCCATCGATTGGCGTAGCGTAATATTACTCAATTAATACTGCCAATATAATTCCCGGAGTGGCAAACACAAATCTCTAAACAATATTCTTCATCATCTTCCAAAATTGAAAATAAATATCGACTGAAATCCGCAGCCGCTTTGGAAAATTTTTCAAAATTAGCACAAATCTTCGAAGAACGAAAAATTTCATCGTGTTGCTACACCAAACTATATTCACCTACGGGCCTGACATGCATTGCTAATATTACGCACTAGACTATACGAAATATAGTCTTGGCGCGATATTCATATCCGAAAAAAAAAATCCGAAACGGAGATATTTTTGCATCTCAGTAATCAATTCCACCTTTCCGTTAGGAGGTACACATTTATCTGTTGCTAACGTTCCTACGATCACAAAAATGAAGAACAAAATATTTATAAATATTGTATTGATGCGTATTTCACGAAACATGACTGGATAAAGCACAGAAAAAGGGCATCATTTACGATGCTGAGAAAAGTTTGAAAAATTTTTAAGATTTAAAGGTTAACAGCAATAATTTTTTCGTTCGTTTTCTTTACAAAAAACGCATAATATTAACGTAATTTGGTTTGCATTCGCCACTAGAGCGCTTTCATGCATGCATACATTCACATAATAGGAATATATTGCGGTAACTGCCATATGCTACAAGTTTTCTGGCACGACTCATACCAACTACGTGCATTCTTGAATTGGAATCTATCAGTTGTGTTTCATGTGTTTTTATAACGTTTTGCTTTTTAAACTAAAAAGAAGTTGAAAGAGAAAAAAAAACCAAAAAAAAAAAAAAAAAACAAAAAAAAAGGAAAACATTTACTTGTTTTATTAGCAACAGACACAAAACTATCTGTTGCACACACATTAAAAAACATGCAATTTTAACTTTGGCCAAGTGGAAAATAAACACTAAACCGAACGTATGCAACACAACAATAACAGCAAATCGCTATTTTTACAGCATTTATCAATTGCTGCATGCACGCTGAATTGTTACTCAATTGCTATGCAGAAAAATTTGTTGCTTGATGTTGTTGGATTGTTTTTTGTATTTTTATTTTTATTTAAAAAAATCTTTTTCTCGTTTTTTTTTTTTTTAATTTTCTGCTGCTGAAGATGCCGTATATCGCGCTGAGCATTTAATATTATATAACGTGTATTTAAGTTAGTTGC
The DNA here is from genome assembly GCA_000671755.1 of Glossina brevipalpis. Classification (NCBI taxonomy): domain Eukaryota; kingdom Metazoa; phylum Arthropoda; class Insecta; order Diptera; family Glossinidae; genus Glossina; species Glossina brevipalpis. The sequence goes on from KK351026.1 coordinate 764,151, forward strand.
CCTTTAACCTCTTTAAGTGTGAAATTTTCTTTTCACAGTCAGTGTGCTGTGTAGCTAATCGCAGCCTTTAAAACAAGCAGCCTGGAAAGCAGCAGGCAAGACAAAGCAACCAGGCAACCAGGCAAACAGGCAACCAGGCAAACCATATCTACTGTTGTCGGTTACTTCGGAGTTGTAGCAAATTTACTGATAACTAAGAATGCAAGCTTATATTTTATTTAATTGCTTTTACCGGTAGACTCAGCCAACTCAAAACACACAAATTATGTGAAGAGATATATATGTACACATATACATATATATATATATATATATATATATCTATATATATGTATATATATGCACATAAGTATAGATAGGCATGTGAGGTTTCATCGTATATTTCACAGATTATTTCGTCTTTCTCCTTGGTTATGGTTTATTTAGCGCTAATATATGTGTTATTCGTTTTTAAAATTTCATTTTTTGTTACATATTTAAGAAGTTTAAGCCTAAAAAGAAAGACAAGAGATTCTTTTCAAGAAACGGATTATCCTTTAATACCAAAATTTTCATTTAAAAGCTCTACGCTCTACGAAACTACAACAACTTGATTCATTCGTCAATTGTGTAACATTTTATATCACGTATTGACACATACACACATTAAAGAATAATCCGCATTTCTTTAAAAAGTATATCAAAAATTACTCGCGGCATGTCCAGTTCCTAAGAATAGTCGGAATATGAGTTCTTTTAATATGAAATTCTTTTATTCAGTTATTATTGAAACCATTGTTTACAATCGTAAGTTATGGCTGTAGTGTACATGAAGTCGACTTAATTGAACGTTAAAATTTATGTAATCTGTCGATGTTGTCCCTGAAAAAATCATAAATGTTGACAAAGTGAAATAAACTGAAGCCGTCAACCACGTAAAACAAACTTCCCATGTAACTGACCTGATGACAGTGCTTACGTTAACTAGATTGACTTTACTTCCATCTCCGTTCGCAAGGAAGGTTGACTAACTTCTTCGGTTGTCATTTTCGTAGACGTGAATTTTGTCAATAAGTTACCAACAGTTTTAAAATTTAGGCGTGGCTAATTCATAAAAGAAAAAATATTCTGTTCACTAATATCATGTTTTAGTTTTGTTTTAATTTGTAATTTGTTTAATTAATAAATTTAATTATATTTTATTCAAATTAATGAACAATTTTTGAAAGACCTCGAACTGGAAATAATGTCATATTAAAAGTCTGTCTATCTAGCTTTCAGTGAAAAAATTGAAAGTGAATGTTGAAAAAATGGGGATAGTGTTTGAGCCTCCAATGTGCTGTATAATGGACTGAGAAATTTGCTACGATATTTTGAAAGCAGCCTATCATCAATTTGAAAGTTCTTTAAACTTATTAAATCTAGACTCAAAGTATTAAATTTTGGAAAAAATATTCCGCTTATTATTTACGAAGTTTCGTTTACTTTTTATAAAGTCAAGCTCCAAATATGATTATCACTTATCCAGATTAAATTTCCCAAACATTTTGTTATCAACATTGTTTGCGCCAGGATCAAAATTTGGCAATATAATCGAACTATTGAACATTTTATGAAAAAGACGGGAAACATTACAGACTTGCGTACTTAGAGGACAGAAAGACAAGAGCAAGGGATTAGAACGAAATTGTGAATATATCCGTGGCCGTGGACGCGTTTACCAATTGCACGCTATTTGGACAATTCGGTCCGTTTCCTGAAAGTCAAACCTACTAATAAATGTATCGAATTAATTGTTCCCTTCAATGAAGAACTCTGTGCAAAACTTTTTTAACGAACACTTCCTACTAATATGGTGTTGCTTTAAATGCCTTAAACCATAGTTAGTAGTTAGTTGCATCTTCTTAAAGCCTTTCATTTTGATTTTGTCATTATTTTAATATAAGAGAGATTACTATCTTTGAAAAGCTATCTAAGCTCTCTTTATCATTTACTTGCCAATGCAGAGAAAAAAAATTAATGCAAAAAAAAAAAAAAATATATTTGATTAGTTTTTGCATGTGTCCAATGCATTCATTAAAGGAACAACTCATGTGTACATTTTCTAATTAAAAAATTGAAATATTCGAAGCACATCGAATACAAAAAACATACGATATTTAAAATACACTATAGCTAAAATAGTACTAGTAGTAGTTGTAGTACTGGTAGTCGTAGCACTGGTAGCAATAGCAGCAGTAATGGTAATAGAAGTAATAGCAGCAACAGTAACAGCAACTACTACAATAATTTCATGAGTACAATATGAAAACTCATAGAGCAAAAGGAATGAAGCGGAAAAAAGTACACAACGAAAAAAAAAAAAAAAGAAGAGATTATATTAAAAACTAGAAAAGGGACATAACATGAAGCAATGATAAGTACGTGAGGCAAAGGAAGACAGTACTGAATGTACCCACTTTCATAAATACCAATAATGAAAAACTATTACGTTTACGTGCACCATCATATTCAAGATGCCCCCACTTGTGTTCGTGGTACGATAAGTACCATAAGCATGGGGGTGGAGAGGTATTCAAAGGTTTAAGTTCTATACACACATTTTGTAATGCCCTTTACTGGAATAACATCTCTCTCGTCGACCAGTTTTCTCTTTTTAAATTAAAAATAACAAAAAAAAAACACATGTTTTGTAATTTTTGTTTTATTTTTAAAATTCAGAATTTTGTTTTGTTTTTATTTCTCAATATTGAACGAAAATCTTAACTCTTCAACGTTTTGCGTCTACAATTACTGTAGAGAGCCCTTTCACATATATACGTACATACATATACATATACCCAAGCGCGTACACACAAACCCACATACATACACACACTTTTTACTTGAAACTCTTTCCCAATCCTCATCTAGTTATCTTTCTTCTGCCACCCACTGTCCCTAGTGAATTTTTTAGTGTTCCTTGTTGTTCATGTTCATTCGACCGTATCCATTGATTGGCAGGACATCTGCACATGTCAGTCATTTTTTGTACAGTTTTTTTCGTTCTTCACTACTACTGCTAGTACTACTACTACTACTACTGCTACATACCTCACTACGTATATATTTATAAGCTCAAAGGCAAGCATTTTTTTTTGTTCATTTTTCTATTTCTGCAATTTTATTTTTTCAACTTTAACTATATTCAGTAATCAATTGTTAAGTATGAGTTGTTCTAACATCTAATGCGAACTCCTCTTAGTCTTTCTCTACTAACTTATTCCAGATTTTTGTGTCTTGTTTTCTCTGTGCCTTTGTTGTATTGTTGTTGTTGTTGTTTTTATTTTAGTTGATGTAGAAGTTGCGATGTTCGTAAAGGTAAAATCAAATTATGCTTCGATATCCTTTTGAATTAAATGTCTGTGTCATCATCTAAGTAGTACATCTATACATGTCTTTAATTCATATTCACATACACACACACGTACATACTTGACGTACATGTTTTGTTAGATTATATGTTAAAAGATTAAATCTTTTTGTGGTTTCAGAGTTCAATAACATGCTTAAGAAATTTGACCGAAATTTAAATTTATCAAAATCTTTTTAGAAATAATTCTAACCTGATTTTCTAAAATTGAATTGCTTTCGGAAAACATATATTCAACTGATTTATAGACCGCAAATAAAAAGTTCATCATCTATTAGTAAATTTCCAATGGTTTTGAAATAAACAGATTCCTTGATGAGTAATGCTGTGAAGAAAATAAACGATTTTTTCTTTTCTTTTTTTTTTTTTTTAATAGACGCCAAGAGAATCGTGCTTAACGAAGCATTAACATTTATGCTAATTATCGCGGTCCTGAGTATTCGAAAGGCACATATCAAATAGAGGGAACATAACATGACTGGACTCAGAATCTTTCCACAATTGAGAATATATGTCTGCGATGTCTATTTCTCGATGTTAATACTGGTGTGACGACGGATCTGCTATACCCTCATCCTTCGATAACAAGAAACGCAAGAATTAACTAAATCTATTCTCAGATTCGCTTTACACTGGGCGCCGCACCGCACAACACTGGTAAATAAAAATCCACCTAAATAATGCTTTTGTGATATGGATACCAAGCAAAATAAGTTATAACTCCGAAGTTGTTATATTTTAAATAATAATTTCAGTGTACTACGTTTTAGGAAAAAAGAAGTCTTTTATCTGTGAAGAATTTTTTACTTGAAATTCCGAACTCTTCCCTAAGCACTTCGAAGGACTATCTATGTCGAAAAAATTCGTTCTGAGAAGTTACAGCCTAATATCTTATCTCTTGGGATCAAACGTTTCTGATACACTAAAGAACTGTCTGTAGAAAATGTTTCCATTCATTTTCAAACAAAAATACATTAGTATAGGCCGGTCAAAACGATCGAAAAATAAATATGAGGCTAAAAGCAATACGAGAGGGGAGTCAATGCTTCCGATAAGAGACTAGAAATTTGAAATAAATATGAATTCAGTGATAAAATTAAACATTTTTTTATATATGAAAAGAGTCTCACAATTTTTCTGCTTTTCATTCCAATTTTTTACAATTTCTCTAAAATAAAATTTTGAAGGAAAGAGATGGGATTTTCGGTAAGTTACTTTAAACCTTATTTATTATTATTATTTTCGTTGTAAGCCTGACGATTCAAATACTTTCGGATCATATAAATATGAAAACTTTAACGATCTGCTACATTTCACGATACAATTTATGGATGACAGAGTCCCTTCAATTAAAATCGTGTTTAAAATTGGCTGTGCTTCTACCACTTGCGCATATTTTTTAACAATTAAACTTAATAGATTCCTCGAATATTATTATCCCACTGCCGCTACTTTCGTTTAAACACAAGGTTACCAAAACATGTTATTCTTTGGGCTGTTATAATGACTTTCCCTTAAAGCAAATTAGAGGAACTGGTTGTTCTCTGCAAGTTATCTCATAAATATGTCAGGCAGCTACTAACAGAATCACGGCCTTGAATAATAATAATGATCGTACAAATACAACATTTAAATATTTTATATTATATCGCTTAAGACCCTTCTTCATATCTTTTCACCATAAAATAGCAAGCGTTATATCTTGTTATCTCATCTTCCCTACTTGGATTACAATTGATGTATATGGGCGCAACTACAGTTAATGCACATTGGGTAAAGACACATATATTAATGATCATGCATATAACTTCAAGGCTGTGGCTGGCCTCTGAGTATCTCTCTTTCTCTCTATCTCTCTCTCTCCCTTCACTTTCATACATGTATGGAGGACATCCCTTAAGTAAGGAGTCATAAGAAAAATAATGAAAGAAAAGTCTAGAAATGATCCCACCCATATCTTTCACATTCATACAGCCATTCATACATATGATTTTTCATCGATTTTTATCGAGAAGATATTTTCATATGCTCACTTTTGTGTTGAACACATTTTTGAGAAGAAGTTATTTTAATGTGGTTCGAATTTTGGGAAAGTGAATGTATCAGATTTTATCAAAAAAATCTGAGCGTTGAAACAAAAAGTTCGTGAACAGAGATAAGAATGATAGTCGGACAGATACGAATAATCATTCTCTGAACCGATTGGCATGAGTTAAAGGTAATTTATCTCAAGTCCTTCTCGTCCTTCTCATCCGCAAAAACCTAATAAAGTATTATTATAAGTAGTGCTCAGAGTTGAACTAATCGTTCGATGTATGCGGAAGCAATGATATGTTTTAATTGTAGAATACATCGAGGGCACTACAAGATAATTTCTCCAAATAATGCCTTAATAAAAGTTTCTAAGACTAAAAAAAAAAATGCAAGTTTTATTTTGTGCAAAATATTACAGATAAATAATTTTAGAGATTATTTTAAAAGAGGTAACATCATTAACAAAATTTGTAAAACGTAGAAGAAACAAAAAAAAAGACAAAAAATGAACATTAAGATTCCTGTCATTGTATGCCTTCAGTTAATGAACTTTAACACAAGGAAAAAGAAAAGCATTACCTATCCTTTAACGAAAAAAGACAAAGCGATAATGATAATGGCTTACGAAGCACACAAAAACACACATTCTCTCCTCCATACACACACATACACACAAAAGGAGACAACAGGACTGCTAACATCACTATAATAACGATAATGCCAATGATGTGCTGATGACAATGACAAGCATTAATTTTAACTTACAAAAGAACTAAAGGTAATAAAGAGACGAAAACGCAGAAATGTTAAAATAAAAAAGAAGTGCTTATCATCTTAACGGTATCCTTTCAAAAGCAAGCTGAAGAGGAGAAGCTAAGTCCAATATCATTAGTTCCTTAAATTCTGAACTTTCATTTAATATACAAAAAAAATTGATTACTATCTGTTACAATTTTTTAATTTCTTTCGAAAAAATAAAATATCGAGCAAACTGCATATCGTAATTTTTGGCTTTTAAAACAAGCAAATATCATTACGCATATTTTTTTAAATTAATCTCTCTCCTCTCTCTTTCTCTCTCTATCTCTTTCGTTCTTCGTTTATCTCTCTCTCTCTCTCTCTCTCTCTCTCTCTCTCTCTCTCTCCCTCTCTCACTCTCTCTTTGTGTGTGTGTGTGTGCGTGTGTGTTTGTGTAAAAGAAATATAACTAAAGTAATTATTTTTGATTTTATTTAGCATGACCGGCCAATCCTCTAAATGTGAAAAACAGACCGCCGCCTACTCATCGCTAAATTCCCATAAAAATGAAAATGTTAAAACTTGAAAGGACTATATAGACACAATGACAGTAATAAAAACGGCAAAAAATAAAAATAAAAAAATAGATCTACCGTACACCGAACTTTGAGTACCCACCACCGCTTTAGTTAACTCAGTGGGAAGTGTTTAGCTTGCTTTTTAAGGGAAACACAGGAGATCAAAATCCTTACGGGAAGCCAAAGTCAATAGTATTAAAAAAAAAAAAAAAATTTTTTTTAAAGTTTTTTCAAACACTTCTGCAATTATATAATTATGTAACAATATTCGTGAAATTATGTTAAGAATTACGTACCATGTGTCATGTGTCAACTTCCTCTCTCATTTTTGATCGTTGAAAATTTTAAGAGCAAGCAGATTGGACCTGTAGACAGATATAGTTGCACCTTTCAGGAATCAAGGATCAACCAGTATATTATATTTTGTAAAGCCACAACGACACAACGATTTTTACAGCCCCATCTCTGCCGGTATATTGGGTATAAAAGAGGAATTCTTTGGCTACGAGGAAAAACTATTTCGGATTGAAAAAAAAGGCTGAAAAAGGAAAAACAACATCTGCGTGTACATCTCTGTATGTACTTAGACAATCACTAACAAAATAACAAATACAATAATAGCAACGATGGATGAATATATATCCAGCACATCAAAAAATACCAACGCGTTGGTAAAGCTCTATTTAAAATACAAGAACAAAAATGAAAAACAAAAAGAGAAACAAAAGCGGCAGAAAATTATAAGAGAAAGCGAGAAGAAGGGAAATGGAAAACAACACAAAAAAAATCGACACAATTCGACAGAAAAAAACACAATCGCAAAAGATAACAAAATAATAGCAATACCAACAACAACAACAACAAGAACAACAACAGCAACAACAACGATACAACTATCATACTACTAACTGCAAGAACAACAAATAAAAACCATACATTCGACAATTTTGTTAGGGCCTTATACAAGCGTGCACACACAGCTACACACTCGCACTAACACATACTCGTAGACACTATTAGGCAGAGATACTAGCAGACGGACTGTCGGGCAGTCATTGTTGTTAGCCCTGCAATGCTTTTACGAATAGAGTAACGATACACTCCAAAAACACACGGAACAATTCACAGGCACACACATACACACAAACATATAAACATACACATATACATTTCTAAAAAAGTACACAAAAAAATCCTGGCTAACAAAAATATAGAAAAAATATAGTAAGACTAGTAGAAAAAAAATGGCAGTTATCGGCTTCAATGCATGCGATGCGCAACAAAAATATATACATATGTGTGCACGAAAACTTTCCCACTCACCACGTGACCACCCAGTCAGCCAGATATTCAACCTATATGGCTATTCGACAAGCCACCAGGCAAAACAACGTGCATGCAGTAAAAGTATAGAACTGATAATAACCACCACCACCATCGCTACCGGTAAAAACAGCACTATCACCATCACAACCACCACCACCATTAACATCATCAATAACATCAACAAAATCGCCAAGCAGCAGTAGTAATACTACTAGCAGCATAAACACCAACGTAACACCCTCGTAAGTACACCCCGAGCTCAGTAATATGTTGTAGTATGCAAGCAACACAGCAGCAGCAATTATACTCTTTAACAAATGCACCACATTCATTCCTTTGGCATATACGTGCGGATAAACATACACCCAAACAAAGCATAGTGTATCTATGGTTCGTAATGGTTTGTGTGTATACATCTCGTACGAAAAACTTAAAACAGCATAACAGTGTGAGGGTTCATCATGCATTTTTGGCCAATAGAAAACGGTTGCATAGCTAGGTGAGGGTGTGGCTTAAAAACTGCAACCCCACACACAATATGAGTGCTTCAACAGAAGCACATATGAAATCAACTTCAAAATGCAAGCCAGTGGGTGCGTATGTGTTCAAATATATACATAAATATATATATATATATATATATATGCATATATATATATGCATATATATATATATATATACAACATATATATATACAACATATGTAGGAGAACAAATACAAAGCGCAACTTTTTTGGTGTTGCAATCGGAAGGTAATATGTTTACTCGGTGCACGTATCAACGGCACACTAAACCCCATCGTAAACGCAATGACATCTCTCTGATAAACACCAAAACAAAAACAATACGAATTTGATGTTTGTGTGTGTGTATATATATATATACTGTGCAGTTGGGCCAGTCATATTTCCTTTTTTTTTTCCTTCTTTCAAGCAGATTCTCTAATCACAAATTCTATTTACCAAAATCAATGTGAAAAACCGAAACAAAACAGAAAGAAACAGGAATGAAAAGAACAAAAACAAGTAAATTATTTTCGGGGGCCCGAAAATACACAACACCACGTAATGCACGGCAAATACCGCACTAAGCGCACACAACACACAAAGCGAAGAAAACACACGTTGCACACATTATACTACTAAGTGAGAGTAACAAAATTGAAAATATCCACTAGTGGTAGGTGTTTCGCAATGTTTATGTGTATGTACATATGTATATATTTATGTATGTATGCATGAATGCATGTATGTATTTGAGATGTTACTGCTTTTGTATCAATTGGGGACTGTAAACCATACGAAGGAGGTCGACACATATATATACACACACACACACACACACATCATCCTGCTCTCTGTTTTATAATAACAACTAACAACACATCACTGCAACTAAAAATGTTCCTCAATATCCTTTTGTCCTAAACGAGGTATTCCTGCATACTAGTATTTTCGTAGCTGTAAGGTCGTCGTGCTAGGTGGATGTGAGTGAGGCGGTGAGTATGTTATGCACTTGTGAATATTTTATAAGAAATGCCTTTTTTTTAGACTTTTACTTAAATATCTTGTACCCTCTCCTTCTCTTCCTTTCTTTTTGTATTTATAAATTCAACCTAAAAGTGTATTTATGTATTCTTGTAGAAATGAAAAAAACAAAAAACAAAAACAAAGCAAAAAATAAATATAAACAGTTTATTGGTAAAATTTAAAAAAATATATATATAAAAGAAAATTTTTTTACAACAAAATTTATGTGTTTGATAGAGAAAAACGAGAATTTGGATTCCTTTTAATTTGCTAAACAATTTATATAAAATTTAATTGCTTAGAAACAAACGAGAAGAGAAACTCATCATGAATATCTTACCACCACTTAATGCCCCAATATATTGGATATTGTAGCTAAAACTAATTTATTGTATTTTAATAAAATGTTCACAAGGGTATGTATATGAGTGAGTGAGTGAAGCTTGGCGTATGAGTGACACATTAATGCTAGAAAAATGCATGAGAGAAAAAAAGAAATACAATATTCGCGTCTCACATATCGAATCTGATACATTATCTCATAAGTCATTACTAATACATTAGCATAAACAAATGATTTGGTAGTCGAAAAGGAACACGAAAGAATTTCTCAAAGCTGCTCAGACTGGATAACATTTTATTCAAAAGGCATACTTAATAATATTAGCGGGTCTATACTCTACTTTTACCATAGCCGCCGCTCTTTACAAATGTTTACTACCTAAGCCAGGGTGAATGAGCTTTAATGGATTGTTCGTTTCCCTGGTGGTTTAAGGATCTCACCTTATTTATCGTAGCGCAAGTATTTTAAATTATTTAGAAGGCAGCGGCTAACTAAACCTTGTTCAAGAATTATTTAAGGCCCCGCAGATATTGTTACCCTACAAGGACTAGATATTTCTTAAAGACTTTGCTAGCTGAACTTGAAATTTTCGTTTGCTCTTTCAAGCCACACATATTGGAGACAAGCAAAATTACCAATTCACTCCAACTTCGAAAATGCCAAACCAGAAAATTCGTGTAAAAATTGAGTGAAGTAGGGTTGGACCCCTCAAGACCTGATGCCTGTTTTTACGAAGCTGACAATTAGTTCATTTTTGCCGATATGCTTGACTAAATTCAAAATATTAACTTTTAAAATGTATAACAAACAGAAGGAGTGGGCTTTCGACATTCTTATTTATATTTATTATTTATATATGACTTAATTTATCATAACTTCATGTATATAAAGAACTTATCTATTTTTAGCTCTTCAGTGATTCGTTTAGATATAAGAAATAGATGACGAGCGAACATTAACTTTTATAACAAAATTTTCCTTTTTCAATTCGGATTATATTATACAACAAAATAAAACTTATAAGAAAATAGTCTGCCACCAGAATGTTGCGTCTAGTTCTAAATACTGTGAAGAAAACAAATCCAAAATTAGATAGTGTGTACTCACACAGAGGTTTAGGTGGACAAACATTGATAATTGTTCGAGTTCTATATCATAATTAATGCAAAAATTTCCTTCCTAACGATTGTACACCTCATTGACCCATACGTATATAAGAGTTAAAGAAAAAAAAAACATCACTCATAAGCCTCATTACTGATAATCATTTTTGTTATATTTCCACTTCAATGAGCATTCATTCGCATCCTTGCATAGTCCTGCATAGATTCCTTGCTTACTTACTTATTTTAATTATTAGCGTTTTTTTGCACTTCAATTAACTTTTAAGTGATGAAATTATTATCGCGTATATACGTTTTTTTTTTTATAAATAAATGAATAACTTTAATTAATACTTAACTTTATGCATAGTGCATGTACGTACATACACATACACAATACATACATACTTTCAATTAACACCAAGTCAAGTATTGACTTTCTTACAATAAGTACTTGTAAGTAAAAACAACCTCAAGACTTTCAGACGCCATTTATTGTTCTTTTCTTTTTCTTTTTTTTTTTTTTTTCTTGCTTTTCATTTCTGTAGAGAAACTTTTTCAGTGTCTATTACTTAACTTGAGAGTCTTACAAGTGAAAGTGAAAAAGTGTATAAAGAAAATGCAAAACTTTATCAGTTAAGGGTTTGCCAAGACCAAGTACGACGGAGCCACATACAATTTAAATCAGAATAATTCTTTAACGAATTTTCAGGGCTTTTTCAAGAAAAAAAAAGAAAAAACAATTCACCATAAAAATATTAATTCAATGTGTCCATTCAATGGCTAAGACTACTTTAGGTAGAGAATATGTTTCTGTTTATTAATACAGCGAGGAATAGGTTTATAGGAGATACGATAGGATAGGAGCATTTGCCATATATTTGTACCTATTTTTGAAATTCAAAAAGCTGTTCCGGGAACATCCCTGAAAAGACAAACCCGAAGTACAACAGAAAAGATTAATATGACTCAACCGTTTCGACTGCTCACAACTTATTAAGATGCCTTGCACTAGATTTTAAACACTTCCACACACTTGTGGTAACTACTCAGACTTAAGAGGATAGCGTGTGGAACACTAGCAAATACGTATCCGGAATGGGATTCAATGGAGAAACTTTTTAGCGGCCTAATGTGCCCGTCTTGATTGTTATTTATCTCGTGCTTAGAAACACTGAGGTGGAGGACAGAGAACCAAAATGTACATTCACGCATAAATTCCGATTCGAAACGATACATAATATCCAACAATTTAAACAAACTCATAATATTTGGAAGCTTAACGGGGCCTTGGTCATCATACAGTATTATTATTATTTTTTTAAGGTTATGTTATAACATTTGCTTCAGTTTACTTGTTGTTTAATTTCAGTGCTTCGACTTATCAAAGACCAGTGTTTAAGCACCGTTTTCAGAAACTTTTCGAAATTTTCAAAACTTTCTGTCAAAATCAATGTTCGATCGCATTAACTTTGCAATATACGTATGTATATAATCTGCAAAAGAGGACGTAATAAGCCATAGAGCCGGTAAGAAACCTAAATTTCAGAAACTGCAGGTCCTTCAATGGAATCTTCTTTAAAAAGAATTACAGCACATTTCGACCTGAAATTAAGATTTTGCTCAAAACATATATTAGATGCGACCATAAATTCTCTATATTTTATAATAAAATCAATTAAAAGAATCAAAACAGTCGTCATCGTTATTTATGATCTTTTGTCGTTTATCAGATAGCTTACGGATACCGTCGCGGTAGAAAATTGCCCGTTTCGACCATTATTGCGAATCTTTAAATTCTGTGAACTGCTGATTTGCTAAATATGAACTCATCGATCTTCACTAGTGGTAATTAGAACGAGGCAGGTTTCGAGAATACGCCGCAATCGGAACAAGTTCCCAGCCCCTTCACTTCAGTTAGCGGGATATTTGAGATTCTTTTCCAGATAAATATAAGCTTGTTATTCTACACCCACCCGCAACTATTTTTTCGATAGATTAGTGAACTGATCTTTGAAATAAAGGGACTTAAGACACTTTTCTCTCTTCCCTTTTTTCTCTTTCCAACCTACGGTGGCCACTTTTGCTTTTTCACTTAGAGAACTAAATTTCCATGGCGACATTCTTTTTTTTTGTAAATGGACCTTAGTTGTTTTTGTTGTGCGGTTGAAACTTTAAAATCATTTATGCACAAAGTTTAACATAGATATCGTTAAGTAACATTATCCATATGTAAATCAAATATTTAAAGCGCGGTGTACTTAATTCAAAAAAGAAAAGGAAATACTTGTGTTACTCGACAAAAGTCTGAGCACAGTCTGTTACAAGTATTCGAACTCTTCCTTGCACAGGAAGAGTATATACATATATATTAACGTGTACATAAATGACTATAACATAGATTTTTAACTCATTACATATTTTCAAATTTTTATTTTAATTCCTTTTTCCACCATTTTGTCTCTGAATGTTTTTCTCTCTCGCTTTCCGCCCCGTTCTCTTTCGCAGACAATCTTTCCCTAGTTCTCTTATGGAAACTTTTCAATTTAATATTATATTTTTTATGCATACATAAAGCATTTGTAAGCCACGACATGTAACACAAGGTCGTCTAAAAGTTTAATACATAACTATATATGGTATATATAGCTATATACAATACAATGTATATATATATGTATGTCTGTGTGTGTATGTATGCATGTGTATATAATGCGCACACACACAGGCACAGACAAAGGGAAACTATTTAGATGCAATAGATGCAGAATATTTTAAAACAAATATGTTTGTATTGTACATTACCGCACTCGCTCACTCACACAGGCATAAACAAACAGACATAGACAGTTAAAAAGTTTAACTTCTCTAGCAAATTTTATGTGAAAACGCGTTTTTGATAACTTATTTTTCACAAGTGATAGTAAAAGTACGGATACATTTACACACAGGCACACAAATACACTGCAGCATACACCGCCCGATCAGAAACTGCAGCTGCGACTTTGTTTTTTTTTTTAACGCTCTGTCTTGTCTGTTCTTTAATATAAGTATATAAACTATATTTAAAATATGTGTGCAGTTATATATACATAGTGTGTTTATATATGTGTCTGCTGCATATGTATGAATATAGACATGCATATGTATATATATATATATATATATCTTTGTACGTATAAAAATGTACAAAAAAAACTGCAAAAATTTCACTTTCATTAAAACAATTGCACATATATACACATGTATATATATATATATATATATGTATATATATATACTGGGATACACAAATGTACGTACACCTACAAAATTGATACAGATATTCGTGTTAGTTACTTACTTATACACTTGTGAAGTTAAGTTTATATTATTTTAATTATATATAGGTTTAGTTATTAATACATTCCTTTTCCCACATTAATCCGGTGTTTTTAAAATATGCAAAAAAAGAAGAAGAAGAAGAAGAAGAAAAAAAGAAGAAAGAAGTAAAAAATAAAACGGAAAAATCGCTAAAAATGTCAGAATTTAATATATGTATGTATTTGTGTGATTTCCGGTTATTACCGTGTTGTGTTGGTTTATCTCTGTCTTCTTTAAATGTGCTTAAGCTTTAAGGTTTACTTGTTTTTTGTTCTTTGACACTTTAGCGCCGGCTTTTTTTTCACTCTAAGTAGCTTTATAATCATAATAGTAAATGTCATCGTCATGATTATCGCCATTATGGACATAATCGTTGTCGCTATGTAACTACATATACATATAATAGATAGACAAAAAGACAGATAGAGCAGATAGTTTTATGGGGTATTGTTGGCATAAAATGTTTTTAGTTTCAACAACAACACATTTAGTATTCTTAAGTATAATTTTTTTTTTTTTTTATCAAAAGTGTTACGTTTAAAGTACTTCGCAAACATTACTTTATTTTTCATGCATAATCGTATTGTTTATACGTATGTGCTTCCTTGCGAATGATTATCGCTGTCTCTAATGGTAAAAGTTTTAATTATTTCCGTTAGAGCAATTTGTTGATAATCGCGTTGGCTGACTACTAATCACTAAAAGCATATTAAAGACATAATCACATGCATTCAGTTGCAAAAACTTTGGAGAGTCAATCCTTTCTTCCCTTCCGCGATATTAAAAATGCTTATAACAGATGTGTGATTAAATTCTTATCAGTTTTTCTGAAAGTTCACGTTACTCGCCTTTGAGTAGAAGTCATCTTTAAGGGCCTTTTTTTGTTGCTTCAAAAGTAAGTCTAAAAGTAATAACAACGTACCTACTGTTGTTACTGAAAATTCCGATCGAATTCATGCGTAGTAATGACTATCTCGAGCATGCATGTGAACCTTGGTCAAGGATAAAGATCAAGGGCTGAAGAAAAAATTGAAAATGCTGTCTTGCAAGCAATATGGAACACAACAAGTAATGCCGAACCAAAAGAAGAACTAACTAACAGATCCGGTAGAACGGCAGCGCACATGTACGCTTCATCAAAAATATCTAAAAGCCAGGAAAATGGTTGCCACTTAAGAGATATTAAAAGATGTTTCAAGCATAGAAAAAAAAATGGATTTTTGCTTCATAACTTGGCGGGATTTTTTTTCTTGAAAATCTACTGTGAAAATTTAATTTTTATTTTTATTAATTTTCACTTCGGAAAATGGACAATGTTTGTTGTGTTTAGTGGCACCAGAAAGATACTTTGTATTATAAGCTGCTAAAATCCACTGATACTGTTAATAACCAACGCTGTGATCGACGATCGAAAAACCAACATAAAGTGTTGATAAACGGTATAAAAGAATCTTGTTTCAAGATAATGGACCTGCAGAATGAACAAAACCAATTACGAATATGAACTACTGCTTTGGAAAATATGTTGATCGTGCAGAGAGAACTGAAATTTCTAACGACATCCTAAAATAATAAATTTCTCGATAACCAATACATATTATGTTATGATTAAATTAAAGAAAAACCGTTTACACGTTTGAAGACTTCGAAGACTTCGAATGCTTCGACTTCAAAATGCTTCTCATTTGGCCAATATTTATCAAATTCAAAAATCGAACATAACCTCAATGTTGACCAAGTAATCGTATTTGCCTTTGAGATTTACCCGATTTTCGTACAGACTTACCTCTAAACGTAATGTGAGGGCGAGATTTCCCGCTTTCATATAAATTTCTGCGAAGTTGTGAATCGTAACAGATTGGAATTAAGATCTTCCAGTATTTCTTTATGGGATGTTTGATATCTAACTGTGAATATCGCGAAATAATATATTTTAAGAGTCGAAGAAAAGTGCGATCGCTTTAGAACATGTCCTGAATATTGTACATTTGAAATTTTTTGTGTAATTGTTTCATTAAGTCGATCGACATCATTTTTATGTCGCTTTTTATACATATATCCTTGTAGTTGTTTTCTACCTATTAGACAGCGAGAGAACTGCTTTGTTAACAACGTTAAATATGTTAAATTGCACCAGACGTTATTACACACATTTCTAAATTTTGACTTATTTCGCTCTGAAACCAAAGTCAGCTTAGAAGTTAAAAAAAAAAAAAGCGTACAACTCATGTACAATGATTGTTAATGCACATAAATACGTCGTAAATTCAATTCAAATGTAATCTTTCTGCGTGCACGCCTATTAGCAAGTGTCACAGTTTATTCATCCACGAAACACCGACATGATACATTGAGATTAATTAAACAAACGGTATTAATGCTAAATTTACTACAGTGTCCCAAGTGCTTGTATGTGGTTTTCTTTTCGATTCTTGTTTTTTTTTTTTTTTTTTTTTTTTTTTTTTTTTTTTTTTTTTTTTTTTTTAGTGCATAGCGCGTGCCATATACAATCACATATGTGTAACATAGAAAAGCTATGCCCACGCGCTTGCTTAGTAAATGAAAAATGTTTGTAAAATGGAAAAGGAAAAACACAAAAAAAAAGTAAATTTACAAAAAAAAAAAAACTATAAGAGATCGCTATGGTATTTGGTAGCGGTAGTAGTGGCTGGTGCGCGGTAGCAGCACACAAATCACAATCAGTGTTAAATCACACAATAGCTAAGAAATACAAGATCACAAATGAACCAAGCAAACTGAGCTGAGCCATTGGGTGCAAATGATACTTGCTTGCAACCGCAGCCACAAATGAGGAATTGAGTTTAAGGAAAAACAGTAGCAAAGTGTGTGCGAGTAGCGGTACCCGTGGCTTTTAATTTCAACTGCTACAGGACACGCACATACCCAAGCAAGCAACCAAGCAAGCAAGCAAAGGAAAAGCAACCAACTAAAAGGCAAAAAAAAAAAAACATGTCAAATGAACGATAATTGACATGGCGCCCCCGAAATAGAAAACACAGAGAAAAACGAAACATTGAACTGTTCGCTATTTTATAAGTGTATCTAAGTATCTGTGCATGCCACTGGTATTCGCAAAAATGCAACACTGGTTTAACTGTCACTCTTTTTAGATGGCATACAATATGTGGCAGGCATAGCTTCCGTGGCCCCGAGGAACAAATAAGAAAAATGATCAATGAATAGTTAAGCTGGTCAAAATAAATGTCCCAACAAAGAGCCCAAGAAGAATGGACAGACGGGCGGTAAGCACGCTACTAATATTTCAGCTGAATAGGTAGACTTTTCAGAAACGTAAGTACAGAAACACAAAACGATAGAGAGCGAGAGCGAGAGCGAGAGAAAGAGAAAGAGAAAGAGAGAAAGACAGAGAGAAAGAGAAGGATACATGTTTGCCGGTTTATATTGTAATCATAGGATTAGTGGCAAGTGACAAAAAGCAAGTGCTTTTCATGCTAAAGTAAAAACAAATTTGCATGTGATTCGTAGGCAGCAGCAGTTACAACTGCAATTAACCAATTGATGTTTTTTCTTTTTGTTGTTGCTGCTGCTGCTGCTTTATTTGCTGCTATAAACGCATGCAACATCATTTCGCATTTATGTATGTATAGTTGCATATATTGCAAGTATGTATACATGTGTATGCACAATACGTTGAATAACATACTCGCTGGACTGACGTTAATTAGTAAATGAACACAAATACACCAGAACGTTTACCTGTTAAACATATGCAATAAACACACGACACACCAAACTCTTTCATCTCCTCTACTCGCATCGCCGCTGATTCACTTGATCACTGTATTTGAAAGTATGTTTAACTTCAATGTTTTTAAACATGTGAACACAATATGTCGTGGCGTTTAACATACTACTACCGGGGAATGAATGCTACTAATGCTGCTATTACCGCTATTACTATTACTATTCTTACTACTGCTGCTACAACTAGTACTACTACTACTACTACTACTACTACTACTACTAATACTACTACTACTACTACTATTATTATTACTACTACTGTTGCTGCTACTTTTATGTTGTCGAAATAAGTTTCTAGTTTTACTTAGGCGAACACATATCTTTGATTTTTACCGCTTAGACTAAATCAAAAAAACACAAGAACATAGCTATTAATAAAGTTAAGTACCATTAACAAGGAGCGATCGCTAAAGAGAAAAGATGAGGAAATTCAAAAGTGGGATCATATACGCAGAACTCCAATAAAGAGGACTTTTCAATCTACCTACATATATAGTATACGACGGATATATGTATGTGTGGATATGTTTATATAAACTCACACTCACACGTAGCTTCCAAACATCTGATATGGATTTGTGTTCGATTACTTGTTGCGCTGCTAGTCGCTATTTTCATTTAATCGTTACAATGTACGCGCTATCTTGTATGATTAAAAGCAGAAGGAAAGAAAAGAAAAAAAAATTTTTATAGATTAGCATCTCGCGCGGTAAGTTGTAAACAAAGATACTAAACTATTTTTCTGTGTTGGTGGTCCGATTGATTGTTGTTTTGATTTTATTATTATAATACAATACCTGTGCAAGGGAAAGATTTTCTAAGTAAATATTCAACTTGAAGGAGATCAAAATTTGTTTGTGAGTTGTGAGATTAAGTTATAGGTTGTGAGAGTTATTTAAAATATTGTTTTTAAGAGCACTTTTGGTTCCTTTGAGGTTATCTTATGGCATTTCCTACAAGCTTCTTGCAATGTTTTCAGTTATTCAAGTTTATCATTTAATCATGGAAAAGTGCATCCTTCAGCGAATGCGTGTTCGTGGGCCAGTGCGCTAAAAGGCGGTCGTTATTAGCGCCTTAATGAATGCATCACACCACCATAAGCACTTCCCAATATCCCTCTGGAGATAACACAAAAGCCCAAGAGTGAGCAAAATATCGCCGCTGGATTAAGTAACAACTATGTACCTATGCGGCACATTTTTGTAAGGTATCATATGCCGTGTAATATTAATGTGACACTCTCTTTTACCGTTTAGGAGTAGTGCTGAACACCGGGGGAGAGAGAGAGGGAGGGAGGGAGGGAGAGAGAGAGAGAGAGAGAGAGGGAGAGAGAGAGGAAGAATATGTCCAATACCCTCGACACTTTTGAACGTTGGCGTAACGTAAGCTTTGCTATATTTATTTATAAGGACATCAACGGCATCTTTATTCCAGAGATAGAAAATATTTAGCTACTAATAAAATTATTCGCCCTTCTTCAACATTTTCACCCATTCGATACACTATCGCAATCACACAGCCCCAGCCTTTGAAACAATCCATTTACATTTATCGTTCTTGCTGTTCCGTGCAGTTTCAGCCATTACCACTGTCTGAAGGATGGTATAAAAACATTACTTCGTCTGCTTTAATTGCTACTCCTTCTCCTGTAATGCTTCCTAATTAACCATTGTCATATCAAACATACAAGAAGTATCTCCTGACTGGCGGATCAAATGTATAAAAAGAAAGCATAGACTTCAAGAAATAATGGCGATTGTAGTGTTTCTCAACCACTAGACTTACCTTATGAGGAAAAATGGTCGAATTTGTTCGAAACAGAAATTCAAAATCCTACGTAATATGCAATTATTCGCATGAAAATAGTTAGTTTGATGGATGGGTAATTCGTGACACGCACGCTTCATTCAATCCTAAGTAGCGACAACTGCTGTTAAAACTAGAAAAGACTAAAGAAACAGTAATTGTAAGAAGCTAGTTAGCTCGCAATGAACGGAAGGCAGAGAATATAATAAATAATATGGAAGTAGGGCTTCTGAGCAATATAGAGTTTCTCCCAATTGATTAATGCGAACAGGAGGAATTATCTCAAATTTATTTCAAATTAAGGTAAGATAATTAGGAAATAGGGCATAGGCACACCGATCGTTTTGAGGTTCGATTCAATTGATTAGCAGGATTTAAAAAAATAACTATATCGGATTGTCGGTCGGATACCGCCGACCCAGCCAATTCAATAAGTGAGGTGTTGTTCTATACTTGTGACGGGACAAATGGTATTCAACCAATATTCACTTTAAGACTTGTATTGCAATCTCAATTTGTTTACGTTTATTGTTAACTTAAATCTTAAAAATAAAAACAAAAAATTTTCAGTTCAATTTAATTTAAAAATTTCAACCACTAAACATAACTAATAAATAAATAATAATTCTGTGGCTTCTCGTTAACTACGCCATTAAGACGGTACAAAGCCTGTTGAAAATAAGGAAGAGGGCAACTGAAAGAGACAGAAAAAGATGAGAGAGTGAGACAGATAGATAGATAGAGAGAGAGACAGAGAGAGAGAGAGAGAAGAGGGGTTGTGTGTTGCGAACAGCGTTGACGGCAAAAGAACATTAAGCGATGATGATGGCGTGTTTTAATGCACTTTTGTCGCGTCTCCTTTAAATAAGCGAAACAACAACAATAACAGGCACTTATTTGATATATATTTAAAAACATGACAATTGTATGCATACACAAGGCGAGGTTTAATTAGCTTAAAAGAATCATCAAGAAACAACAAAGTCACAAGTAAATGAAAATGCATAGGAAAACGCAAAGCATTGCAAACACCAGACGACAAATCAATATGCTCGTGAGTACTTTAAGATATTAAGGCGAGAACTGTCGGTTATTTTTATTTGTAATGGGAATTAGAAATGGAAATGAAATGAAAATGAACAACAAACAGACAGTGGATTTGTGTATAGAACGGATAGTAAAGTGTTAATGACTGGACAACGCGATTGTGTTTAAGTAATTATAGGAAATTGAACTAAAACTGAAATTCATAACAATGTCTCTTTTTCTTGTAAATAACTTAGCAAAGTTTAAAGTAAAGAGACCCATCCATCTAACACATGTAATATTAATACTAAGTTTACTACACAAATTTATATTAAACATTTTTTTTTTTCTTTTTGTTTAATTTGTTTACAGACATCTCTCTAAGTTGGACAGTGAGTGTGATATGATCTCTCAGAAAACGCTTTGTTTTTGTCTTTTATATTCATTCCTGATAGTTGGAGATAAACTAATTATATCGCTGCGTTTGTAACAACTTTCGACCAGCAGCAGCCAAGCTCGAGTTTCTGATTTAGTTTCATCCATCCATAGATTCGGTTATTCTCGGAAGGATGTTGAGATATTGAGAGAAAATTTCATAAATACACTTTTAATTGAATTTGTCAAAATATGTTAGAGAGGTATTTGTATAATAGTCGGTAGAGTAAAAAAATATATTAAGTTTAAGTTCAGAAAATATAGTTTTCTTAAAAAAATCTGCCATCTGGCGAAAAAATGGATTTAAAAACTCTTGCGATCATTTAAGAAAGTACTTATAATTCTTTTGGGCCATTATTATGGCCATAAATAACTAGAACTATTTGAAGAGAAAGGTGTTCTATATCCGCCCGGAGTGAAACATAATTTTCTAACATGTTTTGTTTAATCTCTTTTGTAAAGAACTTTTCTCTCCTTACGAGATGACGGCTTTTTATAGACACAGCCTTCTCTAATTTAATGCAAGAGTGAATTTACTTAGGCCAACAAAAACAACAACAACATGAACAACAAAAATAATCATAATAATAATAATAATAATAACAAAATTTTATCTATTTTCTTAGTTGGCAGACAAACAGAAATTTGGCATTTAATACATTACCATCAGCGGCATTAAAATCAACATCAGTTTCATACCGCTTTTCTTTATTTTTTCGTTTTTTGTTTTTTTTCTTTTTGTGTATTTATTTGTTTTGCTTTCTTACCGTCACTGAAGGAAGTTTCGTTTTCTAGCTTAGGGATATTAAAGGATTTTATGGCAGAAAACTATGAAAGCACATTTTGTGATTAAGAAGATAAATGATTATTTTGAGGAATGTTAGAATAACAGAAGAAACTTGGTTGCCAGCAACCAACTTGTTCCTTGAATTTGTCGAATAATTATCGTATATAACTAAGCAACGTAAACATCAGTCAGTCAGTCAGACAGAATATTTTTCGGAAACTTGCATAGAAATTCGTTCATTCATTCATTCATTCACTCATTTATGCTTAGTTGGAAATCATCCGGTTATGTCTGTTTCGTCGAACAGTCGGTAAATTCTTTTCTTAACGTTAACTCTAATACTCTGGTCTAAATTTAAGCTTAAATTTCTATTTATCTGACAGAAATAAAATTTGTTTGCATTTTGTTTTCCTTTTCTTTTTTTTTTTTTTTTTTTTTTGCTTAAAGGTTAAGAAACTTTTAGCTAACAGTGCGTAACGAATTCATTGTCAAGGTTACACTTCTTTTTTTGGGAGTTTCATACGCATACATGAATTACTGCTTGCGTGAGCTCATATATATGTGTTTGCTTCTTTATATAAGAGTGCGTGCGTGGTCTCTGTGTGTGTGTAAGTGTGTATTTATTTTACGCATTTGATTTTCTCTAGTTATAGGCTTAGGCAAAAGTTTTTTTTGGCAGTTAGTACGACTTTGACCTCTTTGTCCCCATATAAGAGGTCAATAAAAAGTTTAACGAACTGCAATAAAACAAAATGAAGCGACATTCAAAAGAATAAAAAACCCCCACAAGGTAATAAGCGAAACATTTTAAGTCAATAAATGACACTGAGAGTTAGCGGTTGGCAAAAAGGAAAATTTAAAAAACGGAAAGTGCCTTCTTGACAGCCCAATTTTGAACTTTAAAACTCAAATGTCTTCATCTATAAAGATAAAGCTAGACAATTAGATTAGACAAGATTAACTTACTAAGTACTAGTGGCGATTTTTAAGCTTAGTGCTTCCGATAGGCAAATCATGTAAAAATGGAAATAGAAATAAAAATACTTTAAATTTACCACGCCTTCTTGGAAATCAAAGAGTACAGAAAATCCTAACCAGAAAACTCAGCTTTACGTTTTCTATCTGTAAGTTTCTTAAGATCACAATATAATTTTCTTCGTTCACTGCCTTCAGTCGTTTTATTATGGATTTATTAGACTTTATGAACTAAGACGTTCTAGACGTTTACCTATACACTTTCATGATTTTGACATTTCGAGCAGAGCTTTAGCGGACATACATGACTACACGAAAAAAGATACTCTTTTCTTTAAAGACTTCCCAGACTTCATTTCCTAAGAGCATTTCAGTATGCAACAAACGGAATAACGTAAACCTCCGGCGAGTTCCAAACTGAATTGCTTCTATTGATATTCACAGCTAACTAAATTCAATTAATTGTTAGATATTGCAAAAGTTTAAAAACAAAGGTCTAAATTGCACTATATAGATGTGCGCAGACGCAGCATTAGTTGTATAGATTTATTTCGACTTTTTAACTAACTCATTGTATTCCGCAAACTTTTATTTTCATTAGTTAAACGATAATTAATTTAAAACCAGACATTGTAATTTTAGCATTCGCAACCCTAAATAAATTTTTTTTTTTTTATAGAAAAAGGGAATAAGGAGCGTATCTGCAGTTTAGAGCGAATTACTGGATGGTTATCATTTATGCCAAACATTCAAAGACTGTATACGATTCGCATCGGAGGCAGAAAAAGAGAAAGGGAGAGTAACCATAAAGTCATGGACCGATTGAAATAATTCTACATGGATTGTGGCTAAGTTTTTAAGCTATTATTGGCAAAACTACGATAGTTTTTAAGTTCCAAATAGAACTGTTTACCCCATTTTCACGCAATTGCTTTACGTAAGGTTGAATAATATTTCCTCACTTTCAAATACTTATCTAATAAATTACAAACTATTATTAATGTGTTCATAATCCCCTGATAAATTTGGTCTACAAATACGCCATCTATACTCTAGACTTCAAAGTAACAAACAAATACATAAAGGAGTATGCGTAGAGAGATTAATTCGTATATTTGACGTTACAGACTAAATAATTAGCTTAACAATACCGTGTTCTACAATGTCCGACATCAATAAACGGGAATTAATAGTAAACTAAAAACGCGTGTGACCGCATTCATACAAGAGGGCTTATGTAGCAATACTAAAAACATGATTATACCTAAACATGTCCCTGGATTGTTCTTTAATTTATGTTTTAGCATTTCAACGCATCGCGTATATACAATCACGAGATGATTTCCTGCTTTCTTATCGCGTTTCATTTCTTTGCATTTTTACGCGCTTATCGATATTCATTCAAACTTAAGGCAAACATGAGAAAGTTATTAGGATTGAATGTTATAATCAAATTAAACACAGAATAATTCTTTATATCAAATTTAAACTTTGCAATTACTCATGCATTACTCATGCATTGACACAATTGTTGCTTTTATGCCGGCAAAGAAACGTTTTGTTTTTCTTAGCATTTTTCTTTCTGTCTCCCTTTTACTATTTTAAGAAATTTTATATCTCATATATTCCAATAGATTTCCGATTATTAAAACCAATGCCAATAGAAAGGCATTCTGCGCTTATGAACTTCAACTTCTTCTTCTTTTTTTTTCCCTGGAAACTGACTTATGGCTTTTCTTATAAAAAAAAGGATGCAAGAAGCCTATTGATATTTTTTCACAACTAAGCAATAAATAATGTGTCTTGATGACCCATTACCTATTACACATAGTATCTTTCAAGGAGAGGGGTCAAAATTCAATTGGCATCATGATATAACAGCAAATACAGGCAAAGAGGTACATGCATTTGTTTTATTGGATGCGGGAAATATTTGAACAAAATCATAAGTTAATCAGAATTATTCTGAGTAATGATGCTCGCTACAATTCTCCATATGAGGCTTGGAAACTTGAGAGAAATAGACGAACAATTTCTCCAGCCGCAACGTATGACGCTTCGGTGTAGCTTTCGGATTAGCGGTGTAATCGGATCATAGCTGTATAATCGCTTATTATGAATGAATGGTAATTGAACAATCTTGAATGACTCCGTTTTCCGCTTGAAATTGATGCAACGAATATGAACGATATTTATTTTTAGCACGATTGCGCCAAATGTTACACAGCTCGTAAAATAATGATTTCAAATGATGTCTCTTCCTGAAATGCCCTAACATCTTAAATTTCTTTAGCACCCACCTTATCAGAAACCAATTACTATTTCATTATATAAACTGTATAAATGTTTATTTAATCGGAACGTCTATCCCTTTTGCTATTATGTCTCCTGATTTCTCTCGTCTAAGAAATTTATAAAAGAAAATTCCCAACATAATACTGGTGGCCTTAATGAAGATATTAAACATGATAATGATGGAAAATCTACTATCAGTAGCACATGATTGCCGAAAAATGCATACTATGCGGTTTGGATGACATTGTTGTTGTACGCGAGAACGAAAAGTAAAAAAGAAAGAGAAGTCATGATCCTTAAACACGCTGTGAAGGACGTATGAAGGAGAGATTTTGCAACAGAGCAGACGTTCTTTTAAATCGTCTTCTGATTATTTCCCACAAAAAAAGGAAACATCCAAACAGATTGAATAACAGTTGACGGCAATACAGAGACATATACAAGTTAGAGATGCTTGCTCACACACTTAGATAAAAGAGCAAATACGGGCAGAAGTGATAAAAATAAAAAAAAAAAAAAAATAAAAAAGAAGTGAATGAAAATTCACGGCTGATATATGCAAGTGCATCTTAGTTGTTTTCTTTTTCTTTTCCTTGAAGATGCTTTTCCTCGCTTTTGAGTATAAGATTTTCGAAAAAATCATGCAATATTTTTTATAGGCTTACAGGAGGACACATTATTAAAATAAAAAATGTAAGGGATTGTGCAGTAGCTCTGCACAATTATTTTTCCATTTAGTTTCCTTCGCAGCAAATACAGAAAAATACAATTTCACTTCTTCCTGCTGATGTTGCTCTCTACTGTTACCGTTACAGCTTCTTCGTCATCATTAGTTTTCTCTGTTTGCATAGTCTGCGTAGACTCCGTTTTTTGGAATTTGGTTTTATATAAGGAAAAATATCTCTTAGGGTAATGGTAGTGAAGTGTAAACGCACTTGGGGGAGCAGCTTTGTTGTTGTAAAATACCTTTAGTATGCTTAGTTATGTTTTGCTTTTCTTTTGTCTTTAGCCTTTGTTTATGTTTTTATTTTCTATTTTTTTTTTCTATCTTCTTCCAAAGAGGAGAAGAAAGTATTTTATGAAAAATTAAACATCATTAAGTTTGAAATATTTATGTTTTCCACTGCAGGAAAATTTTTGTAGTGTTTATTTGTTGCCGGCAAGTTATAAATAGTTAAATATATTTTATACTAAGTAAGTAGAGAAATATTTGCAAAAAGAACAAAAAAAAACAAGAAATTACATCCGGGTTAGAGAGAATCTTCTAATACCCACCAGTGGCTTGATTTTTATTTTATGTTATTTCTTAATAAATGATTGCCAAAATGAATTCAAATTTTTTGTTTTAAAACTCGGCGCGACTTGTACTAGGCAAGTTTACTGCTTTATTTCGATATGATTTCATTAAATAGGCATTTATCACCTAATTTTTAACAGATCTGAGGTAGAAACGTGCCAAATTTGTTATGGAAAATAATCGAAAACCGAGCATATAATTCAAGTTAATCATGTACCGCGAGTGTACCGCGAAATTTTAGATACATCTCTCGTGAAAAATCTAAAGCGGTAGGCTCAAGGCTAAGCCGTAATGCACAAATAATTTAAAGCGTTCATACTGTGTTGTGTAATGTCACTAATATTTCGTTATTTTGCATCCGGCACCACGCTGCAGTATTTGGACCTAAATCGATTTGGCTCCTACCAGACATCCCTCTGCAAGAACAATTCCTTCTGAAAGGAGGAATTACGCATTACGCCGCATTTAGCGGATTTGACGACATAATAAAAGTAACATACTCTGTCAGCGTTCTACGACATGTCAAAACTACTTGGATGTACGATGAGACAGTCAATGCGTGATGTGTGCGAATAGTTAGTCCAACAATGTCGTAATTTTTACTTAACAAGACTTAACCAAGCAATACTCGCAATACAATTTTACGATTAGATTTGCTCTTAAAAGTACGTGAAAATATTAAAAGAATTTTTTCTTCTCTTAAAAATTGACGTTTAATATCGCAAAAATGGTAACAAACTTATTGTTCAACGCGTTGTCCATTGCTAGTCACTACATTTTCTAATCTTTCTAACGGAATATGAATTTCAAGTGGAAAGAATGCCTGGTCTCTTGAGGACAAAAGGCCTCGCTCAGACAAGTAATAAGTCATCAGTGGACGGAACTGTTAATCAAAAAAAGATATAACGGATGAGCGCTACGCGGATGGTAACACTTTACATTTCAATTCTGGTGGCGGTTTCTGGACGACTATGTCAATGTATCTTCGTTTTGTTAGTAGCGTTTCTCATCGGTCACACTTCAGAACCCCGCTTGTACTTGTGGTGTCGTTTTCGCAAAAAATTCGACTTATTTAATGCTCCAAAAAACTGTGTTGTGCATGCACTTAAACAATAATTAACTGATTCCTAAAGACATAAGCTTATCGATGACGCTTCAACACGAAAGCGGTTATGCTATAGTTCGCTGCTATTCTGAGTTTAACAAACAGGCAAAGGTGCACACAAACCGATCAAACGCAATCGATTTTGCTATTTGATCAGATATGTATATATGTATATGTATGTACCTACTTTGACATTTATGATAAAATTATATTATGAAAGAAGGAATTTCTCGTTATTTAAGCGATTGACCACATTTCAGTGTAACAAGTTCCGCGTTGAAGGAAGTATTTATTCAGAAAGATGAGTATTTGAATAGTCAAACGATTATCAAAAAATCTCAAGTGCCCTAAAACGATCGATACTATTTTTGGGTCTTATGTATATCTGCTTTTGGATCTTATATTATCGATTACGATTTTCTTCAATTTTCGTTTTTTTTTTTCAATTTCGTTAAAACTTGAAGGTCAAAAAAGTGGGGGCAGTTATCCTTAGATTTGTGAACCTAATCTATAAACAATTTTCAGCTCTTTATCCCAATTTTTGTAACCCTCAAAATGAATTCAACAATGAAGCCATAAATAGACGAACAATCTTTAACTGAACGTTCGGGACGTTATTCAACGAAAAAATTTAGGTTTACGTGGGATTCTCAAACATCCTATATATCTATGCCTTAAGAAAGACAGATTTAACTTATCATAGAAACCTTCTGAGTTGGTTGCTATGGAATTGTGGATCATAGATAAGTAAGAGAAAATAATTAAACTATTTTTGCT
Source organism: Glossina brevipalpis (assembly GCA_000671755.1). Classification (NCBI taxonomy): domain Eukaryota; kingdom Metazoa; phylum Arthropoda; class Insecta; order Diptera; family Glossinidae; genus Glossina; species Glossina brevipalpis. Next base: position 792,845 of record KK351026.1, read on the forward strand.
TTAAATTTGCAAAAGAAAATGTATCAAAACAACAAACAAAACAACAAGAAACGATACCACCACAACAAAAAGAAAATTTAATATTACAAAAATTATTTGGTGTCTTATTGTCTGAAAATCATACTTTGAAAAAAACAATACATACAATAGAGAATTGTTTGTTTCAAAAAGAAAATTCAAGTCCATTATTTTTTGTTTTTCTGTTTTTCTTTTTCTTTTTCTTTCTCTTTTTCTTTTTATTTTCTTTTTTTACTTATCTTTGCAAAAATGTGAAATCTTAAAAGAAGACAGTTCTCTTTCTTTAAAACCTCCCCAGACAGATACAAACGTAACAAGTAAACAACAAATACAAGGAAAAGTCTTTGAGGATTAGCTGTACAAAATAGCAGATAATACTGCCAAAGGGTGTCTGTGCAAATGAATGACAAAACAAATGCTCTTTGTATGTCTCATGCAACGCGTTCTATAGTTTTGCAAGTTCAGCAGCGTTAAAGTTTTCGTTCTGTTGAAAATCAACTCAACAATTAAGGTCATTGGCGATGCTTAGATAGACTTTTAATTAAATGCAATTTCAAATAAATCGTTTATTCTCCATTAATTTGAATGATTTAAGCACATTATTCATGAACCCTCCTCTCTTAAACACACACACACACACACGCACACAGTTAGAAACTGATAAGAAACCTCTTTAATTTTATTTATAAGATAAGTCTCTAGTTTCTTTTCAAATTATGTTATGAAATTTGTTTTAATTTCAATTTTTTTGGCTCTATCACTGACCCGATGATGATGTAAATTCAAGAAAATTTTAGAAAATGCATCGAGAAACAGACTTTACAATTACATATATCGCGTTCACTTGTCGTTTATGGGAAAAGAATCACTTTACGAACACCTTGTGGCATATGCGGCAGTCAGAGACTTGAGGTTGTGTTACGCTACTATTTTTGAGGGAAATGCACAGAATATGATGTTGTAGGGAAACGAGTCAAGTTATTATAGACGAATTTTGTAATCATTTTGTATATCATTTGTATTCATTTTGAAGCGAATTTTGAAGAAAGTTTGAGATAAAGTTATGAAAGTCACTTGTTTGTCTTAGTTACTTGTTACGCGTTAGTTTCCAATTTATTTATAATGTTTTTTCGTTTTACATGGTCCATGCAGCCATTTTAGGTGATGTGTGTTGATCTCATCGAATGTCAGACTATTTGTGAAAACTTACGAAAGGTATTTATGTCGAATTTTAACATTTTTCCATTTTACGATTTGTGAGTTCGAAAACTCTCTAATTAGAGATTATTGATCAGAACGAAAAAAAGCAGAACATAGGGAAGATTTTTATTTACGTTCATAAAAGCATACCGTAAGGTAGACTGAACAGTAAAATTAGTTGGTCCTTTTAGAGGATATTGTTCTCTTATTGCGTAAACAAAGAATAAATAATAGTGAGATTGATCAACAAGAATTAAGATAGATCCTTAAGTTATAGACGCTTCATGGACAGAGATATCCGAGTAAGTATGTGAGTAACTTGCAGTTTCTAATAAGTGAAAACTTTTCATTAACACCAGCCGTTGATCGATGCTTGTTTATTTACTTTATTTATTTATTTGTTTGCTCTTCATAGCATAGGATATGGAATACAATATAATATATCAGAGGTAAGAAATTATGGAATACAAAAATAAACATAATAAATATATAAAAATATAGAACTGCTCTACTTCTAGTTTACTGCTTCCAGAATTGGCAGCATTTAGAAAGAAATTTTAAGCCTCTCTTCGGTATCATTTTTCTTGTATTTCAAAATTACTCACTTGGGCATACATTTGCTTAACTTTGCTTCACATTCGAAAGTGGACCAGAGATATGTTCACGTCTGCGATAAGCCCATTCACTAATTTATCGCATTACGAAATGCTACGATTACGAATTAGTTGTGAAAGAAAGGAAAATTGCTCGTGGACAACCAGCTTAATAGTTCTGCGCGATGGAATTTGACATCACATTTACACCCAATATGATAAATTAACCTTGATTTGTAGGCACAAATATGAAAGCAAGAGAAACGATATGAACCAAGACATACCAAGTCGCTTACGCCTACTTTTTATGTTTTTTATTATACATATTACAAAACGATCTGCATACAAGGGATTACCAAACATTTGAGCTTTTTTCATCATTCATTCAAGAACAAATAATACTTATGATCAAAAAGAAGAAAAAAACCAGAAAAGCCATCCATTGTCTGAACATCGTAATCAATAAAGCAACTGAAACTAAATAAATTTATATAATATGTATTATATATATGTATATATATAATACATATATATATATATAAGTGCCCACATATATGTTTGAATATCCAAAATTATAGTACACACGCAAGCGACACCATCAACTATACCCACACAGAAGTGATTTTGAAACGGTTCAATGAACTAAAACCGAAAATTTGATAAAAAAAAAAAAGATAAAAAAAAGAAACAAAAACAAACAAACAAAAACAATAAGTAGAAAAATATTTTGTAGGTAATTTTGTGTGTGCATGCGTGTAAGTGTGTGTATGTATGTGTGAAAAACTCCTACGGAAAAATGTAAATAGATAAATATAGATATACAACCACATAGACAGACAGACAGACAGACATATCATATAACATTGGTAGAGCAAAACTGAATTCGTCGTTAGGCTATGTCTGGCCGTGAAGGAACAGACGCAAGGATTTACGCACATTTTTTTTCCGAATATACTCTTCAACAAAAACGACAGCAAATTTGACATGTCAGACGGGCCAGCAAATACATATACATACATAGATATTCAGTCAAAATAAGTGTAGAAAAAAGGGAGAAAATTGAACGGAAGGACGGAAGGACGAGTTGGACGAATAAGTTGTGATATATAAGTTAAAAGGACTATTTATATATACACATATGAATTTGTGTATATGCGTGTATATGTAAGTGCGTGTGGATGTGTTTATGTTATTCTTTATATAATTGCTAACAACCAACTGCATAAAATCTATAACAGAGAGTCTGTGGATTTAGCTGGCTGTGCATTATGATGAAAATAGACCATGCGTGTAAAGTTCTGTAAAAATAAAAAGAAAAAAACAAAAACAAAAACAAAAAAAAAAATAAGCAAATGAATAAATAAACAGAAAACAGAATTAAATAGCAAACAGCAAAAAACAACAACGATAAAACATGTTTATCAACTCTCGCACAGCCACTCGTAAAAGGACATTAAACCATGAGTCAAGCCTGTCACATCTACATACAAAAATGTATACGTACGTACATGTATTTATAAGCTAACGTCTCTTGGCAAAGACACCTTTGTCTCTCATACTCTATATACACTAATGCCTCTTACACACATTTTGCTGTTTCTGCAATTTTACTCCTACACACAAACACACAGACACGCACACTCTGCAAATACATACATACATACATACATACATATAAATTTACAAGTCTACTTCATTAGATTTTGCCTTTAGTACACCGTACATACTTGCTTGCACACTCAATCATATACACATACTTTCGTTTTATATGTATATATACATACACACAGCCGATGCCTAAGTGAGCATATATGTATATAATATATATATATTTATATATGCAGACACGTCTATTTCTTTTATTACCCGCCTTGCACTCATTTCACTTTGGTACGTATACGCACCGAACAATACAAAACAACATGACTCCTCTTAACATATACATGTATGCGTGCACTTGTGTGCATTGCTATGTGTATACATTCGTGTATAAACAGACAAAATTTATCGATCCAGTAAAAGGATATTAGCACAGCAGGCTTAAAATATAATACATATATATATACATATATATCTATGTATATGAATATATATATATATATATATATATATATGAATATATATACTTAGTTGGTTGGGTGGCGGAATCAGGCCCAGGCCCGTTAGTGGCGTGCGTGTTTTAAACTCATAGTTCTTTGTTTAGTTACGGAATGTGAACGGTCTCTACGTGTGCGTTTGTGTGGGTGAACAAGTAGTAGATTCAAGAAAGGCCAGACATTTCATTCGGGATAATAATATAAAGTATATGTGCGTATGTTCGTATATAGATGAATATACCTGCAATATCCATACATATATATATATATATATATATGTACGTATATATACATATTATATACTTTAGTTACTTAGATATACATACCGAAATATATTCATTATATACCTTAAAGTTGTATTTATCTCCCTTATCCCTCTCCCATCGACTCATTGATTTTTATATACAAAATTTTAGTTAGACGAATATGTTTATTGTACGTTGGTTTTTCTACCATTTAAGTGTAGAGCGGTTTTTTTGTTACTTTGGTTTTATAAAATAATCATGACCTATCCTAAAAATATATGTGCACACACACACACACACAGCCGTCTAAATATAAAAAGGATGCGTGTGTATGTGCGTATATATATATATGTACGTATATATATAGCAAAATAAAGAAATTTTATGCTTTCTTTATAGAGATACGTACGTGACTTGCAAGATATTTTTTTCTGAAAATTTTCTGAAAAAAATCGTTAAGAGTGAACATTTCTTTAAGTTTATTTGCATGCTGGCCAGAGTTACAGCAACCATAAAATTTGATATCCATTTTAGTAAGATATTGTTTGAAGCAAACTCAGTAACCTAATCCATCCATGATGTCGTCTATACAACACTGAATAAATTGGGCTCAGAAGTAATTATTTTAATATTCAGTTTCTTTAAACGTTTTAGACGAAAGTGTTCTAAGAAAATCTATTATTGTAAGTTATTCATTCTGCTTAGACAAAAGTCATTACTGTTCAGAAAAAAAAAAGAGTAGTGATGAGCTTTCATGTTGCGAACGTCTTATCAGCTCAAATATAAAATATTAGAGTCTCCTTCCTACAGAGAAAAATGGTCATTATAGCCAACATACCAATATATTCGTAGATGCACGAATAGTTCGCAATGTCTACTACGAAGGCCTAATGTTCGAACCGAAAAAAGGTATTCGCAACAAATTGTTCGTTTTTCATTTGATAACTCTCCTAAAAACCGAAGCTTCCTCGTAAAACCGAGAGTTCATTTAACCAAATTTGAAACTACAAAAGGAAGTTTACCATAAGATAGTAGATTAGATTTGATATCCTATTTCCTCTTTACTGTTGATTTGTCTCAGTGAAAAAACGCTGCGAAAAAGATCATGTATCTGCTCTTCAACAGTGATCTCTCCTGTTTATATTGCCGTCTTCACTTCTAATAGTGACATCGAAATTGTCAGTGAAAATTAGTGGATGATATGTATGAGCACGATAACAGAAGCAACGTAATATTTTAAAGCCCTTTATATGTAAACCCAATACACAAAATCCAAATTTATTTAAATCGGGCTTTTTTATTAAAAAACAAAAAAAGAACAACCTTTGGAAGATAAAGCGGCAATTTGTTTACTTGTATCGTACATCGTACATGTAGATAGATATGGGTGATACGACTTCGCTACGCGGTCGCATCAAAACTATATGTAAATAATAAGCTCTGCTAGTCATACTTTTTTGCTAATGAAAATAATGAAGAAAACCCCAAACCCAACCTGTAGTAGTACATAGAAGAGTGAAAGGGGGTTATTGTTGCAAAAAAATTACTATAATCGAAAGAACATTGATATCCGAACGTTCCACGATGTTTAATATTAATTTATGACCACTATCCGAAGTAAACTATTTCGGTACATTTTTTTTTTGTTAAGCCGTACAATAGTTTGAGCCTCAGGGACATTAATATCAAAACTAAACTAGATGATTAAAGTTCTGCACTGGGGATTATTGGCTTATATCAATAAAATATTAGATGGCAGAGCGGTCGAGTGTCCAGCCAGAAATTGTTAAAAAAAATTCGCATTAAATCTTTGGACGCGACTATCATATAAAAGTGCACGATTCGCAGACACGGTGAGCATTTTAAGATTGTTGTACATCGCACACATTGATTGGAGCAATTCAGATATGAGAAAGCTGAGTGCAAGATGAATGTCATGGATCAAAAAAAGTCGTAAGTCATAATGTATTTATGAATATATTAATTGAGTGTTTCACATTTACATATCCCGTAGCGGAGCCTCGGGGTTCAAATTGCTTTCGCACAAACCCTAATCGCCAAATTTGATCTCCTTAAATTATTGCCTTTTTCCAGACTTGAAAAAATATGTCGATAGCAAAAGAGTTACCAACGATGAAAAAATATAAATTCTACTGTCGAAAGATGTTTTGAAGACATTTCGATGGTCCGACCGACAGTAGCAAAAGTGTATCGAGCTAAAATTACGTTAATTGAAGGAAAGCACCAGCGACAGCTTCGCATTTTGGCTTAACGCTTGTAACATTATTTTGTTTATTTTTTTTTGGTATTTCGTACGCGCGTAGATTACAGCCAGCACGGCGCTGTACTGTGCTCAGATAATACAAAAATACTTCCTTCCTTTCATGTGACTGTTTATTTGCGGGTACACCTAACAAACAAACGTTGACAAACATTCTCTTAAGCAAATGATACGAAATAATAGAAAACTAGATTTTCCAGTATGTAGATCGAAGTCTTTTCTCAATATTTCGATTTCTATTCTCTCTTTCTATCTATTAATATTTCATTACCAATAACTTCTAGTTGTTGAAAATTGATCACCGTGGTCATCAGTATGTCAGAAAAGCAATTAAGTTGTCTTTCGCTGATGAACTGAAAACATGACAATGACCCATCTTTGCATGGTAACAATATTTCTTGTGGCTTTCGATTGGTTTACGAAGAGAGACAAAAACGTACAAAACGAGAATCAATTAAAAGAAAAAAAAAAACGAAACAAAAAAAGCAACAGAAAATACATAAAAAAAAACGATGATCTCCTAAGCAAACATTTATCATCAAAAGTGACTTAATAGACATAAGATGAGAAATTGTACGTTTGTGTGTATTGATCGTGCACGACACCGTAGCGACGTAAACTGTTGTGTGCGATTGCGAAAGATTAAAATGTACGTGTATTGAATGTATATGAAATGTAATATGCGGTGTGCCTCAGAGTATGTGTGTGTATGAGAATAAAAATCCAAAGAAGCAAATTAGAATAGATTTTCTGGTAACACAACAACAACAACAACAACAATAACTACAATAAGAATAATAAGAACAACACAGCCACACAAACAGAACAAAACACAAAAAAAAAAAGCAAAGTGCAATAAAAGGAAGACAACTGCAGCTTTTCGGTATTCTGGATCGCCCAAAATGAGGCAGCAATAATAGTTAATGAAAGCAACAAAGCGGCTCTAACCAAGCGAACGGGTAGGCTGAACTTCAAAAATAGTTATGCCAGAGAAAAGTGGAGTGCCATGTAATGGAAGTAACTGACAGGTACATATTTATGGACACCATGTCACATAATAAAATTGCAATTGTTGTGAGACCTGCAAGACTCTCTAAAGGATAGGCCTCTGCTAGTAGCATGCATCAACAGGAAAAAGAACAGCAAAGAATTGCATAAAAAATGCATTTAAAGTAAACTTTACCTTACCTTTACATATTGTATGCTGGTGATCTTTAATGTTAATGTTGTTGGTGTTTTATTCTTTTATTCTTTTTTTTTTTTTTAATTTTTGCTGTTGTCATTCAGCTAGTTGTGGTTGTTGTTATTGTTGTTGTTATTATTGTGTGGTTATATCGTTCCGCTTTAGTTAGTTAATGATCGTTTGTCCATAACAATTCAATGCTAAAACATTGATCGAGACCATGAATGGATTGCCTTAGCGAAACACGGTGCTGTGATGGTCGTAAATGGGCGAGGTGCGGGTGATATGGTGGTGGTATGTTGTGCACGTTCCTACATGAATAAAGTAGTTATACATATGTAGACCTTATTGTATGCATGCTTTCAATAGCAGAACCGTCATCAAGCAGCCGAAACAACCAGCCAACCAAACAACCAACTGAACGACGGTCCGACTGGTCATACATTTCGGCTCACTTAATTTTCAGCGCTTAACAGACAATTAAAATCCAATTAATTCTGACTTTTATTATGGTTAAGCCGCTTAATGTTTAACAATTGCCATTGCGCGCTGCCTGACTTTAATTCATTCTCAGCACAATTCGTCCTTGTTGCTGTTACTGCCATTGCCGCTGTTGTCAGTTGTAGTTTAACTTGTTAGTCCGTAGTTTTCTTTCCCCTTTTCCCCGGGCAGAGGATCCAATCTACAAAAAAGAGCTACGTCGTTTTTGTTGTTATTGTTACTATTGTTGTTATTGTTACTGTCATCGTTTATGTTGCTGCTGTTGTTGCTCTTAATATGCAATACTTTAGAGTTTGTTGTTCAGAGTTTTGTTCTGATTGGAATATTTATGCATATATTTCTGTTGTCTCACTACCTATATAACTTACATCACATTCGTTGGGCTTTTCGCTATGGGAATTGCAACGATTTGTAGATTCTTAGGTATAACCATTGGTATGCCTTTGCCGCAGTAATATTCTCTGGTTTTTTGCATATTTTTCCGTTTTTTAAAGAGACTTGTAATCTCAACTTACAAAATTTTTGCACATTAGTATGTAAGTAAATAAAGAAGAACACGAGAACTCTTATTATTAATCCAAACATCGTTCTTGTTGTTGTGTTATTTGTTGCTTTTGCTGTTATTTTCTTTGCAGAAATTTTGACATTAAAATAATTTACGAATGAAAATTTATACGAAATAAGTTTATCAGTTGATTTTTGCCCCCAACCTCCGAAGATAGACTAAAGCACCTGCTTTGCCTCATTTGTATCGCGTCATTTCATATTCGAAGATCAAAATAGTTTTCTCTTTCTATTTTTCTTTTTGTGCTTACAGGAAAAAAGGATATAACCTTCAGGAAAACATTTTCTAACTAAAGAGCACAAGCAGCAGCAAATAAATATTTGATCTAATACTTTAATTTACGAAGGGTCATATTTGAAAAGCTACTTACTTCACCAACCTCCCTTTAAATAGAAATTGCGAATTTTCAGACAAAATCGGTGAAAGTCAGGGAAGATCAGTGAAGACCTGTGAAGATCAGTGAAGCTGCAATGATTAATTGGCATCATTTCCTTTACCTTTTTATGCCAAACTCCAACGAATACTTTTTAAATAAACAAAAAAAGTTTTCGGAGCTTTTTAAAAGTATGCTGAGATCACTCTGATATTATTAAACGACTCTGATATTAAAAGCGAACCGTACTGAATAGCTAACTGGCGATACTGCGCTTCGTATGCAGAGTTATTTTCAGTCATTACTGCAAGATTCGAAACCACATTTTGTGAATATGTTAGTGAAGTTATTCCTTACCAAGGCACCCTCCTTACGAGTTTCGAATCCGATCGATACATTCGTAAAAATGTACTTCAAATATAATTTCATGAAACTCATAAATATTCAATAATTTTGAATTCAACTATCGAACTCAACTATTCATCCAAATCAAAACAGTTTTCGGTTCAGTACATTTACGTTAGCCTCACTTAAATCAAAAACATTTCAACTTATGCAGGGTTACTTATTTAACTTGACGGTTTATCTTTTTCTTTAGGCGATTTGCAGATCCGTTTACCCTGTTAGTTATTAGATAGCTCCATGATCATCCCGACGTATACGAAAATTGTTTCTTTTTTCTTTACTATTTCTAGAAATGAAGGGAAAGCGTAAACATTTATAAGCAACACGCATACGTTATGGATTAGATTCGTATGTCTTGAAACGTATAATTTTAAGATTTCATCATGGAAAGTGTATCTAAGATGAAGCTTTATAAAACTCTATACCACTGCATTGTTGAAGAATTACGCATTAATTCAATAAATTTTTCTCTTCTATAGATCCTTCTCCTATACCCATCTGCGACACAAGTTCTGGTGAAACGACTAGAGATAGATTTAACTTTTCTATACAAAAACGATTGAGAATCATTTCTTGAATTGATATAAGACTGTCTACGCGATGTGTACCACGTGCTGTCCATGCCGTCCATATGTTCAATGTACGTGTCGGAATATTCGCGATATATTGATGAAACTTGGCACATTGATATGCTTCGGCTCAACTACAAGCCATATTAAAAGAGGATTGGATCGCAGCATTTTTACTCTCACTTTTTAGATATTTCAGAATCGTGAAATGGCGAAACGCCATATTTTGAAACCGTCCTAGCAAAAATGATAAAGAGTGTTAGTTAAATGCTCATATTTGCCAGTCATCCCGTATCATTTTTCTTGTGAAAATGTTCTTCTTTTTTTAATATGGCTGACTCGTCACCCAGGTGATATCTCCTATGGTTGTATAAACACGATTATGGTCAGAGAATAAGAAATCTAGAAAGAGGGATAGGTTGTCGGCATTCTTTATAGCTGCGGCCACACGCCAAATGCAACTAAAGTATAACTCACCGCGATGGGTATTGAACCCGATTATGCCGAGTTAGTAGTCGCACTTCTTGTCTACTAGTAGGTTATGCGGTAGCTTAGTACGCAAACATTATTTAATTTGTAATAAAGTGATAGGAAGTCTTAATCAAAATATTATACGTTTCCAGCCAAACCTTTACCTCATTATTTGGGCAGGAAACACATTCCTCAATGAAAACCTATCCGTCAGGAATGAAAAGATTTGAAAAAGTTCGATCACTGCACTGATTTATGGGACAAATTGCGTTCTAAAGAGAGACGGACGGACTCTTTCAAAATAACTCACGTTTTGTAATGGTGTGACAGTTTATTATAAGTTACCTTGATATAAGTCTACCTTGATATAACGTGTTTCTTTCATCGGTATATCGAATTTTCCGTATAAGCAAGTATGGAAAATGGAGTTCTTGGAGCTGACCTGTCCTGGGCATTTTTTGCTTTTCATTTCAAAATCACCATATTTTCTAACCGCCCAAAATTATTCCAAAATTATAGAATGCAAATTATTCATTTTGCGAATTGAAAGAAAATACTTAGTGTGTGATAAAATGACAAGACTTGTTGCTTGTTGTTGCTTCTTTATCGCTTTGGCGATAACTTCATGCGAATTATGCGAAATGCGGAGCTAAAGAAATAAAATTCAATTATCCTCCTATAATCACTTAGAGCCTTCTAGGAGCACATCGAGAATAAATCCGTTATATATCTCCACATGGAGATTGAAAACACATTTGATACCCAGCAATCCTAGTGGCCATTACGGCATTAAATTATAACTTTCTCCGGCTTCGACATTTGTGTTATGAAAAAGTAAAAGATAGCTTAGAGGGAAAGAATAATTTTCAAAACCTTATTTGGATATTTTGAAACTTGGTTTTGAATGCAATTATATTTTTTATTTTTTTTTTTTTTTGCGAAATACACCTTTTATCTGTTCAGCCCCTCTGCTCTTACCATCACGTAAACAAAATTTTTACAAATTGCAAAAGTTCTCAACTTAAAGATTATCCTTAAACGATAACAATGTTTGGAAAGGTTAACAACCCTTTCTTTCTTCTTTTCGGAAAGTGTTGAAGCAAAGTGAAATCGAATAACAAAAAACGAGCAACAAACTGTAATTTATTAATTATACAACAACAGTAAGAAAAGTGTAGAACAATATTTTTGGGTAAATTTATCACACCCTCTCGTTATTCAAATACAAACATACAACCGTTATATATATTTTTTCTCACCGTCATTAGCAAAGTAAAGTTCAATGTACTCACATATCAATAAGTTAAACTACGTAACATAAGCACAACAGGCAGCCAATGTCTTATCCTGATGACGAAGGAGTTGTGCAAATAAACAAAATAAAAATAAAATAAAATAAAATAAAGAAACGAAAAAACAAATGTTTTGTTATTTTCTCATCGTTTTGTTAATTTATTGCATTTGTATGTTTATTGTCCTTTATCATAATGGTGTAAAACATGGGCGGCGCTATCCTTATCTCAAGACAAAACGAGTCATTATTGTTGGCATTAAATTGCTGACGTTGGCTAATAAAATGTTAACGCAGCCTAAACCGATGAGAGACACACATAAACACACACAACGACGATTAGTGAAGTAACTTTAAAGGACATTGACATCCGAAAATTTTCTCTGCCGAAAGCAGTTAAACGTTAAGAAATTTCATTCTTTTATACAATTCATGACCGAAGGCCTTTGGCAAGGCATGTACGTACGTATGCATTCCCCAGGACATTGGCTTCTTTACTGTATATTATGATTTCTAACCGGCTATCCCTCTCCAATTGCATTAACAACCAACCAGTCAGTCAGTCATGTGTTTAAAGAAAGAAAGAAAAAAAAAAAGAGGAAAGAAATGAAGAAAAAAACTAAACAAAGAGCCGACACAGGATATTTAATAGATTGACTCGAAAAAAACGTAACAATACAACAAATTTTGGTTCACGACCTTTGATGGATGGATTATCCTTACGCATGTGCACATTAAAATAAATGTGTATGTATGAGTGAGCTGTGTGCACGTTGAAGGCATTTGAAAAATAAAGATAAATTCACTGAGTCGAACGGAACTGTGAAGAAGAAGGAATGCGGCAAAAAAATATTTAAAAAAAAAAATGGTTTTAATAGCATCAGCTGTTGTTACACAAGACACGCACGAGACAGGCTGAGTTTTCTTTTTGGAAAAAATACAACTTTTTGTTCAATCATTCATAAAAGGTCGATGTACTGTACGGAACATACACATGTGTGCCTCATTGAATTTTCTTAAAGACTAAGCTTCATAATTGTACAAAAAAGTTTCTACAAACTTAACAAACACTCTTGTAAACGTTTCTTAGAAACATGAATGATTAACCGCGTAGTGCTTTTTATTCTTAGGACATAGAGTAACACAAATGTTTCTGAGAGAACTGATTATGATTATGTTAATTTGTGATCTCCTTGAAAATATCCTTTGCTTTACTGATCCTACTAATAAGAACGATCCTACAAATAAATAAGAACAAAATCGAACCTGGAGCACCATCGTGCAAAACAATTATATATAAAGTTCGACCATTTTGTCAATAAGCCCAAATAGGATCAATTTGTTTGCTACATCTTTAAAGACAACATACTTTATTCATAGAAAAAATATTTATTTATTTATTGCACATTATACGTAAATAAATGTACACCATATGATTGAAGGCACCGGATAACTTAGAGCATATGTGTGCATATGGATTTGAACCGACGTATGCTGGCTTGCTAGTGGGGCAATTCTTAACAACTCAGTTACGGTTGCGGACATAGAAAAAATATATTCAAAACTGTTGTCATTGCTTGAGCTTTTCGTCTGTAATGAGCTCTAGTTATCGTTAGGGACGAATTCCACTCACTTTTTCATTTATAATCTGTGCAACCGTATCTAAGCTTAGTGCTGCAACTTTGGGTATTTCCATAACAGCTCAACGAAGAAAAGCGTGATATAGATATATATATGTATGTGTGTGTGATAAGCTTAAAATCGTACAATCGTATGTTATATAAAATCAAACTGAAACTGCAACTACAGATTAATGCAGAGGATCAACTGTGCAGTTACTAATCAGAGATACTCTTTTCGTAAAAGCAATTTTCCTGTAATTAAATCTTGGTCTCTTCAAGTCACTTCAATAATCTAAGAATAGAATAACCCAACAAAATTTGGACAACTATGAAAATAGCTACACCCAACGACGTCATTAACTATAGAGAAATCAAAGCTACTTAACGCTCCACTGTCAAATGACAGACGGACAGGGTAACCTTACCATTGACCTTAAAAGAGAGAAATATTTTAAGTGAAATTTTCTATTGCTATCCTATCAATACTTAAGACGTGAAGTTTCTAATCAGTTGGCTGACTAATGCCATTTTTCTCTATTCAGTCGACTGAGCAATTAATTTCTATTTTATAATAATCAAGAATTTAAATTAATTTACATTTAATGATGAATTTAAAAAGCTGTAAGGCAAACACACACACTTTTACACATCCAACAATATACAGTACGTATTAAGATTTTGAACATATTTTGTTTACTTCTGAGAAAACGTTATACACGAGTACAGTTAGAAATGCAGGTCTTACGCTGTGAATGAATATATTACTAAATAAACAAAAAAGCAACAGCATGTGGCATGTGCCGTTAATCTATTCGTGAAATACATATGTTTGAATGTAGAAATATAAGCGTGTGTGTGTGTTTATGTCTTTGCATCTAATACACATAGCGATACTCTTATAAATTTATAGAGAATAAGGACACGAAAGACAGCTTAAAAGAAAAACGACAATTCAAAAAAAAAAGAAAAAGTAAAAATACCGAAAAACCGACAAAAATGCCAACGAGGCACATTCTCAAGTGCTACACTGTGTGTGACAAGAGTTCATTGACCGTTTTCGTATATGAAAACACAAGTCAGTGAAAAATATAAAAATATAAATAAATAAATAAATAAAAAAACAAATACAAGAATATCGTATACAAAAATGGCGACAAACCTAACAAAATACCAAAAAAGCCAACAACAAAAACAACGACAACAGTTACAATAAATAGATAAAATTAACAAGAAAAAGAAGAAGAAGAAAACAGTCAAGTCAGCTTTTAACGGTCGCTGTCTTCATTGCACCGCAATATGTGTGTGTGTGTGTAGTAAGTATATATATATATATATCTATATATATAACTGTGTATATAGTATATATATATATATATATATATATATATATATATATCATCCACACATGTACATTAGTAAGAATTTTTGGTGTGTAAAAGCATGAGTGTTGATAATAAAAATGTGTATGTGACGGTAGGAGTTAAGGATACCAAATATAATGATACAATAAAAGCAACAACAACAGTAACAAAATGTGTTTATATGTAAAGAGAAAATAAGACCCAACTGACTTAACTGGCTGCATCATAGGGCGGCCGTGCGATATTTTTTTTTACACACTAGTAAATATATAATTATATATATATATATATATATATATATATATATATATATATATATATATATATATACGTATTGGTCTACTGCTAAGACACTGAAGTTCTCTACACGTTCTTTTGGAGGATAAGCCGTTATCCTGTTGACGTTACTTTTTTAAGCTAACGACGACAACGACGATAACAAAAAGTTGCTGTGCACTTTTGGGTTTCGGCTCTTCCTTTTTGTGTGCATGAGCATGTGCGTGTTTGTGTTAGCTTTGCAGTTGAGCTGCTAACGCTAACAAGGTGCTATGGCTGTTTACTTTTTTTCCGCTTTATTACCTTGTTTTGCTGTATAATAAGTTGTCGCTTTGACGATTTTGCCTGTTTTATTGCGTTCTTGGCAAAGTTCTAATGTGAAAGAATATCAAAAACATGTACATACACAACCACACACACAAGTTGTACTTGCAAATGTTTTGTACGTTCACTGGAAATTTTTATGATTCAGAGAGTCGCGTATCACTTTTTATTGGTAGTGTCAATTTTTTTTGGGTAAGTCGGCGTGTGTATACCAGTTTGTATGCATGTTTGTGTGTATAAGTATGAGAATGTGTCCTTAAACAGTAAACATTTCGACTTTTACATTTGGAATTGTCATGCAATATGTTGGGAACAAACGAGACGAAAGCTGGAATTCTGAAAAGAAACGAAACATGAAGAGAGAACTAACAACTAAACTAAAATCGTCAGTCAGTCAGTCAGTCAGTCAGTCTCAAGCATTGCCGAAGAAATTTAACTGTTATTGTTTATATTATTTGCCGGCAACTTTATGACATTTGTTAACGAAATGTGTCCTGCTAGCAATAGTCACGCATTTGTATAGTGAACCCATTTTTTAAGTGCATTCAAAGTAAGTCGCAAGGTAACCAACCATTTATGCAACGTAATAAAAAATGTGTTTAGGCCTAGTACGCGCACCTCTGGCTCAGCAGGATAATATTTGTGATTATGTGTGTGCATGTATATGCATGTGTATGCATGTGTGTGTATGTGTGTGGCATACACATTTTGTCATATGTCACAAAAATTCACTAAACTAAATAGAAAGAAATTTATTTATGTACACATTTTTACTGCAGTCCCAGATTAATAAGAGATGGTGTTATGGCGACATTTTTTAAAATGAATGTCGGAAGATGGGAATATACTCACACTATCTCTTTGTATATGCAACGCCCAAGTATACGCATGAGTGGCCTCATAAAATACACTTAGACACTCGTTCTTATGCGATATTTTTTACACAATTTTTTATTTATCTTATAACATGATCTACAAAAATTATTTTTTTTTTTTAGTTTCAAAAACATTTATTTTTCAAATTTTAAATCAGAATTTTCTTAGACAAACATACCAAGCAAATACCTGATGATGAATCTTTTACACAGGTTTTGCTGAACCATATCTCTAGCTTGTGAAAGCAGAACCAAACCAAGCCTTTTTTTGACAAGCGTACGATCATTCAGAGCTTCATTACGCCATTAAGAAAGCAACGTTAAGTAATTATTGAAAAAATAAAGGATAATTTAAAAACAGAATTCTTAGTAATTTAAAGCTCTTCCACCGTAAATATTCACGTGAAACCTTATAGGACCTCATTACAAAGGTAACTCCAGTTAGAGTATATTCAAGATTCATTTCAAAATAAATATATATGTTTGGTTGGTTTTTTGATGTCAATTTAAGAAGTTCCATCATAGCCTGAACTTTTTTAGACTGATCTGCGATGGAATACCAATTGAGGTTAATTTAATGTAAAGGCTTATTGCCCAATATTAATAAAAAAATACTCATTAGGCCTTTTGCACTTTTTCAGAATCTTTATTTTTTTTTCATTTACTTGATTGCCTTCGATATTAATTAAAATCGGTTTAAATGTGAAGGTTTGTTATTGTTGCTAAAAAGCTGTTTACAAAAGTAAACTGAATGTATTTAGCTCAAAAGGGACTCTTAACCATGAAGTTAGAAGTCAATTATTATGAAGGAGTATTAGAAAAATCTGCCAAAAACCAAACCTAAACCTAAAGAGTGAGAACCTTCATTTACATATATACATGCATACATATATAAAATGAAATGGTAAACCATCGGATGCTAAGCATTTATTAAAATATTTAACTTACTCGAGTACTTACTTAGAAAATTGAAGCAACTTTTCGATCACAAATTATTTGATCATTAAAACAATTGTGTTCTTTGTTCCGCTTCCATTGTTATGACTTTAGGAAATATTCCATATTTAATTTTTACTTTCACAACCGGCAAAATAGAATCGCATTGTCATTGGTTGCACTTAACAAAATAGGCGTGAAAATAATGTTGAAAGAAAATAACAACAACAAATAGTAACTAAGTAAAGTGCATTCTTGCATGAATTAAACATATACCACTGTGTGTGTGTATAGTGTGTGGTGATAAAGAGTAGAAGGGTAAAAAAACGATAACACAACCATTATTTATGGCGAACAAGCCCATCTGAGGTGCATACTTAAAATATATACATGCAGTCAACGCATACAATGCAAACCACACGCACATATTCACAAAGGCTTAAGAAAGTGTAATAATAACAGCAATAATAGTATAAAATGAACACGAAATCAAAAACTTAATATGATCTAACATCTAATCTTTCGAAATCCGCCACCTAACCAAGCACATTGATTGCAAAAATAAATAATGACTGAATTTTTATAACAAAAAAAAAACGTTTATTTTAAACTACAGCTGAAGAATATTTTATTCAAACTAATTAATGTAAGTGAACAACATATTTAGTATAAAATCTAAACGAAAAATTATTACACAAATGATAGCAAGAGGTTGATATTTCGCTTTTAGATTTTTGAAGCCACAGTTACGAGTTTAGCTAACAGTCTTAGGTGAACTGATTCTGATATTCAACTTCTTTAAAAATTATTCATGAGCCTTCACAAAATTTTAACTTCCAAACTGATTTTTAGCACAAATTACTACATATTAACAGATTAGCCATGCAAAGCCCCTTATTGGTTAAGGGAACGACAACAGCAGGCATCTCGAGGGCTCTATGCTATACGTGTGGTAAATTTTCGATTAATATTTTCAAAGAATTTCTGCATTAATTTTTCTGATAATAAGCGTTCTAACAGCAGACCGGTAAAGTGTTACTCCAAATGGAAGGAACAGGCTAAGTCGATATAAGACCTGCATTTTTTTGAATGGTTAATGTGTGCTCCAATGGTTGCATAAAGTTATTATATTGTCACAGCTCAACAAAAGCAAAAGAAAATGAGAGAAGTCTGAAAAATATATTCGGCTTTGATCGAGTTTTTTATACCCACACTTGGTTTATCTTAAAAAATAAGCTTAAAAAAAGTGAACAAAATGAGATTTCTATTCTCTGTAATGTCAAGTGGACATCGAGGAATCGAAGATTTAATTGTAATTTAGAAGAAACGCAAGCAAAGAACATAATTTTTAGGTTTTATTTCTGGAAACCAAAGTATGCTCCATTTACATTATACTAGAAGCGTTTCCTTTCAGATATATGTGATCTATTTTCAATACTAACCTGCGAGAAAGAACTTCCAAGTTTTTTTCGCCAATTTAAAGTTTATATCTTAAATCTTCCGATCCGGAGAATGGTTAACACGATCGGACAGATAGACGAACAGATATATCTACACCGATTCAAACTTTTATATCAATCAAGAATATCTTAATTTCATTAAGTCTCTGAAGAGGTTTCTTCTAGGCGCGCTTCCAGATTTTAATACAAACACAAAAAAGGAAGCAAAAATTCTAAAGAGGATTTTGAATGCAGCAACATTTAAAATTATTAGAGAATCATTTGGTAGATAGTACCAGAAGCAGTCGTGGCCGAGTGGTTAAGGCGTCTGACTAGAAATCAGATTCCCTCTGGGAGCGTAGGTTCGAATCCTACCGTCTGCGATTTTAGGTGATTCGTGTTGAATATTTGTTTTGTTTTTATTTTTGGGTAAAAACACATCAATATTTTCATACACATTTTTAATCAGCAGATGTAGAAATAAGAAGAAGCTATGAAGTGTGAATTTCTTCATGAATAAAATATTTAAGAAAATTTTTGTTGTTGGTGTAAGAACAACGACTAAAGTCAACTACTATCCCCTCTCTTAACATTATTACTAACAATACTGGGTCTGTTTGTGATTATAGAATACTTTCCCTGTTTAAAAAAGATAGCTACTGAGCCATTAGAAATAAGGGGAGAAAATATCATAAGAATACGAGAAAATATCATAGAATGAATATAAGGAACGAAGAAAGGAAGGAATATAAATAGATTTACAAGAAAATTTTAAATATAAAGCAGAAGTAGTAAAGAAGCTACTGGGGGAACTCTTTAAGTTTGATCCTCAAAATTTTATGAATTCAACGATCGTGCAAAAAAATTAACACGAGGTTTCAATAATTAATGCTCCCCACATCCAATCAACATAATATATTTTTAAGGGAATAGAGATAAAAAAAAATTAATAAACAAATACATAAAATCACAATTTTTCTGCAGAATTCTTAAAATTCTTTT
Organism: Glossina brevipalpis; assembly: GCA_000671755.1. NCBI lineage: Eukaryota > Metazoa > Arthropoda > Insecta > Diptera > Glossinidae > Glossina > Glossina brevipalpis. Next base: position 812,471 of record KK351026.1, read on the forward strand.
GCGGTTGGGTACGTGATAGATGCCTGTGGTGTTTGCAACCCGCACTGCATAAATCTCGTTTGACATCACCTTTTTCGAATTTGATTAAAATTTTGATTACATAATTACTTACGTTATCTAAGAAGAGATAGAATAGAAGCAATTGAATCATATATTTGAAGTGATTGTCTTAACTGTCACGCCTCGTGTTCGTTGATTATTTATAATTTTTCATGTGGAACAAAAGATCTAAATTACAATTAAACCTACACATCTATATACTCAACGCTAATGCGCCAGGATATTCATTGCGTTGTTGTCACAATTCAAACAATTACTCAAGCTTCAAAATGTCAACAACAACAACAATAAAAACAATACCTACTGTAAACAACATCTTATTTGGCAAAGACGCAGAAACAAACTACGAGTACAAGAAGTACATGCACACTCATCATCGTTGTAAATTGTATGTAATAGTCTAATCTTTCGAATAATGTATCACAGTTGACTAACGGAAGAAGCACTAAAATATTTAAACATTCGCATATCGTATCCTAATCAATTAGATGGTCTGGGGAAATTTAAAATCTACAGTTTTTCATTATTTAACAAAAATAATGTTCTCGTCCTTAAAAAGACAATTTCGTGAAATGACACTACAAATTTAAGTGTTCTTAGGTCTTTTTTATGCTGGATCCTACGAATGCTTTTAAGTCTTAAAACATTTGATTTAGTTGACTATTCTCGACGAGCACAAACTCGACAATAGAGCGCGCAGATTAACATATCTACGGTCTATTCTAAATGATATATAAAACTTACTATTTGCCGGAAGTCTTCACAGAAACTTAGCTCAACTCGGATTCATTTTGATACCATCGCTTTGCGAGTGTCCGTCCATGCACCAACTTAAATAGTTTTCTTTTTGTATTGTGTTTGCAACACCCAGAAGAGAACTTCATAGACTCCATATATTCTTAATCAGCTCCTAGTTTAGAGTTGATCTAAGCATGTCTGTCTGCCCGTATGCATAATGTCCTGGCCGCAAAAATGGAGATATCGGCTTCAAGTTTCGGCGGAAATAAGAATTTATATATTAGTTTTTTCCGAAAACGTTCGTAACACAGAAAAGAAGCTTGAATAAGACGTGTTCATCCATTTGTACGTTTATGTGCATGTCGGCCTATCTGCACAATGTTCAGGCTAAATACTTTCCCTCACACTAGCATTGAAAACGGTCCAAATTAGTCAAAGTACACGCTTATAGCATAATATAAGCTAAAAATACTTTTGCGTTTTTGTATTTGTGTGACTTGCTCACTACTCATAAAGTACAAGAGATGTGCAATAAAAGTATACGATGAAAATGGAAAAAACCTCTCACGCCCATCCAATATTATACAATATCGACATTGACTTTTTTCGAGCTTTTTTGTAAGATGAAGATGGTGGGTATAAGAGTATAATTTGCTTACTTGTTAACTTTCAAAATGCCAAATGAATAGAATAAGACTTCGGCTATATGGCTCTTATATCGTATCTACAAGATTCCTTTCATCACCATAAAATAAACTGCGTAAACAAAAATTTTTGAAGTCTAAATAGGCAATTGCGACATTGAAAAATTTCGATGATACCTAAATTGATCTTCCATGAAAAAAGTGTAAGAACGTCTACGTGTACGTCTCAATCGTTAGGTAGAATATTTTGAAAAGTAATACATAGAGTATTCAACGCTAGGCGTCTCTTAGCGGCTTATCGCAGCTTTTAATAAAAATGCAAATGATTACTAGGGATTAAAGTAACTTTTAATCAAGATCATAACATAACATAAACCACCTGAAAATTTCCCACAACAAGAAGCATTAAAAAGCATTCAAATCAGATCAAAAAAACTTAGGTACAGGGATTAAAAATTAGATCAGCAAAGTTTTTTCTGATCGTCTAAAAACTGCAGCTTTTTCTATCAGAGCATATTTTTTTTTTTGTTAACAAATTTTGACTGAGATGGACGCAGACAAACTTTAAGAATAAAAAAAATGTAACATAAATACTTGTTTTTATTGATGGCACGACAATGAAAAAAGCTCCAACAATTATTAAGCTTGAAATTCTTAAGTGTATAACATTCGCGAAGAGTATAGAATAAATCTTAATTTACTTGTACGGTGTGATTACAAAAATCAAAAGGGACCCATTTTCGTTCATATATATGCGAAGCTTTTATAATACTTCCACACTTAACTAATTACGAAACACAACATCTCCATAGAGACTTTATAACCATTAAAGATCGACCACCCATATTAAGAGAAACCCCATTCTCTTCAGCTAATTTTACGTCTGTCAGCCAGCCAGCCAGCCAGCCATTATGGCATCAAAACTTGCCGGCATAACTTAAGAATCATACAATAATCTTAACATTCAGAGTTAATAAACGCTTAAATAACAATTAAAACTTCAGTTAAAAGATAACAACTGTAACGGTGGCATACGATACGATACACAGCAACAGCAGCAATAATATCTTACAAATAAATATATAACATACAAACATACATATATACACGCACATTCACGGTAATTATTGGTTGTTTAATCATCATCATCATCATCATCATCATCATCATCGCAAAGAGTTGAAAGAAATATAAATGAATACATAACTAATTTAACAAAGTAATGTGTGTTCAAAAAACAATTACATGCCACACGGTTAGTAACGAAGAAAACGTATAATATATGTGCATATCTATGCACATAAATATTATACATATTTATATATATACACGTATATAACAAAAACAAAGAGCGACTTAACATATATCTTCATGCTAACATATAGAATGATTTAAACACGTAAGAAATGAACATATATATATATATGTGTGTGTGTGTGTGTGTGTTTGTGTAACTTTTGCACATATGAGAAGTATATAATAATAAAATAAATGGATTTTCGTTAAATTCCTATAACACAAAAATCTTTTTTGCCGGATTTCTGCATAGGTATATGTGCGTGTGACTACAGGTATGCGTGTATGTGTTTGTGTGTACAGTGTAGATTTCATTCCATTCCATGCACCATGATGCACACTTACGACGACGTACTTGTAATATAAGCTGCAGTCTCTTCACGTCTTTATCACTGCACTGCTCGCATTAACTATTGCAACTGATTCTTACTATGCTCTTACTCTTCTTCTTCTTATTCTTCTTCTACTTCTTTCTCTTTCTTTCTTTTTCTTTCTCTTTCTTTCTCTCTCTTGATCTATCTCTCTCTTTCTCTCTGGCTCCAAATCCCTTTAACTATCTCTATCTACTACTTATCTATCTGTCTGTCTTTTTTTAGCCTCATTAATAGCTCACAAACGATGACAAGTGGAATGCAATAGTAACAAAATTGATGCATATATTGCATGTAAGAGTGTTGTGTTCTTTGCCACACACAGGCAGACAAACCAAAAACGAGTAAAAACAAAAACAAAAAAATGAACAAGAGCATGAAAGAAACATTATATGAGGCTTTGAAGAAAATTACAATTGCATTTACACGCTCGAATGTAAGAAGAATCTCTATGAAAGCGTTGCATAATAAAACTAAACTGAATCTACATCTTATTCAGTGCTGTGTTGCTCTCGTTGGACCATGATGACAAACTGTTAAATAATGGAACACAAAGATTTTAAAGAAAAATTTGCGCGCTGCCAGGTTAATGTTATTGAAATGAAACCATCAGATATTAAAGGCTTTAAATCAAAGGAACCTTCCGCTCTAATACAAGCAAGGAAATGTGTTGTTTCTTGCCAATTTTTAACGCTAAGAAATTATTTTGCCATTACGCTTATAACACACACACACACAGGCTTCAAAAACTATTTTTCACTTTCATATGATGTGATATGTGCGTACATCAGATGAAAACTTCTGGATCTTGCCACCGAATAACGTCATCAACGGTAACTCTATGTTCCAAATTTTGTTTTTGCTTCCATTTCTTGTACTGTTACAACCTTACAAAATCAATCAATACATGATTCAACAATGCATGTACATTATCCAAATTGTTTTATCAAGTAAGCATGTACTACAAGCGTTCGTTTATGGCGGCACCAAATAAGGAAACAATTGAATAAATTCGAATCTGAATTATATCTGCATGGATATCCAACTAATAATAACTTATCAATGAAATATCGAACTAAAAGGCATGAAGAGCATATCTTAGTTTTATGGGGGGAAGCATTCAAATGTTCGTCTCGTTCGCCGCAAATGAGACACGCCTTTGGCTCAAGACCATTTCGAAGACGAAAACAACTCTTCTATTTCGAAGCGACAAGGGTCGCTTGACCAATTTGGAAAATTGAAAATTTATTTGGAATGCAATTATCTATATAAAACTTCTCTGTTCGATGCACAGATCATACCTGTGACGTCTTAAAAATGCTAAAGACGATAAGGGGGGCATTAATAATGAGTATAACTGGGTTCTATTGAAAGAATAGGACAAGTCCGATACGTAGTTCCATTTATCTAAATGGTGGGAGCTGCTCCACGGCTTGTGGAATAAAACTGAATTCGTTGAGAAACGTCGTTAATAAATGCAGTCAAGTCTCCTATAACGCATGCGACTAATTCATACAGAGAATTAATTTGAAATCAGTTTTTAATTTATACCGTCTCATATGGGAATTCCTGCCTCTTTATAAGAAGCTCACAATTAATACAAATCGAGCAAGTTCATACTTCGTCATATAGAATCTCAGATATAAATAAACTAGACCTTACCTTACCTTAGAATCTTAGAATGAATTAAAAGAAAGCAACGCTTTTATGACAAAGATTACTTACAAGATCTCACATATTGTTTCTAGTGACGATAGATCAATAAGCATTAACTTACCTTCGTAAGGCGAAAGTACGCTCAAAAGGTCCGTTGTACCGATCCCATTAGGTCAACTATACCTTGGTATCCCGATTACAGGAGAATATTCTAATATTTGTCCCGAACCCGAACAATACACAAGCGCTTAGTAATATAAAGCTCACAGAATTCCTTCGACTATCTCCTTACAATGCCCGGAACTGATTTAGCTTTATTAACGTATGGCTCCTTATGTAAATTGAATTTTAATTTCGGATCCAGCGTAACTTCCAAATTCTTAAATCGAGTGATATTATTCTAGTTATAGTTATCGATAAAAAAGCTGAAAGATATGATAGATCAAGGGCAGGAGAGCTTACAGCACATTTTTAAGTTCAATCAGGTACTACATACTATACATCATAGGTACAAATTAATTAAATCGGTCTGAAGGCTTATTACACCATTGATGGTGCTAAAGAAGTGGAAGATTTTTATATCATCAGCAAATATCAAACACTTTGAGTCTTTAATTCATATCGGCAGGTCGTTCAAGAATATCGTGAGGAGGAGATAGCCAAGGTGGCTACCCTATCGCACACCCGCAAAACAGATATTAAACAATGCACTGTGCGTTCGGCTATACATATAACTCCAAAACCACAATATCAAGATATCAGAAGAGCCGAGGATTATGGAGGGCTCTGCCAAAAAACCTACGAAAAATCTGTATAGATAACATACGTTTGCTTGTATTCAGCGAAGCCTCACCTGCAATCTTATATTTAGTTTGCCAAGTGAACCTTCATTTTAGCTAAAAATTCTCTTCTGATGTGCTATAAGGCAAATATTGTCTGTCAACGTGAATAACGATATTTTTGTAAATTCAAAAATTTCCGTACACTTAAGTACTTAAGTACACTTAAGAGAGAATCTTATAAAATCGACCTAATTTCTCGAAAGCACAAATCTCCGGAAAATTCATTCATTTTTCCAGTATTTACGTATTAGTTGCAGGCAACTAACTTTACTTTCCCAAATTTTTGTTTAAAAGAGATTCGAATATAAGAATGAAATGATTCTCGTTGCATACATCGATCGCGTCAAACATATCTATCATATATCAACTATATTAACTTTTGTATCGAATTTTTGGTTCCTCTTCATGGGATTTAGAACACCATCTCATTATTATACAAGATAATCTGAATAATGTCGATTCGATTTGAAATATGCTCAAGAATATGTGTTATTTAAAAAACTTCGAAGCCAAAAGGCACAACAGAAAACGACAAATATTTTTAATTGCTTTTCGCACATTAAGTTCAACAACATTTGAAAGGAAATTACAAAATCTTCATCTGCAATGACGTTGCAAACAGTGTTCAAAGTGCGGCGATTAAGTTTTCTTGACTTACTTTCTACCAATCGTGATGATTTCTTTGATTTAGGCCTGGTCCTGAGAAGTTCTGAAGTCACGTAATTCATCTGTGAATTTCACTTTAAGATTTCGCGCACGTCATCAATGATTACTGCTATAACACCCGATTTTAGGCGACCTTCTTTAAATTAACCGACCGCAATTAAATTGTTCGAAAGACTAATGTAGAGCAATTATATGCGAAACGTGATCTATTATTAAAAGTGAAGATAAGTTAAACTGCACTCTACTTTTGGACTTATTCTCATCAAAAATATCCAGAAATATTCTCTACATGAAAGTGTTTCTAGATTTAATTCCATTCCTAGTAAAAACGAAATTTTTATACTCAGTAGTCTGACTAACAACAAATCAACTTAGAATAGATTTTGCCTACTCTAGGGATCGACAAGACGAACACAGTTTGCGTATTTCTTGTATTCCTCTGATTTACTTAACTAAGGTATGCAGCAATAGAGAGTTAGTTTAACTAAACTTATATTCCTTCAATGTGAAATAAAAGATCTTTTCTAGATCTCGTTCGGTGAATCTCGGTACTTTGAGAAGTCAACGAAAACGTTTTACATATCTTTAGCTGCTAGTAGAAATTAGAGCACATTTTGCATCCACGCATATACCAAAATCGATTTAAATGCAAAACAACTACAAACGATGTCTTTCTCCTCCCATAGAAGCGCACTCAATTGATGTAAATTTTATAAATGGAAGAAAGAAGAAATAGAAATTATTTATGACTGCCGCTCGTATACAGTTTCACCAATATTTCTTACTAGCCATTGTTTTTGATCACGTGTAACTTGTAACTACCAGTTATGTAGTCAATGCGAGAGCTAAAGGCGAAAAGGATTTCCTTTCCTTTTTTTTTTTTTGTTTATTTTTTTTTTTTTTTACTTTTTGCTCGTTTCAAAGTATGTTCGGTTGAATTTCTAGCGCCGGTGTTTAAAAAGTATCTGCAGTTATTGCACTCCCCGAAGCATGATTTATATCATCTATTGTACTCAATACCACTACTAATATCCATTTGGCTACTCTGATAAAAGTAAATACTACAGTGATGCTATGATGCTATGCTAAGAACATCGTTGCTATTGATACTATTGCACATGCATTGAATTCGGTACGTATTCCATAGCATAGAAAACGCATTTCTTCGGTGTTGTGTTGTTTCCTTTTCTCTTTTCTTTTCTATGTTTGTTTCTTTTTTCTTTAAATATAAATTTAATTGGCCATAAACTGTAAGCATAATAGATGTTGGGCCAGCGTTGGTGTTGCTCTTAATGCAATTTTTGTCAACTATGATTATTGGTTTGTTTGTATATTAGTGTTACATACATATGTGAAAATTTATCACCTCTACCTAACAATAATCGAATAATCGTTTTGGAAATATTGAAAAGACGAACTTTTTCTATTTTATATACCGTTGACCATATAAGTACCTATCGCAACATACAATAATAAAATGAGTTCAGTTCAGTTATAGTATGTTCGGCTGTTTTCTGTATCCACCACTAAACGACAGAAATATATTAGTTTATCCCGTCGCTTGTAACACCCGGGAAATATCTATTAGAGATCATATGTTTTTCAACAACATTTATTAGTATTCGTCTCTGCTAAAAGCGAAAAATCGTGGAACTATCACAATAACATAAACCATCAAGCCAAGAAGGCGAGACCTACCTGCTTATGTTCTTAGTTAAGCAACACACCCCACCACGTTATAAAATGAAGCCGATTAGTGTCGAAAACACGAAAACTTAAAGAAAAAAAGACGCAAACACACAACATATCGATCTAATATTTGCAATAAACGATTAAAGACGACATTTTAGATCTCAAGAACAAAATAATCTTTTATGGATCAATCGTGCCAATCAATTTTTGTCAGCAAGAAACTTTCCGTTTCTTATATATTACTACACTTCAGGTGATGGGTATCCAAAATTCGTTTTAAAACAAGTACAACCTGCCTTTTATTTTTTTAATTTGTCACATTAATGCAAACTATCTTTTAATCTAAGATATGATTTATTAAACTTACGAGCAGATCTAATGATTTCTATTAGTGATTAAATAAAAGGAAACAAAATCTGGAACAAAATCTTTCAAATTAATTGGTATCTTTCGTGACGAAAATTTATCGTTTAATAGTATTTCTGACAAAACAAGTCGGTGTTTATTTTTGCTAAGATAAGCGGACATATTTCCCAGAAACTCATAATATAATTTTAATTGTGTGGGATTTTCCACAACTTTTATTACGAAATTAAAATTTTTACGAACGCACAACGCGCGCATTCTGCATATTCCGAACTCAGGTCATAAAATGATTTTAGTATATGTAAAAATATTTAAGGACTTATCACTTCATTGTTGTAGCAAACGTTGACGAGGCAAGAAGCAATTATTTATATTCAATCACAATGCCTTTATTTAAAAAATGGAAGAAGAACACTCACAAAACGAAGGAGAACGAGGAAGAAACCTACTCGGAGGCTTTAAAAAAATTCATTGAATGGCGAAAAATGAAAATACAAACGAAAGAAGACAACAATCGCACTGAAACCAGTGGTCTAAAATTAGATCAAGAAGCAGCAGCAGCAGTCACTGAAGGTAATTCGAATAGAACCTTAAACGATTACGTTAATTGGAATCACTACGAAAATATTGGCAACACTCATAGTACTGCAATCGTCAATGAAAGCCTCGACCATAGCTATGCTATGCCTTATGAACATGAAAGTAGCCTGGAATACTCAGTGATACCACCACCTCCACCGTCACCACCGTCAACATCACGGCTAATGGTCACCGATTTAGATGCATCAATCCAGCCCAACGAAATCATGCAAGAAACCTTTGATTTCCTTATGGGCACCTGGGGCGATATTAAATTCGACCACGTGGCACCATTTGCATTTGGAAATACCTATGTACAACATGGGGAATTTAATAGCGACTCTATTAGTTTGATATCGGCAATGAAGTCAACTAAAGATAGTTACGCCGGTGAATGTAATAATTTTAACGCTTTAAGACAATGTCGCCATCCAAATATCGTACTTTTAATGGGGATTATTTTAGATGACTACTCTAAGCTTACGGCCTTATTAGTGGAACCTTTAAAATGTTCTCTTTACGATATGATATATCAGGAGAGAAACTATATAGAAGTACGAGAATGTCACAACTATTTGGAACAACTCGCAAATGCCGTTGGGTATCTTCATCTGAAACGGATCTTGCACACAAATATCTGCAGCGAAAACGTGGTTATAAGTCGTTTATCGCAAACTCTCAAATTAGCAGGATTTGAGCTTTGTATTGCAATCGATGGAGCATCGGCTTTTTCTTACTTCTCCTACAATCCCTTAAATCGGACAAAATATGCTAAATATTACTATCAAGCACCGGAACTTTTAACAGCTTCGCTGAAGCCAACAATTCAAAGTGACATTTATGGCGTCTGTCTATTGCTTTGGGAGATATTAAATTGTCATTTACCCTACGTACATTTATCACAGACAGAATTAGCGAAATTGAAATACGCTACATTAACGATATTTCGAAAACGGCGCTGTATGCCGTTTAAGAAACTTTTGGATAAAGGTTTAGCTATCCCTGTTGAATTAAGATACTCAGACATAAAATCTCTGAAAATTGAACTAAAGACAATCGGCGAACTTGATTTAAAAGCATTTGACGACCAGCCGAATTCGTTGCAACATACTAATGAGATTCCCCCCCGTCGTATTCGCTCTAAGCTTTACAGGGTAAATATACTTATAAACTCGAATACCAATGAATATCAAGCACATGACGATATATCTGAAGCCTTTAATGATTTTTATATAGATGATGATTTAAATGAGAGCAGTAATGTAAACATTGCTTTACGTATAAATTGAATCGCTACACGCATGAACTTGAAATAAACTTATGTTATCCAATTTACAAATTTCCAAATTATTATTAAACAATTTTCTTAGACTAACCATTCTCATAAGGTAAGGTCCAAACATCTTAGATGCTTTAAAGGATTTTCGTAGTACAACTTTAATATAAATGTTTTTGTTACAAGTTAAGATTCAACAGTTAAACAAAAAAACAGTTTAGATACTAAGTCGCCGAGTTGAAATCAAAAAAACAAGAAAATTATATCCAATAACTTTTTTTCCGGAATTCATTGTGTCTATGATCAATTTGGGTAGACTATTTCACGTAAAAATTTGATCCAGTCCACGTACGAGATGGTGTAAAAATAGAAGAAGAAGAAGAAACTACCATCACAAAACAAACCAACTTAAGTTTATGAAACAAGATGATTATTTTCATTTTCGCCAGTAAGCTTCACTTTCAACTGAAGAGTCTTGTTAACGAATTAATTTTCGCATTTGATCACGTCAGAAATGCAACCACATACTCATCAAAATTCATCTTTTCCATGCATACCTTATACCACCTTACTTTATTTTCATAACATCATTATAAAAGAAAACATCGCTTATTAGTTCCGCGAAACAAGTGCACCTTTAGTGCGTTTATGGCGATGCGAAGTCAAACTTAGTAAGTACGTTAACGATTTTTTCCTACCGCAAAAATCTATAAAACTAGTATTAGTTAGTGGAAACTGGCAATTAGGCGACAGGTCTTTTGCATCGTTTAATCGCCAGGATAAGTTTCCCTGCTAGATAGATAGATCTTTGAAAAATATAGCACTACTTAGTAATATAAAGTCATGTTTCCTTGAAAGTGTATTTAATGAGTCTTTCCTTTGAAACTACGATATATTGTAACAGGTAACAGTTCAAAAGATCTCAAAACCCAAATAAATGAAAACAAAAACAACATTGCTTTGTAAATCTATTACGGATTAATTTGACGTTGGGTAGGTATTGCGAACCGTAGAATTTGGATCGAATATTTAAGGTACTATTTAAATTGTAATTTAATTTGTTTTCCCTGAGAAGGAAAACTTGAACTAATCAGTATGACCTTAGTTAAGAAATTAGAAATTACCTGTAAAAATTTAATTGTAACGAAACACTCTTTCATTTACAACAAATCTTTTATTACTTCTCACGTGCTCCTTCATTACTAAATGCATTTAGAATAATGTAGTAATGTAATATGAGCGTAACTTGTAAATGAAATAATTTTAAGTTTTTCCAACTCACTTAGGTCTTTCCTGTAGCTAACATAAAGCAGCCAAATCTTGCTTTGGTTAACAAACCAACCCCAACATACTTACTTCTCTTTCAAATCTATAAAATTTTTACCTGTTTGACGTACGTGCTACCCCGTGGAAGTGAACAATTTTACTTTTTTTAATACTAAGAAAAACACAAGCACAGCAACTTAGAAGGTATAAAGCATTTCCAGCTACATTTGAATTTACTCTAAAATAGTACGAAACAGGTACTTGAAGCCTTTTGCACAGAAAAGAAAAAACTGCAAATAATGTCTTTTACATATTCCGCGCGTAATGCTTCGTTTTAATAACCGATTTATATATTTGACAAAACATAAAACTTCTTTCAAAATTATAATAAAAGAAATAATGGTTTAATTTGGGCCAAAAATTTAATATCGTTTCTAGCTGCAAGTGTAAGTCAACAGATTTAGCAAAGATAAATGAATACGATCAATGAAACGATTAGAAAAAAAAACACATACACACACTCGCCATGAAAAGCCATAATCCATCTCTAAAATAAAATGTTAAAAACAACACAACACGCGCGCGGACACAACAACAATTAAGCAAAATACAAACTACACACATTTTAATAACATAACGATCAAGTTTTTTCTTTATAATATCATCCTAACCAAAAATCTAAGTGCACCACCAACAACTCGGATACGGATTAGTAAACATTTGGATCAAGCAATAAAGAACTAACTAAAAGAAGTTACGGTAAAGCAGAGATGATATTTTAATGACATTCACGAGAGAGTGCGCTTTAATAAATCGAAGTCAACTAAGATAATCAATGAGAACGAGAAAATTGAAAATGAACAGTTATTTGAAATAATAAATAGTCAATAGACACTTATTATTATCTTCGTTAGTTTATTGATTAACAAATTCTACTAATAAAGGACTTAATGCATAAAACACTCACCTAAAGCAGTTCACTTTCTTTAGTGACTTTCATAAATAACAAGAACTATAAACAGGTTTTTTTTTCGTCAAGACTCTTTGTTGTTTTTTTTTTTATTGTTCATGTAATTCATTTATTATAGAAATCAAAAAATTAAAAGAAAATAATAAAAATAAATTTTAAAAAGTTGAAATAAAATGAATATAAATTCAATATTATTACTTATTAATTATACATAAATACGTATTAGGTAATCTATATATGATTTTTCGTTTGTAGATAAGTGCGTGATTGTATGTATGTATTTATGAGTATGCAATTTTTAATTTTATTGAATATTTTCTTTAAGGTATATATAGAAAATTGATTGTGGTCGGTAGTGATGATGGTGGTGGCGTTGTTTGTAGCATAAGTAAATTAAAGTGTATGTATGGATGTATGTATGTATATGTATATAAACTTGTAGATTGACGTTGGAATAATTGTTTGTTCTACATACTGACAACTAATGAGATTTTCTGGAAACGAGAAACTTATGATGGTGTTCAGTTTCAATTAAAAACAAAATTCGAAAATTATTTTTTAAAAAGGAAAAAAGAGTTTATTAAAATGAAGAATTTAATAAATTTATAAATAGACACAAAGTGTAAGGTGTTGATTGGTATCATTTTGCTTTGGAAAAGATTAAAGAAATAGTTTAATTAAGCCTGCTGTTCCATTTTTTTCGGTATCGCTTGTGGTTTTTCTTCTTGTTGTTATTTTTGTTTGTAAAATGATGAAAAAATAAAATTTTTTTTTACTGTGATTTTCGTCTCTTTGCATTCGATCGTTTATCTTTTTTCCAGGATTTTTGTTTTCATATTAACTTCAATTATTTTCTAATTTTTTTTTTTGTTTTGTTTTATACGAAATTCCTCCATTCCATTTATTTTACTATTACGTTTAAATACATATCAAATTATACCAACCCAACTCCAATAGAACTGCAATCGTGAACTTTCTCTCCTCTCATACATTTCAATATCGATAATCATTTTATATTGAGTTGTTTATGTATAATCAGCCGTCTCTTTAGATAATATTCTTTACCAATCTGTCTTACTTTTTTTTTCCTCTCCCTGTCTCTCTCGCTCACTATCTATCTAAATATATCTGATCATGTTACTAATATTCACTTCAGTCTTCAACGGCGTATTTTTGAGTCCATTCACGTGCATTCTTAATGGCCTCAGCCTCATTCACTTTCCATAACTCAGCGACATCATTGGCCAGTGGATCATCAGGATTAGGTGCACTTAATAAAGCTTGAATCGATAATAAAATGGTACGTATTTGCAAAGCTGGACTCCATTTGTCCTTAAGCACATCCAAACATATGCGACCCAGACGATCAATATTAGGATGATAGATTTTGGTAATAAAACGTACTTTGGGTGCTGACATCGGATAATCTTCAGGCAAGAAGAGTTCCAACTTGAAAACGCCACCCTCGAAGGGTGAGTCAGTAGGTCCCGTAACAATGACATGAAAATATCTCGCATTATTTTCGTCGGGTATGGCGTTAATACCCGGTACGGGCTCTTGCATAAGACGTTGAGTTTCTTTAATAATACGACGTGGCAGACTGGACATGCTGGTGATATTTGTATTGTTTATTTATTTATTTATTTACTTTTTGGATATTATGGATTTATCTATATAATTGGTAGGGGAGTTAGTTGTAGCAACTTTTTCTTTATCAGGCGACTTGGTTTTGGTCGTTGTCTTTCATGCACTGTTGCAGTGACAACTAGCAGTAAAGTGAAAAAACGCTAAAATAAATAGAAGAAAATGCAAAATATTTGATTTATATTAAAATCTTTTGATAATTCTCTTACTGTTCATAACATAAGAAATAACATATCAATAAGTGAAAGTTTATCAACTGTTTGCATTTTCTTGAACAATACGAAACAACTTTTATTTCCTTTTTCATAAGCAGCTATAGCAGCTAATGCGGAGTATCGTATATCCAACGGAACACAAATAAATAAGGAGTGTGTTTGCTTATCCCTTCTGATGAAAATTTATGCTCACATTTCCTACAACTATTCAGCCCTGTGCATACAAATATCTACAAAAACACTTTAAAGGCAAGCAAAATTTCTTTCAAATGGAAGTCTACGTCATTTTGAAGGCCAATGACTGCAGAAAGCACACACACCAGTAAAACATTTTACTGATGCACACCTATACGAATACTAGTCAATATGTAACGTAAATGCAAAACAAAGAATATTCCAGAGCTACTTGTATGTGCGGATGTGACTTATTGGATTTATTTAATTGAACACATGCTTGGTTTTTTATTACAAATTTTATGCATTCATATTCATCTTATAGACAATAAGTACAAAATTTTGCGTAAACAGCAATAATTCACAATTCTACGTTTCCCTTTCATTCCTTAATGACTACTAATATCCATTAGCAACAATAATAAAATGTATGTCGCATAGTCTTGTGGCTTGAAAAATCAATAAAAAATCATTTCATCTTTTCTTTCCTCAATAAAACCCCTTTACAAAGTAAATCTAATTAAGAGGCTTAACATCAAATTAAAGGGGTTTAGGGAAAACAAAACAATTTTGTTAATATTGAAATTAATTGTGTATGCAGCATCAAACGTACGTTTCTATTCTCTTTATAAATATTCTCATCGCCTAGAATTTTCACACATTGAAGAAAACACACCAGGTTTTGTCTAACAAAAGATTTTGACAAAAACTTTCAAAAAATCTTTGTCGACCAGAAGTAAATTTTTTATTTGAGTTGTTGCAGCACTTACCACTATTGATGGTGGTTTTTGTTTTATTATTTTCGCCGCAAAAATAAAATTAAATTTAATTGAAAATTTTTCGCAAACGAACGCACCACAATTTTTTTTCTTTTTGTCTTTTTCCTCTGTATGCTTCCTCTTATTCTTTTGACATATCAGTGTTGGAAAGTATTATTATTACCCATATAACAGCAGTACAGAAAATATTTTGTCTCGCACAAAAAATTTTTCAATATTAGATGAGTATATCACAAATAACTAACAATTATTTTTTGTGTACTTACATGTTTCTAACAATTTTTATGAATTTAATTTAAAACACGTTGTTTCTATCGATGGAAATTTAATCTCATCAATTATGAGATGGCTTGAAATTTGTTACAATAAAGTTAACTGTTCATGTTCAGTTGAGTCGTAAAACAATTTCCCTAATTTTATTCTAATATAAAGTTTTTGATTTCAGATTTCAAACTTCAGATTTAAACGGCTTTGTATTTTGACTGCAGTACTCCAACTGATTAGTTACAAATTATATTTATAATAGCTTGCTGCTTAGAAAGTTAAATTTATTCTAAGTATGTTGTGAATTCTTGTTTGTAACGAAGTACTAACAATATGTATATTGTTATAAGACCGCGATAAGTCGAGCTTTTTTTTTAATTTTTGCTTTTATAACAAGAATAATTTCGCTTATATTTACTGTATAACTACCGCAACCCATAAATTTGATTTTTAAAATACTAATGAATATTTTTGTAAATGAATAATATATATTTTAATTATATAAGTATAATAAATTTTTATTTATTTATTGCACATTAGCCAATGTTAGATATATTATTTTATACTTATATCGACTTAGATTCGTTAAGTTATTTATTTTGAAAAAGTAATATTTCGTTATTAATGAAATCAACTAACTTCTTACAAAATTAATTACTATTTTCATTTGTTTTCACTCATTTTCTGGAAATATTAGAATAAATCATTATTTGTTTGTTTTGTATTTTACAACACTAATCATGAGTTTCTTCAAATAAATGGAGGAAAAGAGAAAAAGAATACATTACCCATGGCTTGCTGGAAGTTAAAGTGAAATAAGCATAGTCATGCTTTCTTATTGGAATTTCAAAACAATAAGCTTTTGTATATATTTGAGAACATTCATGATATTTCGTTACGATTAAATTCAGGCACAAACGTAAAATATAGAAGAAAATATTTAAAAATTTATTGTATGATGTAAATAATGAAATAATAATTTTAAAGCTTTATATTAAACAAAAAAGTAAACAAAATAACTGTATGAGGAAAAGGTGCGAATATTGAGATTAAAACTATAAGAAATTTAAACAAAATGTACAAAATACAAGAAATGCGCTTTAATTTAACTAAAGACATTAATTAATAAAACTGCAAAAAAAATAAAAAATTTGCAATAACTGTTAGTGAATTCTGTTGTAGTTTCTGTTTAGTGTTTATACTTAAGCGGGCTCAGTTATGCTTTCTGAATTCAAAGAAATCGTAACAAATTCTCAACAAAAATGCAACTTTTGTTGATATTTTGAACAAATAAGTCAGAACATTTTGGATAGTTGCGTAGACAAAAAATTGTGATGAAAGTAAATATAAAAAGTAGCAAAGAAAGTAACAAGCGATAATCCATCTACTTGACAAATACTCTACAGCGATACTGATTTCATTAGTTTTAGAATGTACACATGTAACAGTTTTATTTGCATTTCACGAAGTGTGGCCACTTTTTGTTTATGTTGTCTTAGAGCACAGAGTATGTTAAAAAACATATTTCGGGTACCTTTGTCTTTCGGTCGCTGGAGAAGTGATTTTCGATTATTATAAAATTTCATCTATCCGTAGAAGTCTTCAAAGCGATTTGAAACGTACTAAGTAAAATTGCTGAAATAAATATGCTTAATGCTAGTTGCGTTAAAACGCTTCGTTATAACATAAAATTTAATCCTTGTTAGTCGATTTTTTTAAAAGAAACAATTTGATTTACTCTCATATATATAAGTAGGTAGGTCTCGCTATTCAAAGATTATGTATGCGTATTGTCGCGGCCTAGCGCAAAATTTGAAATTATATACGTATTTATACAATTAGTTAAGTTTGCCTTCTATGTAAAATAACTGCTTGGTCAATATGTACAAAATGCCTTGCTGCTGTTATTGCTATTGATTCGTAAAATTTTTAATGGTCTCTCGCTTGCACTTAAAGGCCTCCTTATAAAAGGCATTGATGTTTATTTAGTTACACTCAAGCAAACGCTTGGTACTTACTACACACATCATTTTCGTATAATTCTATATAAACACATATAACACACACATACACACACGCCACACATATACGGCGAGGAGACGCAATCGAAGCTTAACGTAGAAACTAAATAACAGCTACGGCAAAAACAACAACAGCTGTGTGTATGTGTTTGCGTCAATGCATTTTGTTTTTTTTTTTAACCGATAGTAGTTGTATTTGTAGTAGTGTTGTTAGTAACGATTGCCATACATAGGCTGGGCGCATTATAACAATGTCCCAGCCCACTTTTTTATGTAATACAAATACAGTCACAGCCACACAAACAACGCTTACTCAAACTAAACGACCACTTTATGCCTTGCAAGTAAGTGCGAATAGTTGTGTGTATAGAAATGTATGTTGATATAAATATATATTATATATATATATATATATATATATATATGTGTGTGTGAACGCGCGCGTGTGTGTATGTGAAAGTATACGTTTTCCTATGATTTTAATGGTGTATGCAGTAGAAACGCATGTATTATCATGTTGTAGTTGTTGCGATTGTATGGGGAGAGTTCAAACCAGAAGAGAAAGAGAGAGCGAGAGAGAACGAGAAAGGGAGCCTAAAACAATATGTTAAGTACGCGAGTGAGCACATGCTAAGTTAGTAGTCTGCATAGTAGGCGTGTGTATGTGCGTGCGTGCCTATCTTCTCACTTAAATAAATAAAAAGAAAAAAACTAGAATGACATATGCACTCACATACACATTTCTCTGATTTCTCATATTGTACGAACAAGAACAAAGACAAAAAAAAAATAGATAAATAAACAATAAAACCGAAGAAAAAATTGCAATTAATGCAGTTTAACTCACACCTTAATGGTTGCCAAACTTTTAGCAGTACTTTACTCTTTTCTGTTTTCGTGATTCGCTCTCTTTCTCCCTCTCAATTATTCTCTCTATCTCACTTCTTTATGTCATAGTTTAATCGAAGTAGTATTTGTACGTTGCGTAGTAATATATGGCACTAACTGTATAACGATAGAAAGATAAATTCTTCTCTTTTGCCTGAACTATACGTATATATGCACTCAGAGGCTGACAACAAACCAATACCAGAATCTTCATAAACCACCCTCAATAATCTTTGAAGACATAATTACGTCAAACAATATTTTCAAATGTTTCATTTTTTAAACCATTTCTATTGAGGCAAAAGAAAATGAAATAAGAGGACACTTCCTTAACTTGTAAGGAGCTATTGCTAAATATTTTCAACCCTTGAGAGAAAAATTTTATTTATTATTATTTTTTTTTTCTTTTTTTTGCTTTTCCCTTGTTAAACATATTTTTTTCATGTGTAGATATTTTATATTTATTAATTTTTTTTACTTTTTCGATGTTTATTTGAAGTTAAAATTTTTCTTGCTTTTAAAAAGAAGAAGAAATAATCAAAAAAGAAGAAGACGAACTTAACCGTAGCCAAATAATTTTTCAACTTTCTATTCTTTTAATGGCCGACATATTCATTTTTATTGTTGATTGTTGTTGTTAGTATTATTGTAGTAATATGGCGCTTGGCAAACTTCCTGCTTTGGCACACTTAACTATTAAATGAACAGAAAACTATTTCAAGGAAAACTTCTTTTTCTTCTTTGTTCCTTTGTTGTTACTGTTGTTGCCGCTGCTGTTGCTGCTCTTATTGTTGTTGTTTTATATATACAAACTTTTATATTTCTTCGTCTATGTGCATGTGCTTGTAAAGTTTGTTCCCATCTTGTGAAGGATATATGCACGTCTGCTACGTATTCCTGTGTGTATCTGTAGGTGTTTGTTTATGTTCATGAATATTTTCCGTCTTGTATTAAAGTTTTCTCGACTTGAAAATACGACACTTTCACTTTCATTCTTATCTGTTTGTATACGTATATGTTGTAGATGAACATATTTTGTACATATGTATATGTATAGATATGCATATGTATTTAGCGAATAATTTGTACTTTAAGAAAGTCTGATTAGTGTAAAAAAAAACACGCGAATAAATGAAGCGAAAGAATTCCACCTGCAGACATGGGATGTTCATGATTAAGTTGGCAGAATTTTGACCTTGAGTTCACTAAGATTTAGCAAATAAAGATGAGTTGGATTGACTTGAAAACGTAATCTTCTTTCATTTATAAATTAGACAAGTTTGAGAAGTGAGCGAGAGACCAGATTAAAAGCAAACAAATTTTCTATTTTTTGGTTCTGCGGAAATGCGCAGGCGAAGACAACAAGCGGACAGATATAGGTTTCAGTTTGGGTTTTGTGGTGAGAAAAAAGTTGACTTTCGTCTTTTGTTAAAGAGACGGTGTGGCAAAATCCAGAATTAAGAACATCTAGAAGAACTAGTTACTGCTTTGCACACGGACAGTTACTGAAGAACACAGCCGGTGATAAATCAATGACAGAATCATAGGAAATGGATCAAGGAAGACCAAGTTCCAAAAGGGATAATACACGATTGTCTTATTTCTTTGATAACGCTTCGTTAAAAAATATTTTGCAAATAATACAAGAGTTTTATAAGGGTCCTGCTTCATAATAAGAAGTTCGGGAAGTTTTGATGTAAAACGAACATTCGCATGCAAGTCTACATATTTTCTTCCTTTGAGATGTCTGCGAAGAAGAACCAGTGCATTAGTTTACTTGTCCCGCTTTGGATAAGTGTTTATTTTTGATTTCTGGGTATGCTTTTCTACTTTTCACAATGTTACGTATAAAAATGAAATAATAAGTAAGGAAAAGGCGTACACTACTTAATAAGGGACATTTGGGCACTTTCTTTTTGCAAAGTTAAGGTATCACAGGCGGGAAATTTTACTGGACGGGAACCTGACTCTCTACAGGATTTTATATTAATAATGGTTGCATAATTAGTCTTTCGAAGTTCTCCAAACAGCCATGAGTTCATATGTATTGAAACCTATTCGCTGCGCTTAGCCTCTTACTTCCTATTAATTCTGAAAAACTCTCCACTATTCTCGGCACGAAAGCTTTTCACCGAAAAAGAATCATTATTTAAGTGTTTCTAAGTATAACAACCAATGAGGCGAAATTTGAAATATATTATGTCTTTAGGAGACCTTTAGAGCCAACTTATTCTAACACGCTTTTCGCGTTTGTAGGGATTACAAGAAATGTGCAGAAATATTTCCCGCCCGAAAGGTTATCCTCGAAACCAAAGCAACGATAACATACAGCGGCTTCGAAAAACAAAAAAAGATCGAGCTAAGAGAAGCGAGTGATTGAAACAAAAACGCATGTAGCCTTCCATTAATGTAGCCTTCGTATAGTGATGATACTCACAAAATAATTATTGTTTCCTGTGGATTATTTTCAATGAAGCGAGTTTATAAATCACAAATATTTTTCTAAGTTGCAGTTGA
>KK351026.1:834049-922262 GCA_000671755.1 Glossina brevipalpis
AGGGGGGGGGCTGATGGGAAGAGGGGAGGTGTAGAGACCAGTGCAGGCAATATACAAGTTTGACTGCTGTGTTTTTGGGGAGGAGGAAGGGGGGAGGGGTTGCAGCGTAAACGAACATATAACGTAACGAATAAAACGAGCAAAACAAAAAACAAATAAAGAATGAAAAAATCAAAACAAAAACAACAAAAACTAAAAATCAACCCAACGCAAGTAAACGCGTACAAATGCAGAAACGCAACACACACAAACACACGTAGAGGCAGAAACGCACATGCTTATACACTAAAACATATGCAAGTTGTGTCCGTTACTCATTAGGCATTGCCGAGAGAAAAAAAGGATAAAAAGAAAAGAAAGAAATACAATAACAGAGCACAAGGATAACCGACAAACACAGGACGTTAGCTTGGCAGGCGGCATATGAATGTTTTGTCTTTTCACATTTGTACCTTGTGTAGGCTGCGCAGCATTTGTGTGTGTGTGTGTGTGTGTGTTCACAGGGATTGGCGGGGTTTGTTTTTGTGCTCAATGCACATAACAAAGGAAACCCTTGGCAACGCAGCACCAAAAAAAAAAAAATGAAATTTAATAACGACGACAACACTAACAACACCAAGAAGAACAAGAAAATCAAACACACTTGGAAAGGAAAACAACCCAAAATGTCTAAATAAGACGTATATGTACATGTATTTACGTAGTCGATGTATTCATATAAAAGCATGTGTATACAAAAAAGATGTACAACACACACACACGTATATATATATATATATGTGCATATGAACTACATACTAAATGTGTCTAGGCTTTCGTTTCAAATCGAACAGGCGCGAGTAGGAGAAACACATACCTCTTATATGTATTTATATATATGTATGTACGTGCACTCACTTGTCTTTCCCTCCATAAAGGTAGCGTTGTGCATATATCACAGAAGTGTACGTGCAATGCGAGATTGCCTCTGTATGTATGTATGTGCATGTATGCGTGTGTTTGTTGCAGTATGCGTTCGGCGTGTGCTTGCGTATCTATAAGTGTGTGTGTGTGTAAGGTTCTTTGTCCCCTAATGAGGTCTGTCAAGCATATTTTTGATTTTTTATTGAGCAAACAAACGAAATTTCGAAAATGAAGTAAAAAAAAAAAGTTTGCAGTGAATTAAAAAGAAAAAGTGAAAATGTGCCTTAAGTGCTGTTTTTAAGTTTTCCTGCTTATATACAATGATGAAAATTTTATATGTGTGTTCACATTAGGCCCAAAATCCATTTAACTGCTTCCCGTGCCCTCTTCCGGTATTCATTGGAATTTCTTTCCTTTTGAAATTCATTTTGCGCACTAATGAGATTTTCGTATAATTTTCTTTTCTTTTGAAGCTTTCGAAAAGAATTCGCCATAAGTCTCTTTAAAAAAAAAAAAAAAGAAAAAAGCAAGAAATATCATTAAAGACGGCTGGAGATGTTTGCATGGGTGGTAAGGTTCTTTTACATATTTAGGAGCTTAATGCTGAGATAATTTTATTCTGCTTACACTTATTATGAATTGTTGGCACATTTTTGATTTACGTGAATAAATATTTTTGATTTTAATTTTTGAATCAAGACCTGGTGATGAAATATGAAAAGAATTCGTCTGCAACTTGCGATAAGGGCGGCATGTATAACATCGATTCGATCACAAATGAATTTAACTTCCTTGTGATATATTCCCCTTTGCGAGTAAATATTGGACTCATTGTAAAATTATTCCATTTTACTGACTAGAAGGTAGCGTGGGATGTGCTATGAATTGTTGTCTTCTTATTGCTTCTTCCCGCGACTATAAATTTCACTATTCATTCGTTTTTCCTGCAAAAATGACAACTGAATGAATATCATTATCGTGATCGATTTTAAAACGCTGAAGATACCCTGGTTTTCAGTGATCGGGAAGCCCCATATTCATATATCGATTGAGCTCGAAAGAATTACTCAGTGCTGAGCTGTTTCAGTTAAGTTAACTTAATTTTTTTGTTTTTTAAATCATTACCCGTCATTCAGGTGATCAACAATGATTAGAAAGAAGTGGAGAGAAAGAGAATAAAGTGTGGACGCAGCTTGTGAAAGGCATCTGCCGCATCAGTAAGTGTTACATCTTTGACAATCATAATTAATGCATAGTCCATCTCAGTGGGAAATGAATCCGGATATGACCACGTGAGCTTCTTATCGTATTGTTGGCGCTAATCGATCTCTGAAAACAAAAATAAATAAACAAAAATTATTCGTCTTGCAAGGAATCATTGCGAAAATAGTGAGAAAAATTCTATAAAAAGTAAGTTTTTTTACTAAAAGACAAAAAAAATACAGAGTTAGACAGCAAGTTTTTTGGTAGTTTACTGCGAGTGCCGGCGTGGCCATCTCCTAGGATTGAAGATAAAATATTTGTTGTTTATCGCGCACACACACACACACAATATATTGGAAAAGAAGGAAAAATGTATGTAAAAAAGGAATTCAAACACGTGCAGAAAACTTTCGAAGCTCGTTTAGAATTTTATTGAAACAAAAAGAAAAGAAAAGATGCTTAACGACTAGAAAAAATGTTGTTTAATTTCTCAAATTTGTTGCTATTACTTCCATTTAAGTTTCTTTTCATTTCTCATCATTAAAAAGAAAAAAAATATAGACCTACTAGTAAGAAGAAAGCCGGCGGTAAATATATCTTTTCTTTTTTATAAGCAAGTGATCGACAGCGAAACTCGCGTTTGTGCTACCTGTATATGTGCAAAATAAAAAAAAAATAAAAATTAAAAAAACGAGAATAGTGATTAATTAGTTTCTTCAGATTTTGTGTGCGAATTTTTTTTTATTTCAAAAGTGTTTGTTCTTTGTTTTGGTTTTCTTAGACAACGTGTTTTTTCTTTTGTTTAGATTAAATTTTTGGTTTTTAGGTACACTTTAAGTGTTTAACCGATAGATGGACGTTTGATTAGCTTAAGTTTCTACACTTTTGGCTAAACTATAAACAAACAAAAACTATTGTATATATGTTAAGTTCCTTAATCATATTTATACGCATATATTGTGTGAAACACACAAGCGCACATATAAAATAACACATACTTGGATAGTGTTGTTGCTGCAACTCACCGGGCATCACACGTTTTAGGTGCCAAACAGGTGTTCGTGTGTGGGTACGTATGTATATATATATGTACGACTGTAAAGCTCATTCGCAAATTTTAGAAAAAAAAAATGAGTGAATGCTGAAGTATGGTTGAGGTTAAATTAATTTTATTCTTTTTTATTCGTTTTTGCTTTATTTTTCATTAACTGAGGGAACGAGCGCTTTTTCCATTTTTTCTTTGTGAAGAGATAAATTTTGCACAAGAAAAAAAAGAATAATTAAAACAATGTAGTCTTCATTGAAAGTGTGATGCTTACAATGAGTAGTATTGCTCTATACAAACACGCACACACAAAAAACTTTAGGCCCATATTATGATGTCATTTCGATGAGTAAAATATTTATTCTCTTTAGTATTTTTTTTTTATTAACTCAGAAATTTATTTTATTATTAGCTATAAATATTCTTTGATTTATATCAATGGGTTATAAAAAAAAACCTGTAAAGCAATCGCTACAGGTTGCTTTAATTTCTAAACATTTTCTACATGTTTATAAACATTCTTTATAAACATAAAAAGAATGAGGATCTGCAGATCCGATGAGAAACTCTCTCTCTCTCTCTCTTTCTCTCTTTTCACTTGCAGGAAATTTTCTAAAGAACGAATTCTTATAGGACTGAAAACAAAACAAAAAAGAGCTTAACAGACAAGGTAAGGATAAAAACTCTTTGAGGAAACTGTAAGAGAAAAGCAAAAATATCTTTAAAGCTTAACTAAAGGTTTTAAACATTTTTAAGCTCATCATTTACCGTTACATTAAAAGAATCCGTTATTGTCTCTGCCTTGTATTCTCTTTACTAAACCGAAAGAAAACAAGAGTCAGTTGTAAGAGTTTTTGTATTAAGAGATAGAAGGAGGGAGAGAAAATGTAAAATATTTAATTTAAAAACTGCGACTGAGTGAGAGAGACTATACGTTGTTATAGCAAAAAATTATTTACAGGTGTAGGTTTTTTCAATTTTGCCAACTATTTGAGAGTTAAGAGGAGATATAATATGCATACGCATCCACTTGAAACGTGCTTTAGCATAGTACTCAATGAATGCAAATGTGTGTGAGTAGTATGAGTGAATAAAAAGAAATTAGTTTGACTATGCGAGTAAGTAGAGTCAATATAGCAAATAAGAATTTTATGCATAAATTTAAGAGTTTTGTCTATTGTATAAGAAAGAGTGAATGAGTTCTTTTTACGTTTATTTTATTTTTTTCTTTTTTGGAAAAATCAAAAGGGAAGATTTTTAAGAAGTGATCTTCTTAGTACATTAGTAAAAGCCGACAAATGTATGTATAAAATATAACGGCTTTGGAATATATATATATACATGTATTTATAAAAGCATTGCAAGTGTAATTCAGGTTAACTTAACCGTTTATTAAACACTTCTATACATCTACTCAAACGTTCAATAAATACATGAGTTAAATAGATAGGAAGTCAGCCAGCCTGTAGACCAGCTTGTTAGCCAGCGAGCCAGTGAGCCAGAGTCAAAGCGACAAAAAAGAGCCAAATTCATTTAGCAAACTAGGCAGTTACTACTGCTAGTACTACTAACACTACTACACTGTTGATGTATGATGACAATTACGTTTACTAGTACCACTACTATTGCTTTTGAATAAATACACTTACTTTATAGTGTATATTCTACTACTAACTAAACTAACTCTATACACGCTTTACACAATATTAGCAAACAGTGCGGCTAGAATTCACTCGTCTCACACAACGACTTTGGCTGCGCTTGCAACAACGCAACTTATTACGGGTTCGCTCGCTTACCACGGGGCCTAAACCATAGCAGAAAACAAATCGAAAAACCGAAGTTTAAAACACAAAACTGAGTCTATTGTATACGGAAAAAAGTTTTTTTACACACAATCTACTAACTAATAACAGTAATACTAATAGTAGTAGTAGTAGCAATAGTAATAGTAGTAGTAGTGATAGTAGTAGTAGTAGATGTTATATCTTACTCTACTCTTTCTCAATTTTTTTTATTTTCTTTTTTTACCTTTGTTTTTCTTTTCAACATTAACGTCAACGTTGTCCATATATCCATAGATAGTTGTTGTTGTTGGTGCACTGAATAAGAATTGGAGATTAACAATAATACAAAAAATAATAAAAAAAAATAGGAAAAAGTGAAAACAATCTATAAAACAAAAAATGATAAAAAAATCTGAAAATATGGTGAAATTTGTGTGAGAAAAAAATCGCTTAAAAACCAAAATAAAATTTGTTTTTTTATACATCGTTATGTGTTCGTTGTTTTCCGTAGTTATTTTTGTTGTATCGTCGTATCCGCTGCCGTTTTCAGAATCAGCGTCATCAACTAAGATATAGTCATAATTATCAACAAAAGCAACGATAATAACAGTAACAGCATTGGTGGCATATCACTGTATTTTACCGTCGATATCTTGTTAGTTATCATCGGAATCATATCATATTTGTGTTTAAGAGAGAGTGTAGAGGCGTCGCTGTCGCTTTTTGCCAATTTTTTTTTATGACAATTTCTTTTATTGTTAATGTTTTTATTGTTATTGTTGTTGTTGTTTTGCGTTCTCTTCCTTTTACGATAAAACAATTTTGCTGCTGCTACTATCAGCCTGCATGTCTGCTGCTATTGTTGTTGTTATTTAAATTTTTGCTGTTATTTCATCCTACTGCCGCCGCTCTCCTGGGTGACACGTTGTTTTGGTGTTAATACTACGTGAACGTTAGAACGAACATAACACAACACAACATAACAGAACATAACCCAACATAACACATCAAATATCCATCGTGTAAAAAAAGTGAAATAAGAAAGAAAAAAAACGAAAACAAAAACAAAAAGAAAAAAGATTTTGCGCCACATTTCGCGGCTCCTTTCCTAGTAGTGTGCTCCAGTATAATTTGCACACATTTGCCTTTTTGTTGCATTTGCATTTTGTTGTGCTTTGCTTTGCTGTGCTATACTTTATAACACAACTACTACTTACTGACTTGGCTATTTGTGCTGAGCCGCACTCTCAATACGGCGCGCGGTGCGATGTTGTTGTGTGTTGTGTGCCGCAAACAACTGTTTTCCACTAGCAACACTTGAACATAACAGTGCCACACGTAGACGCACGTAGACGTACGTAACTGAAAACTCGGATAAAATATTTTCTTTTCAAAACATCATCAATAAGGAAAACTAAAAAGTTAAAAAAAAAACAAAAAAAAAAGAAAAGAAAAATTACGGTAAAGAACCAGATTTTAAGTAAAAATTTTTTTGAAAATTTGCAAACATTTCTCAGAATATGTGGTAACAATGCGTACAGTTTAAAGTACATGGTTTTTTGAAGTAAGTTAACAAGAAAGTTAGAAGAAAAAATAAATAAAAATAAAAATGTAAATAAAAAAAAAGATAAAACAAAAAATCCAAATGAATTGTTACACTCACACGTAATATATTTGTAAAAATCGTGTAATAATAGTGTTCGTGCTGATTAACAAAATCAATGAATAATAAATTTATTTATATTTTTTTTTTTTTTTTAAGGAAAAAACGCAAATGTGAAGTTTTAACTAAAAATAAATAAAAAAATCAAAATTATATAAAATTTTCTCAAAAGTAGAAATGCATTGAATGCATTTTACTTAATTGGACAGACAGATACTGATCGTAAGTTCTAAGATATGAAACGTTCTTGTGATCTTTAAAATCTTTGCGATAAGTTTCACAAAAATATTTTTAAAATAATTTTTTTTCAAGATTTCTTTGCCGTGAAGGTTTCATCGGAGCTGCATTATCTTTAGTGCGTAAACTTTGATTTTAATTTATTGAACCGTTGTTGTTGGAAGAATTTCTTTCTTTTTGTGAACGTGAACGTTTTTTGTGTTTTCGGCTTAAGCACGTTATTTGCTCTTCCTCCCTCTTCATTCCCTCTCTTCATTTTCACCTTAGGCTTACCCGTGAAGTTTCTACAATGCAATAGAAATATTTTATATCAATTAAATAAGACTTTGCTACTAAAGATTTTAGATAAAAAAAATATTCTTTATCACGTACCTTTAATGAAATGAGTGAGTGCTCAGTTAAGATATATCGAAGACACAGGTGTAAGACTAGGTTTTTCCAATTTTAAGTTTCAAGTTTAAGTCAAACTAATTTTTCAGTTTTATTTTTACTGGAGGTTTTAGAAAAGATTTAAAATTTCTTGCAAGGGAGTTTTCTCCCCCTGGTATGAGATGGAGTTTGAATTTCATATTTGGGAGAATCGTTTTTATTTCGGGATGCTTTACGGGCTTGATATGTCAGTTTCATTGGTTCAATGTAAAACAATTAAAATTAAATTTTAATATAAAACTTTTCTCTTCAGATCTTAGCCAGACCCCGAGCTACGGTAGCGAAATTGCATTTCAAGATGATTTCATCTCTCATATCCAAACTAAAAGATTTATAATGCTTCCCTTTGAAAATATTTTTTTTCTCCTGCAATTTCGGGTTTTCTATTTCAAATTTCAAAATTTGATGTTTTTTTTATTAAAGAGTTTTCTTCCTGGTTATAACGGACCGTTCCTTTATCGTGACTTAATACGATTTCGTGCTTTATTTCGACAACTTGAAAAATTTATTTTTCGCATAAAGTAAGTTTTCTCTTCATAACGGTTTTGATTGATTTCGACTTTGAAGACTTAATTATGAACTTCGACTTCAGAGGTGAATTTTATGAAAATTTCATTTTTTTTATATTCATGCTTTACAATATCTTAAGAAAAGAATTGTATTTCGTTATGAATTTTATAATAATGCCCCGTTTCCGTTTGCGATTCTTAAGTTCATTTTTAGTTTCCTCTCTTACTTACGCTTACTTCAAGAAAAGAATTAAGATTCGTTGTCAATTAAATAAAAATCAAATTTTCGTTATAGAAACGATAATCTGTTAATTTTCATATCTATTGCTTCAGAGAGAAAGAGATGGAGAGAAAAAAAAAGAGAGAGAGAGAGAGAGACAGAGAGAGAGAGAGAGAGAGATAAAGAGATAAAGAGATCATAAGGAAAGCATTAAAAGTTTCCTTTTCTTAGTTAGCCTCAGTTTCATATTTGAGATCAATTAGCTTTTCATTTCTATCACTCGATAGTATTTTAGGAAAAATTTTTACATTTCTTACGGTGGGATTCGTTTTCCGACTTAAAGCTTCAATTCCGATTACGTGTTGTCGTTTCAAGTGATTTGATTGATGGAAGTGATTTCGTAAGTGATTTGAAGCAATCGTTAATTGTTCTTAGAAACAATTTTGAATAGTTAATAGCCGTATGGATTCAAAAAAAAATTCATTTTCTCTTTTTATTTTACACCAAAATTTTTAATCGTAAGTCTGTAGGGAAATCTATACTAAAATTGACTTAAACAGATGAAATTGAATCTGAAATGAAATAAAAAAAACCGTTGGTAATTTTAAAATTTAATTGAATCGAAAACGAAATTAACAAGAAATTTTTATTTTTACTCTTATTTTAATTTCAACTCAAATAATTATTAAATCAAATTAAATACCTTCGAATCCATGAAAACTTCACTTATATATGTGTCTATTGTTCTGGCCAATTTCTTTTATTATATCTATCTGCTCATCTGTTTGTAGAAATCCGCACAAATATGATGAATGAATTAATAAAATTTTGATATCAAACTATTTAAAATGTGGTCGAAGCAGTTTGATATTCAAAAAAGAAAACAAAATCGATCTATGGCCAAAAGTTATATACATACATAGATATATGCATAGATGAAAACAAAGCCGTAACACTATGTCCGTCCGTTTTTCACAAAAATTGCTATGTGCTACCACCAATAAATGAGTAAATTGAAATCATCTGCGTATGACACCCCTAGTATGCTAAAGACCCAGAGGAGCTTAAATCTTAAATATCTTAAATAGAAAAAATGTTTATTTTCAGAGAAGAAATTAATTTCAATGCATCCAATAACAGCATAAAGTTTTAGATCAATTCATAATCTAGATGCGTCTACTTGTCCGCTTAATGTAGGTGTTACAGAACACTTGACCTATGTCTGCTTAATTTAATATTCTCGATCCCCTAGGAGAGGCGGATATTCTTAAATACTCTGTTTGATGAGTTTCTAGAGATGGGTAACTAAACTGTGTCTTAAGTGCGATCCATTCTTAGAATCGTAGGGAAGGAGGATCTAAATCTGCGGCACATCTGGTTGATGAAATAGATGGGATGGATTGGTTGAATCGCGGATAAGAAATTTCTAACCCATTGCCATTAGTGTAGGTGGCGGTAATTGCGGATGGACTTTGCTTTTACTAAAATTTCAATTTCGTTGGTCGAGATATTTTTCCTAACAAGTCGACGTTTCATCATAGTATGGATTCGTTCTGTAAAACGGTTTATTTTCAGTATCGATTGCATGGTATTCTGGTAAAAACAATTTTAGAGGATTGAGAGAATTATGCTTAGTAAACTTCTTTAAAACTTGAATGAGATGAAAAATTGTAAATTACGTGTTATGAAGTTTCTGAAATTTATAGTTTTTACCTCAACACTGTTACAAACTAGTTGAGTAAAACACAACAAACAAATTGAAATAAATTCTAAAAAATTTTTTTTCTTTATTTAAGACTCTAGGTCGTGACTTTAAACTTCACTGTCGAGATAATTTTAGTTTTTTTTATTTTCCATTGAAAAGGCTTGAGGAGAAGTGTTCAAATTTGTTTCTTTCGGATCCACTATAAAACATCTAAACTTTAAGTATCTTTTTTAAAATGAGTTAATTTTACTGGTGATTTCGGCGGCTTTAGAGAAAAAATTTTACATCGTATGAGATGTGGAATTTAGATTTTATTTTTAAGATTCTTTGAATTTTCATTTTAAAGACTCACCTTGCCAAATGGTCGGCTGTGGCCGTTTAGTTTTATATCTCATATTCGAAATAAATTCATGTTTCTTTCTCTCGGCTCTGCGGTATTTTTCGTGGTAAAAGAACTCATTTCTGTTATGAAAAGTAAGATCGATAGTAAGGCCGACTTGAGGGTTAATTCTACTTTCAAAATCACTTCATTTTCTATTCTTACTTCTTTCAGAACACACTTTATGAATAATTCAATATTGTTGTTGTAAGAAATTGTTCTCTTTTTTTTTTTGATGAGATTAGGTGTCCGACTTTTAAGTTTCATTCTCAAGCTAACTAATTAAACGATTCATTTTCACGATTAAATTTAAAATTTTTGGAGACACTTAAATTTGCGTTATAAAATAGTTTTCTCTTACTCTAACAGCCTTCACAGTAACTGTTATGAATATATCCTTATTAAACTTTTAATATTTTGACCGACACCTAATGCATGCAATAGTTATGTGAAAAGAAAAAACATTTCTTCTGCTCTCAATTTTTTTGTAAGTTTTCTTCGGAAACTTAAGTTCTTGTTTAACTTTAAAAAAAAAAAAGAAAAAAAATTTTAATTAAAAAAAAAGGAATAAAAAAATCTTAAAAAGTTAAAAAGGTTCTTAAGTGGTATAAAAAATCTTGAGCCTAGTCCGTCGTCAACTATATGCCTTCTATATACGAAATTTTATTTATTTTATGTTTAAGTAAACTAATGTTTTTGATAAATTATTTTGATAAATATAAACAACCAAAACTATACGTAAACAACAACAGCACAAAAAGCAGTTGAAAAGGACAAAAAAAAAAAAAAAAATAAAGGAAAAAATAAACAAACAAATAAATAAATAAAATGAAATAAATATAAAAGAAAGGATCTCTAAATATATAACACTTTTATGCGGCACACACACACGAAAGCAAAAAAAATTGTACTATAACGTAAATACACGCACATATGCATACTTACGTACGTAGATACATACAAAACCAAATAATGGAATTTTATAGTAAAAGTTGTGAGCAAGAAATAGTACTCAGCTTAAGCACCCCGTAACCTCACATGCAACCCCACGCATAAAGAGGCAACTAAATGATTGCAAAAACGCACTGGCTCAGAACCTACCAAACGCAAAACACACACAAAAAAAAAAAAAGAAAGGGAAAAAGCCGTATGTCTTTTCAGGCTCTTTGCTGCCTGTTAGCATAGCCTTATGGCTCCCTTAACGATAGTGCCACAACAACAACAACAACAACAATAGCAATAACAAAAACAACAACAAAAACAATATTAACCATAACAACAACAATCATAATAAAAACAAACAGATTTAAAGGCCAAAGCCATGCAAAGTTCTTTTTTCCTTTTTTTTCTTCTATTTTGTTTTATTTTCCGTAAGTTGGAGTAAGTTTTACAGCCACCACCCACCCAAGTAGTACCCACAAAAAAAAACACTAAATGATGAGCTACCAATTCTCTCTTGATGATGACTTTCTTCATTCATCTCCATCTCCGTCGCTAAAAGTTCAATAATAGGTTTTCAACATTTTTGTATTAAACTCATAGAGCTGCTCTGCAAAAAAAGTGTGTGAGCATATAGCAGTAGTGAATCAGAGTAATGCCGAAAGTTATCATTAAAGAGAGAGTGACTTGTAACAAAAGCAGCTTATTTGTGCTCTTAAGCCGGTTTGTCGATTTTCGGCTCTTACGGCTCTTAGTAAAGCAAATAAGAGCGACGCTCAAGAGGAGCCTAAGCAAAGGAAAGGGATTATTTTTCACATCTACTTTGCCATCCATGTACAGAATGAAAGCAATAGTAATAACAACAATTGTAAAAACAAAAAGAATTAAAAAAAGAAGCAAAAAAATTACTTTCAACACATTTTAGTTATAAAAAGCTACGCTCTGCACTCTTACTCAGCATTTACTGTACAACATGTGAGTATATGCGCGCACACACACCGAATGTATGTATTTTCTTGCTTGCTTGTGTGTATGGTAAATAATATGCACATGTGTGTCTGTCTATAGAGTTGTAGGATTACTGCGCTTTTGCATTTTGGGACTTTCGCAGAGATTGAATATGCGTTGCGGCTGCAGTTCTTGCAGATACTTTCATAAGTTCGTTCGTTCGTTTCGCTTGCACCGGCCACAAAATTTTCTTTTTTAAACAAAAAAAAAAAAAAAAAAAAAAAAAATAAAAAAAAAAATAAAAAATAAAAAAAAANAAATAAATAAATAAATAAAAAATAAAAAAAAATATATACTAAAAAATTTTAATAAAATAAAATTTATATATATACGTATATGTCAAAAAATGCATATACAACTTACATAAACTTACACACACACTTACATTCACATGAAAATTACCTATTTGCATACACACACAAATACACACGCTACACACATTCACACACATTCATATGCATACACACGTTCACATACATACACACACACACACACACACATCCAAAAACATTTACACAAACACACACACACACACAACTCCATAGACACTTAAAACGCGCGCGTTTGTCAATTTTTCTTTTTTAACCGGATATTCGATTTCTTTTTCTTTTTCACGTTAAAGACTTTGTGAGTTGTTGTCACTTGAAAGGCGGAAAACAACACAAAAAAAACAGTTTTATCATAGATTTTTGCTTTTTCGTTTTCTTTTTTTGTTTGCTTTTCTTTTCTAAAGGAAAATTAAGCCGGACAAGTGTGTGAAAAAACCAATTAACGCTAAGACGTAACGGAAAGGATTTATATAAGAAATAAAATACAAAAAAAAGAAAAAAAAAATATTAATAAATAAATTAAGAAAGTATATTTTTGTTGTTGTTATAACTAAGGTTGGATTGAGATGAAAATGTGAAATTTTTTTTAGCAAAATTTTTATCACCATAACTGCTAAACAGAGAATACTTTTGTGAAACGTTTATTAAAAAAGAAGAAAAATTACAAAATAAAAATATTATTTATATTTTAATGCGTTGATCCAGTTGTTGTAATCAAAGTCAATTGCACGCCGTGAATTATATATACACACATATATACACACAGAAATAAGGGTTTCGTTCTTTCCTTTACTTTTAACTGTGCTGCTATCAATATAACGGAACTGTGCTTAGAGGAAAAGGGAGGTGCGTGTTCAAAAAAAAGTTGAAAAAGCAAAAAAAAAAAATAAGTAACGCGGTAAATAGAGGATAAACCAAATATTTGCTAATTTACATTTATGAAATCTACCAAAAATCATTCCTTTAAGTGAATGAAGTAAAAGAAAAGAAACAAGAGAGGACAGATGGACGGATGATTAAAAAGTAAATTTAAGTTGGTTTGGAATGCTTAATGATTTGATCGGCGCTTGTGTTTTATTGTAAAAATTTTTATGTAGACATTGATTACAAAAAAATTTATCTCTTAATCATCACTTCGCATCAACATATCTTAAAAGCCTTTAGGATAGTTAGAGTTATGTTCTCCGACAGAGTTAAGATAATTGAAATTGAAACGATCTAAGAGTATCTCTGGTGTAATAACGAAAAGCTTCTAAAAGGAGGAAGAAATTTTAAATCTAATAAGTTTCGTTTATCGTAGGTTATTAAAAAACCAGATTACTAGAATTATCATCCAATTATTTCAGAGCGTAGTTTGGAGATCATTAGTTAACATCAATTAAATTTTCTATTGGTGGTGGTCTTATAGTTTCAAAAAACTGATACAATTATCTGGGTTGAATATCTTCTAACAACTGCACAAAGCATCGTTCATCGAATGCTATAGAACATAACGCGTTAGATGGCCACATATTTTCTTCTGAAGAGTGTTTGCGATCAGATTGAGCTTTTTGCTATTGTTAGTAGATATCACTATGATCTCATGAGTTAATATGTTTTGTACGATACAAGTCGTTATTTGGAATGTAGAGTTTTTATAAAAAAACTATGCAAGGATTCAAGGATTCAAGGATTCAAGGATTCACTATACATATATTTGATGTCATTATCTTGATAACTTGAGTACAGATGGCTACTGCGATGTCTTCATATTTTGTTGATTGTAGGTGGATGACGCCTACGTTAAAATAAGATGAATAGATTACGCATAAGAATTTATTGGGCAAGTTTTGAATTTGTTACCTTAAGTTTTACATTTGAAAAGAATATCAATAGATGGATGGAAGGACATATGGATAGATATGACTAAAGCGATTTGAAATCAAATAAAAATATTTTTTTTTCGAGTTTTTATAAGAGGAAACATATCTACACACATACATACATATATAATAAAAAAAAAGTAATTGTTTTGCATCAGCATGATATTTGTAAATATATTGCGTGATAAAGAAAAAAAATCTTGCTCTTAATTATTTAATTCAAATCTAACAAAAACTTTTTTAAACCTTTTCTTTTTTTTAGGCAAATTATAGAAAAAAAGGGAAATTTCTTTTAAAAAACTCAACTTAAATTATTCTGAAAATCATTAAAACTATAATAAAAAACAAAACAAAAAAGACGAGAAAAGAAGCAGAAAACTTGAGAATAGATTGTTTAAGTGTTGTCAACAAAAATAAAAGTTAAAAAAAAAAATCTTGAAAAATATCATAAAATAAACAAAAAAAGATAAAAAAAAAGAAAGGTAAAACCAAATACGTCTCTTAGATCTTCGGCAGAAACCTTCGCCTCTCCACAGCAAATACAAAGAAAAATTTTGTTAATGTTTCCACCACCAGATCGTCGTAAAACTAAAACGAAATTAAATATTTATGTTAAGTTAAAATCAGCAAAAGTGTGTTAAAAGTCGAAATTTAAACTTTCTAACTAGAGCCTGAACATTTTCTTTTTTAGTTAACTGATCAAATGAAAAAAAAAGTAAAAAAAAAATATTCTTAGACCGCAACTAATCGAACATTTAAGTAAGTTTCAGTTTTATTTTTTAATGCCATTTTTGAATACACCGTTTGGATTAAACAAAATTCAATAATAACTGAGCGGACTCTTACAAAATTTGAACGTTTCGCCCGTTTCTTCAGAGCTCTAGCGTTTAGTGTTTTTTATTAAACTCAAAAAATATATATTTAATAAAAAAGGAAATTTAAAAAATTTTGGATCTGCAAAAAAAAAGTAAACCAAAATCGTTTTATTTTATCAATTTTTAAGTTAACAACAAACAAAAACAAAAAAAAAACAAAAAAATTCAAATAATACAAAACAATAAACAAAAAATACCGTGTGTGTGCGTGTGACAAAATAGAATTTCTGCCCCTCCTCGTAACTGTCATGAACTTAATTAATTTTTGAAATAAAACCAAATTTTCGTAATACTCTGGATTTTGACTGATCTGCTTAAAGATAGCAACGCATTGCATTTAACGGTATTTGTGTAACACAAAGCAGCAGAAACAGTAACAAAAAAAAAAAAAAAACGGTAAGTGAAAGCTAAACATCTTTAGCATGTATCTGACTTTAACAGAAACACCTTTCAAGTTGTTTTCGTCTTTTTTTTTTCATTTACGAAGAATTTATAGCAAAAGTCATAAACCGTATGCAAAACTCATTTGCCGCCGGCAAAATGAAATATCATCAGAATAGTATCTCACCATAAGAAAAGCGAACGATGTTCAAAAGATTCTATTTAAAAGTGAAAAAAAGATGCAATCTATGGAAAAAGCTTTAACGCTAATAAGCATATGTTGTCGTAAACTTAAACATGAACATTAGCTAGTGTTAGACTGACTCCTTGGTAAGCCTTCACTCCACATGCTTTGCGGTCATAACTTTGGCAAATCATACACCGAAAAATACTTCAAGTCATTAAATCATTGACTGATTTCATTTTTCCCCTAAGTTTTTGCCATTAAATGGCTAATTAAACATTTGCCGAATAACTAGATTTAAGTCTTAAAGATTTTTATGTTTAACACCAAGAAAGTGTCTTAAGTTTATCATTTTGTTTGCTTCACATAGCAAAAATCTTATTACATTTTGATTTACGTTAGTTGTCTCTGTGACTGGTTGTCTAGTAAGCTAGTGTTAGTGTAGTTAGTTTAGCTAGTTAATCCACTTAGTTTGATTAGTTTAATTAGTTCAGTTATTCTAGTTAGTCTACTTGATATTATTAGCCTAGTTAGCCAATTCGGTGTAATTAGTCTGTGTATTCGGTCTATCTAGTTTAAAGACATAAAGACCATCCCACACCCATAATTAGTGGATTTGGTTAATTAATCTGATCTAGATAGCCTAATCAGGCTAATAAGTCTACTTAGTCTAATCTAATAGTTAATCGATCTAGCCACTCTAGTAAATTCAATCAATCTAATCAATATGGTCAATCTGGCCAGTCTAGTCAATTTATTCACACTAGTCAATGTAGTCAATCTAGCCAAACTAGCTAATCGACACAAATTATTCAATCTACACTCAATCTAACCTACCAATCTACCCAATCTAGTCGATTTTGTTTGTATAGCCAATTTTGTTAGCGTAGTTCTAGTTTAGTCAAGCTTGTCAGTCTGGGCGATCTGGTTAGTTTAGTCATCATTGTCTCGGTATCGGGAGTCCTATAAACGTTTGCAAATTCAGTTAGTTTAGCTAGCCAATTCCGACTAAACGGTCTAGTCAATCTAGAAATTTTACTCTACGTACTCATCTAGTCAAACTATTTAGCTTAAACAGTCAACAGATTAACGGATCCATCAAAGATTACTTGATAGTTATTTCAATATATTAAATTCGAAATCTTCACAAATAAATCCAACAATTTGGCTTCGAAACATGATTTCTTTTCGTTGCTTCTGTTGGTAGTATAAGATTCGGTCTAAACATTAAAATATTTATTTTTACCTTTTTTTTTTTATTTTTTTGTGTATTAAAGGCAAAAAAGAAATTTTATCGTCACTTGTATTCGCTGTCAAATCGTGCCAACTAGCTATTTTCAAGTAATTAAACTGTAATTACGTAAAACTTTAAAGCCAGGACAACACTTGCATTCCGTAGCATTGTTTAAAGAAACGAAAAAAAAAAATTATTCCTCGTCACGTCATTTATAATAATTTTTTTAAAAAAATATATTCACCTTTTATCGTTTTTGGAGAATTTTATGACTTTTTCAAAATATAAGCAGCACATGCTTTTTTTTACGAAATATCTCGTGACCTGTAAATGTAATTGTATAGGAAATGTTTTTAAAAATATTTAATAGCATTACGATAAAATTGATTGATTGATTTAAGAATAGTTAAGAAAAATGGTAAAAAAATCACAAAACGCTTCTTCTACATAAGTCTTCTTATTATAAGACTGATCAATGCTCGTATATACACAAGTGTTGTAGTAGTCGTATACTTTGTAGGCTTAGTCCATTAGAAGTAGCATTAGAAGAGGCACTCACACTGACAGATAGCGATCGTAGGAGTAACGGTAATATACTGCAAGTTCGTATCCACAAGTTCGATAGCAAACGGTTTCCTTACTCTGCATATTTCCGGTCATTACTTACGATGCTTACGATATTTACGATAATGAGATCGCAGTTTGGTGTTGTTCTCTCTTTTTTCTCATGAAGTTTTGTCAGTTTTCTTACTACTTACACTCGACTATAATAGACTACTGAGCCAAATTGCGGGAGGAATTATTTATATACAACAATATTACTTACGTTATTAATAGTAGTAGTTATGCTATTAGTAATAATTATGCTATTATTGACAGTTATGTTATTATTATTAGTATAACAAGTCCAGGTGGTTTTGAAGGGAATTAGGGCATCAACAGTATCAGCAGTAGCAGTAGAAGTGGTTCATCATTTTTCAATTTCCTTATATTTATTTAAGTTAAATATGTCGGTAATAGAAAAATCTGCAGTAGTAGTAGTGATAGTACTAGTTATAATAGTAGTAGTAGTAATGCTTAGTGGTAGTAATCATAGAAGTAACACAACTAATAATAACAACAGCTTTTTTAATAGAGAGAGAGAGAGAGATAGAGTACTTGTAAAAGTAATACCGTATCGTAGCAGAAGCTTTTGTAGTCTTAGCAGTGATGATGGTAATGTCAGTAACTGATATAATGTCCGTTGTAATACTAATAGTTGCATTGTGTCATCGCAATAATAGACTTTACATCAAATACTCTGTAGGAAATCAAAAAGGATTCAATGAATTGTGGAAAAGAATATTGAAAAAATTACAAATAAGAGCAAAACAGGAAGTTCATGTTCATATTTGTCCATTTTTTCGCGGATTGTTTGTCT
Source organism: Glossina brevipalpis (assembly GCA_000671755.1). Classification (NCBI taxonomy): domain Eukaryota; kingdom Metazoa; phylum Arthropoda; class Insecta; order Diptera; family Glossinidae; genus Glossina; species Glossina brevipalpis. The sequence goes on from KK351026.1 coordinate 852,362, forward strand.
TACCAATAGACAATCAATTGCTTAGTAGTGCAGTGCAGGGGATGCGCTTCCTTTTTAAAAGAAGAAAGAATAATTGTTTCAATACCAAACCTAATAAAATTTTGCTAATTATCGAGAGAATGAGTCATGAAAAAGCTGCAAAAATTTTAAATGCTTTTGCAACAAAACGTCTACAGTTCCATCGAATGTAAACCTTTATTAGATCGTAGATCTGTTTGATTACATTTCCTACATTAACTAAAAGTTCTTCTTTAATAGAATATTTTTCAGTTGTCTACAGGCGTAATTATCTGTTAAACTCATTGAAAAGTTACTGAGTTTTAGAAAAGACGAGAGAGAGAGAGAGAGAGAGAGAGAGAGAGAGAAAGAGAGGTGAAAGGGGAAAAAGAAGAATTTTGGAGATATTCATGGACATTATATAAGAGTATAGAAATCAATAATAAACAACAATAAATAAAACAAGACTGATATAATATACAAAATATGTTCATTCATACGTAAGCAATTCAAACCAAGCGAACAGAAAATAACCTCGTCGATGATGGCGATGATGATGGTGATGATGATGGTGTTGGCCGCAGTGATATACATATATGCATATACAAAATACGTTCGTACCCCGTATTTTCTATACAAATATGCAAAGAATTTCCATATTTACACATGATGAGGATAAGTGTGTGTGTATTACAGACTAATATTATCCTTTTTTTTTGTGCACATTACCATCAGAGGATGAGGTTATGCTAATTTTGCCCTTTTGTTCGTAACAATCAAGAATATATCCTTTGGAGCAATTATAGAAAACTGGAAAATTTTAGGTTTATTTGGGTTTTATCAAAAAAAAGTAATTCGATTTACTAAATCATTGATTTTCATTTTGTTATAATTTAAAAAAAAAAATTGTTTTTTATTTTAAAAAAGATCGGAAAATTTACGCAAATGAAAAAACGAGATTTTTATACATTTTTTTCGATCAAAAGTTTCTAGCCGTCGGACAACCACATCTATATAGTCGGGTTTAATGAAATTCGAAAAAATAAACTTCGATCGCTAAACTTTGCTTACAGAACTTTAGTTATCTTACGCTATTTAAGTTTGTAACCCACTTAGCTAACATACCATTAACAAGTCAATCTTATTAAAAAAAAAAAAATTTATTCTTTGACTATTGGAAAGAGTAAAGAGCTTTTCCGCTTAACTAAATTGCAAAAAAAGAAAACAATTGTTACATATTCTAATTCATCAGTTCTTTCATTTTGTCTTAAAAAAAAAAAAATAGGAAAAATAAAGCTTAACAGTTAATCTGAACGAATCTACTTACAATAGTTACTTGCGACATATGCCCCAAAAAAATTCAGAGAATTTTAAAATATTTACATTAATAAATTAAAGATTTAGAATTTGATAGATGAGCGAAAATGTTCTCTTTTGACCCACTACTAGTGTGCATATGTCTGGAACTTAAAAACAAAAAAAAAAAAAAAAAAAGGAAACAGTAAAAGAGAGAAAAGGATCTTTAAATATATTTAGTTTAGCTGATGGGTAACCAACATTCGTTTCAAGGCATATATGGATTTCTTACTTGTTATATGTCTATGAATGTGCTTGCATGGTAGTAGATGTAACTTGGTGTACGTAGGCATGTGCACGCATTTGATCCCAAAAAAAGACAAAAATTTAACAACAACAACTTAAAGCTTACATACATGTGTATATTTATGTGTGTATGCATGTATGTATGTATATGGATATAATGCATACATACATACATACATATATACATACATAAATACATACCTCCATATATATATATAACATAATATATGTGTGCTTGAGTGTGCATGTGTGTGTGTGCGTTGGAATTCACTTGAAAAAAGTACGATTCTTGTTCATTTTCGTTTTCTTTTTTTGGGTATGGTGTGTCGTCTTCATATCCCGAAAAAATATATACATTACATTTTATTCATTTGCAGGATATGTGCTGCAAGAGTATTCAGCAAAAAAACAAGGAAAAGAAAAACAAGAAAAGCATACGAGATACTGACATGAAATGTTCTGCATGCATGTTTGTGTAGAGAGAGAGTATATATATATACACAAACGCATATATATTTGCATTTATACCTATTTTTTATATATTTTTTATATAAAATACATTTTAGGGTTTCAAACGGCATAATGTCGGCATATTCACACGTGTGTGCCTGTGTGTACGCTTGTGAGAACCCTCACTTTTCAATAACACAAAAAAAAAAAAAAATACAAAAACAAACAGTAAGAATTCACTTACATATATATTGTAGCTTCACGTATACGAGAACTGTCGAAAATTGCATTAAAACAAAGACTGGCTGACTGACATACGTAAATTCGTACCACTATACATACTTAACCAGTCTATGCCTCTCTATATAAATATATATATATACATATATATATATATGAATGTATGTACTATATATAAATACATATATACTATATACATTGATGAAAATTGCCAAAAAATGTTTGTGCCGAAAAAATAATAAAGTAGAGAAAATAATAATAATAATAATAAAAAACAAAAAAACAGAAAAAACGAGTGAAACAAAAGAAAGCTCTAGACCCCAAAACAACAAAAATAAAAAAAAACTCACGTAAATTAAACCCTTGTATTTTTTGGCAATATTTACATGTATGTATGTATGTATGTGTGTGTGTACGACGCTGCACACATTCAGGTCCTCAAGCTAAGAATATCGAGAACGTACCGTTATACAATATCCTGACTGAGGCTGAATACTACTGAAACGAAATGTGAAATTTTAATGCACACAAACAAACATACACTTAGCCATACGCATTTATGTATATACGTATATGTGCATGCGTATGAATGTAGAAAACAAACTGCACTTAACGTTGCTGCGCTGCATCGTTAAGTTTATATGCGCTAACGTCCTGGTGCAATGCTTTGGCTGATTAATTGAAGTGCGAGCTTAAAATAACCGCCGCCACCACCACCACTACCACTGCCGCTGCTGCCACCACCACCACCAGCCATCACCATCGCCATTACCGCTATAGTACGACATCAATATTATGTCCTCGCAACATTGTTGTCGTCATCATAGCTCGCTGTTGTCGTTTCTGTCTTATTTTCTTTTACTTTATATCCAAAATTTTATATAAAATAAATACGTCTGTAAGCGAACGTGAAAAAAATTTGTGTTTCTTTTCTCTTTACTTAAATTTGTATTATTTTTTTCTTTTTTCATTTGAACAAAACTCAATTTTTTATCCTTTTTCCTTGAGTGTGTCGGACCTTTTTCGGTTGATGTGCACATTTTTTGGCAATTTTTTTACGTTTCGTTTCGTATGTTCGTATACATGCAGTAGACAGACATACCGGGAATGCATGTGCACCACATATATTGTCATTAAATGTTTGGTCAGTCAGTCAGTCAGTCAGTCATTCATTCAGTACAGTTGCAATATTCAGGATTTAATGGACTTTTGATGTATTCACCAATGGATTTTCTTTTATTTTATATGTATTTTCGTTTGCTGCTGACGTTGCTTTATCTATTTTCATTTCAAAAAATGATTTCAGCTCAAAGATGTACGTTGTTAAGGTATGAGATGCTTATGCCTATAACCATTAACGAAATGTGTGTGCGTTAATGCGAAAGAATTGATGATGTGAACGAACGCAAAATGAAGTAATTTCTCGATATTTTATCAAATCTATACAATTTACACATTAATTGAGCATTAACTTACTTCTCTAACCGTCAAGATTATTGGAATGATTAGCGTTTTTTTTTTATTTAATTTATGATTCATATCATAGCTAGCATAAGTTATTTGAAATAATGCTCACACAGCTGTACGAGTTATATAACTTCAATTAATATCAGTTTTCGTATAACAGATGTATTGTTTAGTCCGCCCATCCACTCATCCACCCATCCACCCATCTACCCATCCACCCGTTTAAGACGGTTTAGTTGTAATCGAGCCGAATTGTTTGAGATCTGACTGATGATTAAATGAACTGAACACTGAACGGTCGGATTGTTTCGCATCGTTCGAAATAAATGAAAATTGAGGGCAAATACCTAATGAACAGAAGCGTCATAGTGGGAACTTCCATGCTTTGTACAGATCCGTTTAATTGATCGAACGAGTAGCATGTAGTAGTCGGGAATTGTCATGCTGAAGAATCGCAGGTTTTGTCTTTAACCCTCGTTCTCATTGCATCGCATACATCGTCTATTGGTGAATGAGTTCAAAAGAAAACTTCCTCAAATCGTTCGCCACTTTACTACTACTACTCGGTAAACAAAACATCTATAATATCTCTACATTAAGACCAAGGATTAATAACAAGAATTTTATCTATAGGGTTTACGAAGTTGCCTTTTTTCCATTTATTAACTCACGCTTTAGTTAAAGTTTCTTTATCTATATATGAGCAGGAGCTGTTATTCGTAATATAAATAATAATCAAGATATTTGCTTAAGAGGTTCAGTTAAGCATTATAACGCCTTTAATTTCTTCTTTTTTTATGTTCATGCGGAATACCTTTTTTATTTCTATTTTATTGGAAAGATATTACTTTAGAAGTACTATATATATATGTATATATATATCTATATCTACAAAAAGTTATTTTTATTTTTTCTTTATTTTTTTTTTTATTGGGTTAACTGTAGTTTATACTTTTCGATTAGTACATTATTCGATAATTGGAAAATTTCATTTCTTTTCTTTAAATTCATATGCATCCTAATGTACACCTTCTACACATATATGTAGAGAATATGTACTCTTATAGTAAACATAAATAAAACGCACCTTTGGTTGAGATTTGAATAAAATTCTTTTCAATACATCAACTGGAGCTTACCATTATTTGTGGAATTACAGGATTTGACCCTTTTGAAGTTTGAACTTTGGATGATTTGTCTTCATACGGCGGGCAATAAATCAGCCAAAATTTGACAAATGTTCGCTTTTAAAATGCCAAGAGTTTAGGGATTGTTCAAACCACATATGTTCAACATCTTCCATATCTTCGACTTCACGCCATAAAAGAGATTAGTATTCATAGGGCTGTAGGGTTTGGAATGTTGTTACGCAACTATTTTCTTTAAATTTCTTTACAGTTTTTCCGGTAGTGCGATCAGATGGACGATTATATCACTCACAATCTGCTCGTAATGCCTGAAACGTATCTACTACCGAAGCGGTATTTTCGTAGTAAGTGTTTACTATTTCAATACGTTCAACGGTTATTAAAGGATCGATATAATGTAAAATGGCAAACATTGCCATGAATGATAATCCTGTTTTATATATATGTTATTGAGACAAGGTTGCCAAAATGGATAACCTTATATATATATATATAAAGAAGCAGCAGTCGATAACAAGATCCGCCTTCCAGAGTAGACAAAACTCAATGAAAGCTATTAGCGCTTGATATTTATTGAAAAGAAACTAGAAATTCTCAAAACGAATGAAAGGTATCGTAGAACGTAAAGAATAAGAAAAAAGGAACAGTCGAACCGAATTATGCTCCAAAATTAAGAAGGAAATCATGGGTTAACCATACCGCGGTTCTACTTTAAAGCCTTCGAAATATCAAATGTGTTAGAGTATTGATTATAATATAATTCTTAGTTTTCCAAGTATAGGAAAAAAGTTATTCACTATTTGTAAAAAAAACAATCACGTTTCAAGAATAAAAAAGAATTTTGCAAGATGCGAGATGTTGGATAGAAATTAAAATCAGAAGGTGATTGGAAACATAACTCGTTTTGTGGGAAGCAAAACTAACTGCATTGCCGCTGTTCTACGGAGCGTCCAATGCAATAACAATCTTTGGAAAGAATTATCCAGAAAGACTAAAAAACTAATACGAGAGTATCTTCTCCCGTATTCTGATATGATTAGCAAATCTTCCCGATGAATATCTCAAAGTTCCATGTGTACACTATCGCGTTATCTAATTATTAAAGTTTTGAAAAGGAAAGCTGTGCTTTTGAAAGACTTTAAATATATTTTTTTTTGTCTTTCATTTTGATAGTGAATGATATGGAAAGAGGGGAGAAAACTGTTGGAAAACCCTTTTATTTTGGGTAATTGCTATCATAGTATTCAGAGCGTAAAGTTTAGTCATTTACAACATGCAAAGACATACCTGACACTGCCGTATATATGTATATATATATATATATATATATACGTGGCAAATTTCGTTAACGAAAAGTTGGCTTAATAATGGTCAAGTAAAACAAAACGAAAAAGTTGCTTTTATTTATTTCTTTTTACTTTAAAAATATAAAAAGGGGTTCAGGTCATCAGGTTGGTTAATATCAAAGTCTCTCTATATGAAGGAAAAAAAGTATAATCTTTCAAATATTTTGGATACATTCACTTGTTTATAACTTAAAAAAAAAAAGAGAAAAAAACCAAAATTCTTCTACTTATTTATCTTAAAATAATAATTTTTTTCGTCGCTTTCCGCTTTTGCTCGCCCACCACCTTACTACCATTATTCACAAGATTAATCATTTTAGATAATTTGAAGTGAACACATTTTTAAATGTTATGCATAAACAATCGTGTTAGTGTTGCTGGGCATGTGTGTTAGCTGTCAAATCGAGAAATCTATGTGTGATGGATCCCTCTTCAAAAGTTGCGAAAAATTCAACAAAATGAACCTTGACTATGACTTCGAAATTAATGAGAAATAATTTTTCAAATGATTTCAAGTTTTCTGTTTTGTTTTGTTTCGATTTTTTTTTTTCGTTTTTCTCTCATACGTATGGAAAATAGACCATGACACACAGCGTATGCGGTATGCATGATGCTATCTGATATTTCGTTTCATTTCATTTTAACAAAATATCGTCTACAAAGTGAATAGTATGCTTATAGTATGTTTCGTTGAGCGATATAAATTTAATTGTGTCCAGCTAATGCAGATGCTAATCGTCGTCTTTGGCGATATATTTTGCTTATTATAACATATTATTATAATAATAAGTTAAGATTCTTCTGGGAGAATAAGAAACTATGATTGGCCCTATATTATTCAAGTATCAGACTCATAGCGTTACTTACAGCATATGATTGAAGGCACCGAGTAGTAACGTAGACCATATGCGCCCTTATTGATATTTTTTATCAACTCTATCGCAATAGGGTATGAAACGATTTATGCTGACTTGCTAGTGGACTTTTTAACAACTCTACGTCTACGGCCGCGGACATAACTAATTTATATGCCTGACCCCGAAATGCAAGCAAAATTTAGAACTCGAATGTCAACTGTTAAGCCATTACTACAGGTATTCTATATAGATTTTTAGTTTGCAAATGGCTCATATCTATGATGTTTATGTCAGCTCTGAAGAGTGTTTTGATTGCCCGAGATGATAATAGTGAAAAGCAGAAATCACAAGTCCACCAATACATGTGTGATTGGGGAGTGTTTTGATTAATATTCCTTACATGCACGATATGGTCATTTGCACAAATATCAAAAAAAAAAGCTCTCTATCGAAGCCTAATGTTGCCACTTCCTTTGCAACACAAAGATAATAAACCGAGATCTTGTAAAGCTTAATACAGTGCACAGTGTGCGAGAGAAGAGACAATTAGTTATGTTTGCTCGCACTATCTCTTCTCTTGCCATTCTGTTCTTATTCTTAATCTTCTCATAGACGTGATCGATAAAAAGCTACAAGGCTTGTAACAGCGAAAGCATCGAAATGATTTAAAAAGTTCTATGAAGTAGTATTCGTTTTAAGGCTAATCTTCAAGCCATAGATTAGAATTGCGAACTCTTTTGCGAAGCATTTGCGTATCAGTTCGTGGATAAGGAGTGCAGCTAGCTGAGTCTAAAAAGTATTGCTAGCAGATAACTAGATTCTGTTCATTATTGCACTTGTAGAAGGATTAAGCCCGTTCTTCATTGTAGTTATAGGTAATTTTCAGCCACGAAAAATGTACGTAGCGTACGAAAGTTTCCTGCAAGCTTCTAGCGTTCGATATCCCTGCGAATAACAGAATGTAAAAGACTATTTCGTGGCGAGAAACGTGCCGTTACGTTAAAACACATTTCGATTAATTGAAAGCAAAAAATGTCATCAGCGTTTGAGCGCTTTGAAGCAAATGTATTTAATTGTGTTAGATATGCGTCGTAACTAATTATTTGACAGAAGTTTCGAAATAAAAATAAAAAATTTTGAAAACGTGAAATAGATGAAACTGCTCAGTTTGAGGATCATTTTTCATGATCCAGCTCTAGCTTTCCCTTGTAGATGAAGGAGATGAAGGAGGGGTAATATTTTGAGAAATAATTGACGAATTCTTCAAAGCGAAATATGCATTTTTGTTAATAATTCCTTATACACAAATCCACGTTCACGGATACTATGGCTTACTATTAATTAAATAAAACTTTTACTAAGATGTCAAAAATTAGCATCAATGACTATCGATTATTGGCTGATCAAGTGCTTATAATTCTTAAATTGTTTTCTATTATCGAAAACGCAACAAAACACTTGTCAGCGAGACAGACAGACATAAAAATTATCTATCACTTTATTATGAATTAAACAAATTGAAAATATCCTCAAAGAAATTTGCCAACATTAAGCGAAAAACAACAGCAGCGACAACAATAACAACAGCAACAACAACAATATCAACTGTACGAGAAGTGTTTGTAAACAAAACGTGACACAAGTTTTTCTTACACACGACAGAATAACGTTTCACAATAAATGATAAAATAAATTTTTCTTTTTCTCGATGACGGCTTTACTAAGAAACCCAAAAAAAAAAAAAAAAAAAAAAATTATGCGTTAATCGCATGCAATTAATACGAATAATATGTACAATAAAAGTAAAAAATGAAAAAAAAAAAAACATATCTACCTGGACACTGCACAAGCTACATACACACATCCACTTATGAATACTTGGTTGGTTGGTTAAGGCCGTTTATATAGATTTGCATTTACTTTGAAATCAGTATAATTTACAAGTTTTAAATGAGGCGAAGATACGGAATGAAAAGTTGTGTGCAGCATATATGTTACACATACATATACATATATATACAAACACATATATACATACGTAAACACGCAAATACATGCGTACTTAGAAGAGCAAACGTTTACAAATGCGTTTGTGTAAGCCATCAATTATGATAATTATCAGTTATATTGACAGTGGCATCAGCATCAGCAAGAGCAGCAGCAACCAACAGCGGCAAAAGGCAACAGCTTCGACCATTAATATCATCATATAATATTTTCTTTCACGGTTGCAGTTAGAGGCAATACTTACAAAGTCATAAAATCATTAAGTTATAAAACCGATATCAAACAGAACCAAATAGTGAAAGAAAGAAGCGCATGTAAAGAAGAGCAAAAAGCTAAATAGAAAAATGAAATAAAATAAAAAAAAAAAAAAAGAATGAATAAATAAATAAATAATAAAAAAAGAATGTAATCTCGGAGCCTGTAAAAGTGGTTGTTATTGGTTGGTTGCCTGGCATGTGAGAATGCGAATAACGCATATTTATATGTATTTATGAATTAATACGCATGCGTGGCTTTTAAACATTTGCAAATATAAAAGCAACAATAGCAACAATAGCAGCAATAACAACACCACCACGCTAATGATAACAACAGCGTAAGCGAACTGCAAATGCTGTTATTATTATTGTTATTGTTGTTGCTCCTGTTGCTGCTGCTCTTGCTGTTGCTGTTGCTGTTGCTGTTATCGTTGTTATTATTATTTAAGAAGCTCGAGCAGAAGCCGCAACAGCATGTGTCATTATGTTAATTGCTTGGCGCTGAGCCAGAAATATGCGTACACGTATAAATATTATAAGCCTGCGTGAGCGTATAATGCATAACTGCAGATCCCCACATATATCTACACATATACGTCCGTATACATTTTGATTTCTTTCAGCTTATGTGCGAATGTCTGTCTATACTACGAAACGAAATATTGTAAGAATAAAAAAAAAAAAGTAAATAAATAAACATAGAATGAATAAAACGAAGACGAAATGCAAGAAATGAAATGAGTTGAGTAGATCTTAAGACTTTCAAAGATTTATTTTCATTTGTCGAGTTTCGAGTCCATAATATCAACTTCTTTCTACAAGTTTGCTTGAATGAATTTACTAAGTGTGTCTGTTTGTATGTATAAGCAAATGTATCCACATCAGTGCATACACACACACACACACACACATACATACATACATACATATATATATATATATATATATATATACATACATGTTTGTATGTATGTATGTATGTATTTATGTACGTATATATGTATGTATGTAAGAATGTATGAATGTTGCTTGTTTGTTTGTGTATTATTTGTGTGTGCGTGCGTATAGGATTATGTTGCGCTGGTTCTTTGCTTGCCTGGCATCTGCCAATCTGTGTTTGTTGTTGTTATTATTGTATTGTTGTACGTATACTGTTTTGTTCTGTTCATTTCATTTCCATTTAACCATTTGAGTCTGTCATTATTATCACTGCGTTTTATAATTGATGATGATTAAAATCACTGCTACCGTGTATTTTACACAGAAGCTGTTAGTTATTCTGTTGAATACTAGAAGAAGAAGAAGAAGAAGAAGAAGAAGAAGAAGAAGAAGAAGAAGGATAAAAAAACAACAACATAAATGAAAAAAAAAAAAACACTAAAAACAATCGACATTGCTCCCCTTGATGCTTAATTTTAACTTTTACTTCTTCTTCTGAACACTTCTACCCATCATCACCGACCGACCAACTCTTTGACTCACCTTCTAGTCTTTGATGAAAATATATTAAAAAAAAAAAGAAAAAATAAATACAAAAATATAAAAAAAAACGGCCCTTTTATTATGCAATTTAAACGACTGCCAGACATTTTTACAATACCTTATCTTGTTCTCCTCGTTGCAAGCAGCACACCGATATACATATAAAGAAATCACTGGCTTATGATTATGTTGTTGTTGTTGTTGTTATTGCTGTTGTTGTTTTATTTTTATTTTATTTTTTTTTTTGTTATTATTGTCGGCTCGGTCAACAGGTGTAAAGCATCACCTTTCTGCTCGTTGTTATGCGTTACCTTTGATAACGACGAACAGAACACGGCCACGTATACCACCACCGTGTGCCTTATTTGTTATAACCGTTTCTTAATGTTCTTTCTGTTGTTGTCGTTGTCGTTGTCGTTGCTGCTGCTGCTGCTGCTGCTGCTGGTGTTGCATATCCCGCCGCATACAGTAGCCTAATGACTCTCGAATCCATGATCATTAAATAACACAATGCTTACACTTATATATGTATGTAACAATGTTATATAATTGTTAAATAATAGTATGTTTGTTATGTAATTGTTTTATTAAAAAATCACCTCATGGATTCTCCACATCAGGTTGTTGTTGTGTTAGCACTGTTTTTGTTTACTAAAATTATATTATAAAAGTATTGTTTTGTTTTTTTTTTGTTTTTCAATAAATTTTATATTTATTTTTTGTTATAAAAAATATTAAATGAATTTCGCTTTCATATGAGAGAAAAACAATAAATTTTGATATATAAATTTTTTTTTAATAATAAGAAGCCATAAACCGTTCTTATATTAATTAGTTTATTTGCATTAATTGCTTCTTTTTATATAACTAATTTAGCAGAATTTTTTTTTATAAGCTTTTGATTCTCTTTTAATTTAGCTTTAAGTGGTTGGGTTAGCTCGAGAAGAATCCCTTAACTGTTTTATAAAGCTGGTGTAGAAGATCAGTAAATGATTGAATGGAAATTCCATTGTAATTTTTAATTAAATTTATGTGCGAGTAACGTTTTACTGTGTTAGGAAGGGAAGTTGGAGTTGGACCCAATTGCCGGGATAAAGAGGAAACATGATACTTTTTAAAAAGACAAAAAAGTCTGTTCCATTTCGCCAGTAAATTCTCTTATAGACAATGGATTTTGCGATCTTTTTTTTCTTCTTTTTTTTGTTGGAAAGCAAAAGATCCATGTCGCAGCGATCTACGCTTGGTCACTGGCTTCTACCTAAGACATGATTTCCTTTTCTAATATATCATCTGAAAAATATGGGTACATCTCAGATAGAGAGTTGCGTAGATTTTATGAATGGACGAATGTGTACGCGTGTCCATCTCTAGAATCGGACGCATAGAGTACTTGGCGAACGTTAGACATAGTATAGCGCGTCGAATTCGCAAGAATTCTGAAGCCGCAGCTGAGTTAGGAGCTCAGGAGAGTAAAATAGACCTTCCAGGTCGTGAATTGCCGAATTGTACAATGGTTAGAGGACATAATTACGAAGATATGAGTAAAGATTTGCGATATTTTTCGGCAGCTATCAAAAAAATGTTTAATCGGAAGGACCGAAGTGACATAGAGGTGATAAGAGAGGGATGATCGACAAAGATTATTATGTACCTAAATAGGTTAAAATACCGGTATCTTCGAGAGCAAAAATGAAGTGAATGGATTTTAGTTAAACCGAAATATTAATATTTGTGCTTAATTTTCTTTTTTGTTTTTTATAAAAATTTTGATTAAACCCGAAGGTGTTAATTAAATGATTCATCTTCAGAAATTATGCGAAAAGAGTCTTAAAGGGTAACACATAACAGCCTAAAAAAAGAGATTTTTGTCAATTTTGTTTTTGGATGGAAAAAGGGCTAAAAGGGTTAATAAAAAAAAAAACATTATTTTGGAGAAGTATTGAAAAATGGCTTTGCTGTCGTACGCACTCTAACTAGATCAAATTTGAATTTAGTAAAATTTGAATCTACACGTAGAATTTTTTCGATATAATTTCTCTTTATGCATTTGGCGAATATTTGAACGAAAAAGTTCAGTTTTCGACGAAACACAATCAGTCTTTTATTCATAAAAAATCTATAAATCCAGTTATCAAGTAATTCCTATGTGGCTCTCTAGATAGAGATTAGAATGAAAGCATGAAGATTATTGGTGTTACGATGTTTATCGTTTTCAAGAAATTTACTGTTTGGCGACAAAGCCATTTAAAGTTTTAAATATATTTTCAATAAGTATTTTGTTGTTTTCCCCATTGGTCTGCAATGTGAGCACAATACAACTGCCGACATTCCATGTTCAAATATTCCTTTTCATTCTTTTTCCTCGAAGATTTTTGCTGCATTTATGAAAGATAGAATCGTACGCGTTTTACGTTTCTTTCACGAAACGAATTTTTTTCCCACATATTCCCATATATTCTGTCCGAAGTGTCTATTGTACCAGGTCAAAAAATGTTATTTCGAAATTATTATTATTACCCCCGAAACGATTCCTGTGTTATTACTCTCTTCAGTCGGAATTGTTCTATTTTCAAAACAGATCTACGCTGAAGCTAAAAGATTATTTGTTTCTACATAAGCGCTCTTAAGATTGTTTAAACTTCTGAAAAATTTCTTCATTCAATTTTTCGATTAAAATCCTTAAATCCGGAACATAGGAGAGATTCCACTCGTTTTCCTTTGAAAGATGGAAGTTCCAAATCTATTGAAGAAACTAAAAAAAAAAAAAAAATCAGAAAGACGGTTGGGGGAGTCAATTCGAGTCTCTGACCATTCTGATCTTTTTGCATTCAATTTTGCTTCGAAAGTCATTTGGAAAACAAGTTTTTAGGTTCTAAGTATTACTGCAAGATCCTTTAGTGGGTGGTATTTGTGTGAAAATTTTGGCCCATCTCGTAATTTTCTCGTAATTTCTGAAAAGCTTCCTTTCGCTAATTTGTCCTGGATTAAATTTTTGTTAAAAAATTTTCAATTTCAAATTTTATTCAAATTTGCTCCTTTTTTTACGTTCAGCATTTTTTTTGTTTGTTTATTTTTACTGTCTGGGCGAGTTTTTTCTTTTCAGTTGTTGGTGCTATTGTTGTTTTGCTTCTTTTTAATGCCACTTGTAAGGCTGCATCAGAATTGCATTGCACACAAACGCATATACACTAGCACACACCACACACGAATATGGTTAATTGAGGCATAAGCATGAACGTCGTGAACATATACACAAACACACACATAAATGCTTATATATTTATACTACGGTATGTGTGTGTTATTTATGCTTACATCAGACTATACGCATAGTAACTGCAACATATACTTACCTACCTACCGAACTACCTGCGTCGACCTGCCTGTAGTATGCCTGCTGCTGTTGCCTTGCAATCGATTATTATTGCATACATAAAATAAGCAACAAAGGTCAGAGCATTGAAAACAAATTAAAGAATAAGAAAAAAAAGAAGAACGAAACGCGCCTCCACTTCCATTTGTGTTGTAAAAAAAAAAAAAAAAAAAAAACGAAACGAAACATTTCGTTTTTTTTTAAAATTTTTTCAAAAAGGAAAACCGCGTAAAAAATTAACAAACGAAAATATAATAAAAAACGGAAATGCGTAAAACCTAAGAGCGGTGTGTGAGATGCATATAATAAAACGACATACAACGACAACAACAACAACAACAAGAGAAACAGAAGTACACACGTTTTTATCGTTGGGCGTAAACAAGACGAGGGGGAACGTATGTATATACGCATACATACGCGCATACGCGTACTTCTTCTACCTTTAAAATACATGGGTATACTCGCTCAAGACTTTTTATTGAATTTTTCTTTTTTCTTTTTATGCAATTTTTGGGCTAAAAAGTCCTCGACCAGCAAAAGAAGAACAACAACAAAAATTGCCAAATATGTATACATATATATAAATAAATATATACGTGTGTGCGCAAATATGTACACACACACACACATATATATATATATATATATACATACATTTCTGTGTAAATGTGCATACATACATATATATATATATATATATATTTATTTATTTTATTTCGATATATATATATATTTTTTGGTTTTATTTCATTTCGTTTCTACATTAAACGTCATCATGCTCTGTTTCTTGTTCAATATAATGCCGGTATTGTTGTTGTTGTTGTTGTTGTTGCTGGAGTTGCTGGTCGCTTGTGTGTTTACTCAATTGCATCATTTTGTTAATGGAAATTTAACCCCTTTTTTTATTGCAAGTACTGTGACTGTTACCGCTGCGACTGTCCGGTTGTGCTGACTATAGCAACGCATTTTACATTCATACGGGTTTTGCAGTGTATGAGAACATGATCGAATATTTGCCTAACAACAGCAACAACAGTAACAGCAATAACAACAACAACAATAATAACGTCAGTGGCAATAAAGAGGTAACATCAGCAGCAGCAACTAAAAGCAAACAAAAAATTGCCAAAAAATTTTCAGTCCTATCTGAAAAAATTTTGTGAAACAAGAAGAAAAAAGCCTTCAAAACAAATGTTAAAAAGCAGGAAACCTAATAAAAATGCATGAGAGCAAAATATAAAATAACAAAGTCACCACTTTTAAGCTAAACGCCAGACCAACTAGCAAACGGTACAACTAAACGACTGGATGACTGGATGACTGGATGACAAAACATATATATGTACGTACATACGTACGTACGTACGTATATGAAATATGTTGCTGCCGTGAAAGCTACTTCTACTGGCGCTGCTACTGCTACTGCTGCTGCTGCTGTTGCCTTTTGAATTGTAAGCAAGTGTGAGCATAAACTCAGTCAGTCTGTCCGAGTTCGTGTATCCCTTTAAAACTTGGATTAAATAAATACCCGAAAAAATAAAAAAAAAAAAAAAATATAAGCAACAACGCAAAAGCGAAATGAAATTTGGGACAAAACGGCAACCAAAGCCATGTAGAGCCATGCACGTCAAACGTTGCCTAAAACTCAAATCGTATTCCGAGTATTTACGCAAATTTTTATTTATTTTTTTTTCAAATTTTATATTAGTGATGCAACATAACTCTCAACATAAATATATGTATGTTTGTATGTATGTGTTTTTGCATGTATATCTATGCATATCGAAAAGTTATGTCACATTTAGTTGTTGTCATTGTTTCTCATTTTAATCGCTTCTCTTTTGTAAAAATAGTTGTCGCTCTATATGCCAGCATTTATAGGTTTATGTGTGTATTTGTGTGTAGGTCGATGTCTGTTCAACTGTGAAGGGATGTGGATGTAGTGTTGAGATTTTTGTTGTTGTTGCTTCCTTTTTTTTTTTTTTTTTAGTTTTTTAGCGCCATCGGAAGTGCCACAATTGATCTCTGATATAAAATGCATACAAACCCACATATATAAGCAGACATTCAGCATACATAACATGACGTGCTCTTCTTCTGGTTCACAGTTCCATATATGTACACGTACGTACGTATAAATGCATGCATATATACGCAACACTTTACCATACAACACATGCATGCATAAGAGTGTATGAATGTGTACACACACGGGCATGCATGCATGCAGTTTTGCATGTAAATTCTTCAGAAGTATAAAAACAGCCCTCACTCAATACCCTATAAGTAGGTTTTATAATATTTTTCAAAAAATATTGTTGATGTTGAAAACAAATTTGTCGTACGTGTACGTGTAGTTTAGGGGTCAGTGCTTAAAGGATTTTTTCTTCTACTCTCTACTATTTTTTTTCTAATTTATTGTAAACGGTTTACAATCATAGAATGTTTGAAAAAAAAAGAAACAAAATGAAAAGGACAAGAAAAGAAAACAAAGGGGAGAACATAAATCTGTAATAAATTAAAATCAAATTTATTGAAAGTAAACGAACCGAAGTTTAGTAACAACAAAAACTACTCACTCCTTCGATACGTGAATATTATTTCTTTTGAAATAAAATTGTTTTAAATAAAATCTATCCACCAGTGTATTCTTATAAAACAAAGTAGATTGTTCTTCTTATTTCACATCGTTTGCATCCATATTAACGTTATCGTTACCTTTGCATTGCGTAGAAATATGTTTCAAGAACTCGTGCATAAGGTCTGTTAATTCGTGAATGTAAGTTATATATATATATATATATATATATATATATATATAAATGTATATTTACTCGACATTGTAGAAAAATCTTTGGAGGTGTAGCGTACGTGTTTTAACAGGTAGATAACAGACTAAAATAATGTTTTATTATATTTACCGATGATAGGGTGTACACCTGCAAACCTGCGATCGCACCTTACCCCTGTCCTATTATTAGTGATAAAAGCACTTTTCCCACTCTATTTGGTTGACAAATTGTTGACATGCGGTCTATGAAATAGACTGCATTTACATTTGCAACTCAGAACGAAGTGGAACCATTTTTGAAGAGATTGACAATGAGCGACGAAAACTGGGTCACATACGAAAATGATGAACAAAATAGCTTAGTGATCCAAGATAAATAAGGCTGCGCACATGCGGTAGCAAAACTTCGAACTGTGAAACCACGTGTGGTAATGCGGAATGGGAAGTTTAGAAGAAAATCGCGCTTCGTGAGCTGCTTCCATTCATGATAAAACGACTTATGCAACAATCTGCGCTCAAACTGTCAACTAACGCGATTAAAGTGCACGATTGAGATAAAGCATCTAGAATTGATCCATAGCAAATGAGCCGCTTTGCTCTGTCCAACTATTATCTGCTTTGCTTTCTGCAGAATTCTTTTAATGACGGGATACTAACTTCAAACGAGGCCTGTGAACATTTCTTGGATCAATTCAATTCAAGGAGAATTCTCAGAAAGTCCGCAGTGATGACTGAGTGATTTTACTAGGAAAGTTCAGAACGTTATCGGTCATATTGGGCTCATGTTCGGTTTAAAATATAAGAAAAACTGTTGAGGAAACGCCATGAACTTTTTCCTAATATAATTCTTTTTTCCTTTTTCTTTTTAATATGTACATAATGTATACATAATTCTCTACGTACATATACACATTCATGCATACATTTAAGCATATAATTATATGTGTCTATGTACACAACATAGATACAAATATCACCGATGACACCGAACGTGTTTTTAGTTTCTGTAATAGAGCCACAATTCGGGGGCAGCTGCATCAGACAAGTATAAGACGGTTACGTGGCGATATGCTAAGAGCTTCTGATGAATAAGTCTAAAAATTAATGCATTGACAACTAGGTGCTGTCTTTCCATTATTTTAGCGAATAATTTCGCTCAAACGGCGTTCAACGTGCAAATAATATTTCTTAAGTATGACACGGCGGAAGAAATTCTTAGTACACCACCCCATCATTGCTGTCTTACTACTTTTTAGTTGTCCCTCGAGTATATATATATATATATATATATATAGATCGATGTGGATATCATAACACGATCACAAACACAACTACTGTTCCAATATCTTGTTTACAAGACCAAATTCGATGTGAAACGTTTTTCTGGTACAGTAAATATTCAGCTTTAATTAGAAGTAGATGCAAGAGACTGATATAATCGTGAGATGTCAAGGGAGTCTTATCATATTTGTATCAGCCTATCTGTTATCGGCTCATCTGCTTACTTAGCCGCCCGTGTTTGTCTGTCTGTCCAGCAGTACGGTATGAACGTGAATCCGTGTGTCCATCCCCAACCGGCTGACGAATCGAGTGTTTTTCCTTCCGCATTCCCGACTGTCTCTATGTCTGCCAAGTATGTCCGTATTTCAATCCATCCTTACGCAGGAATTGCGTCTATTCTTACCCTCGAATGTTCCTCCGCCTGTTTTAACCTAAAAGTTCTATCAGCGCGGAATCATGAAATTGTTGTTGTTAGAAGGGTGGTAACAACTTATCGGTTAAAATGGAAGACGAATAATTGAGTTTGAAATTATTATCTTTGCATAACAGAGAGGCGAGTTTAAGACAATCGAGGTTAGTTTCTTGCTTATCCTATATAACGGATATCGATCAAAATTGTTTCTAAAGCATATGTATGCATGTACTTTTCTTACTTATTCTTGTTTTGTTTCTTTTTTTTTGTCCAAGTTTTTGAAACGTACAAATGCAAGAATTGCTGTTGTAGTTCACTTGTATTGCTTGCATATAAATGCAAATATTGCTTAACTAGAATTACTGGTAAACAGTATATCTCGTCACTTTCATACGTTGGGAGTACTGTTACAGTGTTACAGAAATTTTCAAATGAATTTTCTGAAACTTTAGAAGCGCACTGTAAATCGTTTACAAAGTAACGCAAAAAGAAACAACGACAGAAAGTGTACCATATTCAGAACGCAAATGCGCTGTGTTAATAAAAATTGCAAACGCAGTCGTTTTGATTGTTATGCTCGACATTTGGTTTTGTACTTAATCTGATAAATATATGATTTCCTTGAAACTTCTACGCACTGCTATAAGACCTCGCAAAATTTATAATAAACGTCATCACAATTTGTAAATGAATTACTTGGTGGGCTTAAGTCACAACCAAACCGGTACATAAAATACAAAAATTATTGGAATATGGTTTCAAATACGTTTGTTTGACTAGGAAGTCGTTTAAAGGGTATTCTTTCAGTAGTGGGGCCAGGGGCGTTTATTAATTTGGTTTTTCCTTTTGTGTGTTTTTTAAACATTTGGGGAATCACTTATTGCCACAGTCAGTCTTTACAATAGTTCGGGACGAAGTAGCATAATCATCCTAGTTTTCTTGCATTCCAAGCTTCGTCTTACCATAAATCTCTTACGTAAAAAAATGTATAAAAACAGTGCGAAAGCAAGCATTGAGAGAACAAATAACAAAACTTGAGTTTACATGAAAGAAGAACCGAAACTTGCCTTAAGATAAAATCGCTGAAAAGGTCGCAATCTGTTCAAAAAAAAAAAAAAGAAAAAAACAAAAACAAAAACGAACGCAGGCGGTATAAAACAAAAGCTCCCCAAAACACCCACAAGCAATAACTAATGAATGCAACAAGAACAGCAACAACAACAAACGCATACAAATCATACGCAACATTTGTTGACAAGATCCGCAAACAAAACTAATCAACAACAGCAACAACAATGGCAGCAGTAACGTAAGTTTCTTTGTATACGCGTCTCTCCAAAGAAAAGAAAGAAAAAAAAAATAAATAAATAAATAACAACACTCGGAACATAATCTATGATGACACAAGCAAAGCAAAAACAACAACAAGTACAATAACAATAACAACAATGGTTAAAAGAAAATTAACTTCTACGAGAAAATAAAAAATATATGAAAAACGAAAGCAAAGTAGAGTTTATTTTTCGTTTGAAGCGAATTTTCAATACTCTTCGCCATGTTCGGACGCAAATGTGATGCTTCTCCAGTTTTAAAAATCTCCTGAAACTGAGTTTCAGGGGATTTTGTTTGACATTTTAATCTATTATACGTACTTCTTTCTCCTGCAGTTCTCAGAAATTCTGCAGGAAGTTTGTAATAAAACTTCTTCCCTAAGTGGTTTTAAAAAAAATTTCGTCATTTCAACCATCAACTCAGCAGACAGACAAACACTACTAGAAGCATTCAAATCATTGTTACGTAATTGATTTCTTAAATTTGTTTATCGTTAGACTGACGTCTGCAGTGCTCGGTGATGAACTAAAACCGACCTTCCATTCTTCAGTTAAAATAATTTTTATCAATTAGAAGACTATTTACTACAACTACAATTCATAAATAATGTTTCTATGCTTAGTGTTGAATTCCATTGGATTCAATTTAGTGATATTTGGGCTTACGCTTAATTTATCGTCTCTACATTTATTTTTTTCTGTTATCGATTAGTCTTTGAATTTTTTAAATCGATCTCTTCTTTCCATCATATTCACACAATACTAACCCGATCAGATACTAGATAATAACAAAACTAAAAAACTTTTATTTGAAGTAGTCGGGTTTTGAGATGAACTAGAGATGAATTCGGCAAAAATTCCCTACATTTTACAGTATTACTTCGGCCAAGATGATAACGCTTCCCACCTCTCATTGTCTGCTTATGATGAAGAAGTTTTCTTTTCGCTTTGGAAATTTTGATATTAAACACGCGTCGCATCCTTTTGTTGACTAGTCGTTGATGAAGTTATTGAACCTTTTCGAAAAGTTCAAGAGGACCGGCATAGTTTATCTTATGACATCGCTGATGGAACTAAACATTGTTTCCCCATTAGCTAAAAGTAAAAGACTTGTTTGAATTTCCAATCGGTCGATTAGCGGGCTGTTGCGACTGGTGTTTATTAATGTGATCACATGTATGAAGCCTTGCAAGCGGTAATAAAGCTTTAGATTGACGCCACCTAAAATGATGTTTTGTGTTTGATGAAATTGAAAGGAAATCTCGTTTACCATAAGTTGATTAAACTTAGCCAAAGCGTTCAGTCGACGCTCTACTCTCAATAGATCAGGCGATAAGAGCATACAACGCGCATTCAGAGTTGATAGATATGAAAGAAGTCGTATTCCATCGCGAGAATATCGATTCATAATATTCTTAATAACTCGGAAAACTGGATCTTGCTCTATGCGGCTATTGTTACGATATTAATCTGCTATAAAAAACTGTCAACCACCTTAATTGATTGACTTTTATCAAAACCGTTTAAACGAGTTTCAAAACTTTCCTAATAGAACATGCGTTAACCTTAGTTAGTTCGCATTTGCTGGGATACGTGCCACACTTTGGCGATAACTGACTGATAGAAAACAGCAGAGTGAATCGAACAGAAACGGCAAATATTTATTTCCACAAAAAAAAAAAAAGATTAAACGTTTACACCCCTTTAAATATTATCCAGAATTTTCGGACTTTATCGAGAAAATAACAAAAAAAAAAATCAATATTTTCAAAGTTTGCTTTCCAAAAATGCAAAAAAAACGAACCGAAAAATCCAAATTCACCTTAATACGTATACTTACGCTCATGTATTCTAACGTCGTTATGGCTTTCTTTGTTGAAGAAAAACTTTAAACCCTAAACTCAGTCAGCCATACGAGTACATGCAATTTAAGTATGAAAATATTTGCCAAGTGGTTTTCCAGGAATTCCGTCATTAAAAACCGCACAAATATACAACACACAGTAAGCAGAAGAAACTCTATATATAAAGCGCATGCAAACAGACATATATACGCGCTGTGGACATACGTATTTCTATGTACACAGACAAAAATGAAAAATTAAGTAGCAAAAGCTACAACAATATATACATATATATATATATATATGCATATACATATGTATATATAAAAATGAAAAAGACGAAAATGCAGAAAAAACTTTTTGTAAATAAATGCAGACGTCTAAGAAAGAAAATAAAAGTACACAGAAAACAATAAATAAACCATTTGCTATGCAGAGGCGTGCGGCAAAAAGGTTTAAACGGGGCGTTCGGCGGCATATTAGCGCAGTGTTGTGTATAATAAATCTTTGCAAATTCGAATTAATTTCATTTGTATCATTAAAGCTACTTACGGTTATAGGACATCTATCGAATTCGGTAAACGATTCTAGTTTTTTTTTTTAAAGAAGAGAAAATGTATCTCCCTCCATTCATTAAGACTGGATTTTAATTAATTTGATTTTGAAAGGTACGTTATCCAAATTGTTAAAGGCATTCAAGTCATGTAATATGTTTAAAAAAAAAAAGGAGTCAAATATTCGGTCTGTTTGGATTAGAGGTCAAAAAAGTGCACCCACCTGCTTATAATTACAAAATTCTTTTTTCGATCTTTCGGTCTTTCTATCTTTATGTTTGATCTTTTATTGACATAATTATGCAATAATTCGTTTCGTTATTTGGACGGTTACTAAGATATGCTCTGATCGGAAGGGCATTTTCGATTGAATATTTAAATAATTTCTAAATGTTATTGGGGGGATATACTGAGACTATCTCTTAACTAAGTGATGGAACTTATTATGTTGTATGAAAAGTCAAAAGAGACACGAGACGTAATGCACCGAGCAGTGGATGAAGATCGCATGTGAACGTATATATTAGATTTAAGAAATTGACGAAACTTTGATGAATTCTGCCAAAACTTTTTGCGATCTACATGGTATCTCATCTATAAAGAATCTTTAGGTGTAAGCAGCAATCCTAACTATCAATGATGTTTAGGTTTATAATTTAATTCAAACGACACTGAAATGTATTGTCATGATTAACACAACTTTCGATGGTTGATATAGGGCAAGGGGAACGAAGACCTGGACCAATTATATTTTTATTATATATCAATCAAATTTCAGGAGAGACAAAGTCACATGAATTTTATAGAAAAAATAGTGGGAGCCGTTAATTTCGAGAAAAATGACCGCTGTTCGAAAAGTAGTTCTAGTTGCTACAACTTGGCCTGTCTGGGGTTTCCAGGAGGTGATAAAATGCTGCTTCTATTGTACGGTGGAAAGTTTTTTGACATAACTTGAATTATTCCACCACAATCAGTTGCGAATGTATGCACAAATGCGTTAGGATTCACTTTCACTTTTCGAACTTTTGAATACTTTTACATACATCTTAAGAAGTATTGGAATCATTTCGTTAATCATAAGAGTTTTAAAAATATGGTCATTTAAAGTTGTTTTTTGCTTTTATCAAATTAGATTGAGCGTATTTTTAGATGGTTGAGATTTTCAAAAGTAAGGATACATAATTTCGGTTATCTGTCTCAATTTTTACGACTTTGATGTTCCAAAAAACAGATTCATTGCACGCTAGACTCCAGAATTGCACAGCAATCAACCGTAATATCTTAAAGGGTCTTCGCCTTACGTTCTTAGTTATTATAATAAGGCTTAAACGATATTAGTAAAACTTTCTTTCTCTCTATCTCTCTCTCTCTCTCTCTCTCTCTCTCTCTTTCTTTACAATTTCTTTATTAGATCTATTTGAATATAATTCGTTTGAGACGTTTATTGCGAGTTTTCTCTCGTTTAAGCTTTGTATCGAACGTATAGTCAAGTGTTCGTTCTTTGTTTATCGTTAAGCGATTTATAGAATCAAAGAAGAATAAACATGAGTATGGTGCGCGGTAAATTTTCTTCGCTGACAAACGCTTGTTTCGGTCGTGCAGTAAATGCACTTGCAGTTTAGCTTCCTTCTTACGTTGTGCGATGTAAATCTTGGCCGGTGAATAATCAAATAGAATCAACATCTAAGTCAATGGCACGGAATCACTACAAAATATTTAAATTAAATTTATTCACAAAGCGGTTGACTAAACGAGTGTGTACGTACGTACGTACGTACGTACATATGTTTAAGAGTATGAGCGTTAAAAATGTTCTTCTCATTGTTGTTGTGACTTCATCATCATCATTTGAAACAAATCACTTGGCAAACGCAAGATCAAAGTTACAACTTAAGACCACTTGTGTTATTACTTGCATTATCTATATATGCAGAATTCCTTTACATATGCACATATATACATATAAACGCAAAATTAAAAAAAAAAAAGTAAAATAAAAATAAAGGACGCGCTTACTTTTTGTTAACATTACGTTGACTGCTTTAAACAGGAGAGAAATACAAAAACATCCTTTATGATGCGTATGTATATGTGTTAGTACGTGTAGTACGTTTATGTATTTACTCTTTTACAACTCTTTACATGTGTTTTGTGCTTGCGTAGCTGATAAAATTTGTATGTCCTTTGATGAGAAAGCCGAAGAGAGAGCGAGAGAGAGAGAGCGCGCGATAGAAGCGAAAAACGCGTCAAGTACTTACTCGTTCGTGTAACATTCTACACAACACTTTGCCAGTTCGGAATGTATGTATGCATGTGTGTGTGCGTGTGTGTTTGCGTTTGTGTGCTTATTGCGTTTGAATTCGTGTGAGTACATTTTTGTAGTTTCTTTTTAACCAAAGAAATCTTTGTGTACATGCGTTACTAAAAGTATAGCGTTAAAAAAAAGAATGTCTCTCTCATTCATCAGTAAAAAAAAAAAAAAAAAACAAATAAAAAAAATAAAAAAATTGAAAAATAATGTAAATACACACTAATAGGCAAGTATGACACATGCACATACACATACGCAAATAACCAACTAATTTGCGTATGTGTTCATATGTGTGATTTTCTGGGCGTTTGTGTGCGAGTGTTTGCAGAAAAAGCTACAATTAATGTTTAAGTAGTTTAAGTTACCTAACCTAACCCCTAACGTTAGTATCTGCAAACGTACAGCGGCGAAAGAGTAAGAATTACAAAGAAGTGACTATGAAAGTGGTCTTGAATTCCATTGGGAGGACAACATCAAACGCCTGCCGCCAAAGCTGAATAACAAAAAATGTGAAAAGAAAAAAAAACTGCCACATTTATATATATAAGTAGAACACAATTACACACGAGTACGCATGCACATACAAACATACAAACATACAAACATACAAACATCCAAACAAAAATAATCATGTACTACACGCATATTGTGTATATAGAGTGTATTACACTCTGTTTCATTTGTAATCCTTTAGAAGTTGAACCCTTTACAACTAACAAAACACAAGTATTTTGAAAAAGTTATATTTCCGCCGTTTCGCTCTGTGTACACAGAATTAATCGCTTTAAGTCCCTTTACTTCTCTGTGCTGTGCGCGGCCTTTGTTTCTCATTTTTAAGGTATTCAGCTGTGAAATATTTCTTTAAGTGTAATTATATGCAAAAGTTAATTACTTTATTTTATTTATAATCGCATTCACACGTACACACACACACACACACACACACAGAGGGATGGGGGATGGAGCGAGAGAGAGAAATATTAATTAACATTAATATATTTATTTTTTATTTATTTTTTGCTTAATTTATGATATTTTGTTATTGTTGTTGTTGCGTGGAATGTCAGTATCCTCTCAGATTTCTTTTTTTTTTTTGTTGCTTTCTATGCTTTCCTAATTATTGATTTCGCTTTGTAAGGACTTTCTTTGGAATACATTTAAAAATGCAAAATGTACGTGGGTGGGTGGGTGGCCAAAGTAAATAGATATTCTATGAAATGTATGTTATCTGTACAGCATGCGTGCTTAAGTGTTTTGCAATAATTTCGCACATGTGCACTAATTCACCAGAAAAAATCTTATTAGTAAAAATTATAAAAATCTTGCTCTAGTGAACGAACACTAACTTGCGAAAGTTGATAACAAGTTTTATTAACAGAGTTTTGATAAATAAAATTAAATCTGCGATCCATTTTTCGATCATTCTTTTGGATTCGGGTAAATTGAAATAACCATAAACCGGTTTTATTCGTTTAAGAACGAGAGGAAAGAGGTGTGGAGAGTAAGGAGTGAGAGAAAGCGTCAGAGAAAGAGCAACAGCCGCGGAGGGAGGAATATGATGCATTTCGAAATGATGTAAGAGACACAAACATACATAAAACAAAAATAAAACTTAAATGAATTTAATAAAAAAATCACATTTTTACTATTTTTTTAGTGTTCGTTCAATTTTCCCTTTTCGAAACCAGAAAAATTCTCGCATCCTTGTGATCATCCAAAGATGGCGAGATTCGTTTTTTGTAAATATTGAAATGACTCAAATTGATCTCAGGGGACTCTGGATTTGATTTTTCTGAAGGTTGAGTGAATGTCGATATTTCTTAAGTTAGTTGATGTATTGTACAAGCACTTTATAATCATTGTATCACCTTGTGTTCGATGTCTATTTGTTTGTAGGTTTCTTTGTAATTGTTTGAATGAAACCGTAGTGAAATAACTGACGTATTCCGAGCTTATTCGAAGTTTTTAGCTCTCATGAAAGTAAGACGGATAGTATAAATGCGTGTGTATTGAAATGGATAAATAAACAGATAAATGAACGAGTAAATGGGCGTGTAAACGACTGGATAAATTGACCGACGATGAACGCTTTATCTGGAAACTGATAAATAAACAAAGAAACGGAGGGGTAAGCGGGAAAAACCGACAGATAAACAGATGAATAAATAAAGGGACAAGCAAATCGGTGGATAAACGGGTGGACCGATAGGCTGACAAATTTATTTGCATATTTTTGAATACGAAAATTCTTATAAAAACCGGCTTAGCGAACATTAATAACGTTGATTGTAACGGCGACTTTACATCTTCCCTTGACAGGTGATTTCAACTGTTACGGATCGTAGAGAATGATGCTGATAGTTCAAGAAATTTTGGAGGATATCACATATAGAAAGCGGGCTACGAAACGAGTGAAGGCTACAAATCGAGTTAATACCTCGTGGTTACCAACATTCACAGCAAATAAAAAATCTGCATTTGGTTTAGGACCATAAGGCTTTCTGATTAAACGGTTTCGAGACAGAGGATGATTGTCTAATGCTACGTTTAAGCGTTAAGCGTAATATTGTTAACACAGGAGCACGTACTACAAGCAGACTGACAGACCGACAGACCGACAGATGTGATTAGGTATCGATAAAATTCAATATTGATTAATGAATATGCCCAGCTAATGAATGCTCTGGTACGTACGTCTAATTATAGGTAGTGGTGTGACCAAGAAGTTACAACATTCGTAGCTTTCAATGAAAGGATACGATAGAAAATTCATGTGACTCTCGCAAAGAATATCTGCGCACTTTCACAACATTGCAGCTGAATTGTTTCTTGTTTCGTAAGCTTAAGCAATATGTTTGTATATGAAATTTCGCCTGCATTCGATATCAATGCAATGCTTGCGTTTGCCTGCCTATAAATAAAGTGATATTCAGTTTTGGCGATTGTCTAAATGTTTGTCGTCAACATCTGTCAGTTTGTGTTTTTTTCTTTTTCTACAGTTTGTTGTGTCAATAATTCCGATACAAACAGATACAAAAGACTATAAAAATGACAATAGCAACAACTTGCAATGGGGCAACAACTATAATAATCTTAAATAAATTTCTGTATTTATTATGTTAAATGTATTAGTGCGCAGGTATGTGTGCATATTCATATGAATGCGTTTGCGTTTGTGTTTGTCACCTCCTGTGCAGGTGTATTAAATAGAAAATTTTTAATAAAAAAGCTTTATGTGTCTGCAACATATATATATGCTAGTGTGTGTCTATCTGTCTGTCTGTCTGTCTGTCGGTTGTATTATATATGTTTATGTGTGCGTTTTGTAAACAGTTTGTTTTCATTTTCATTTTTCTTAAGCCAAAAAGCGTATAAGTCACCGTTAGTTAGTTAACAACATTTAGATATATTTCCTTTGCATACATACATACATACATACATACATACATATATACATTCATACATACTTACATACTTACATACATTATATGCCTATATATATATATATAAATATATGTATATGTTGTTATTGTTGTTGTTGTTGTTGACTTTAGACATGTTTGTGGCTGGTGTCGTTCTTGTTGGTGTTGGTGTTATTGTTGTTGTTGTTGTTTTAAATAAAAAATATAACCGTCATTTTCTTATCGATCGGTTAACTGACTGGTTGGTTGTCTGGTTGTTTGTTTGTTTGGTTGGTTGGTTGGTTAAGTTGTCTGGAAGTCTGGAGTATAAAAACTCACACACACACACACAAACATACATGTAGAGAAACCTTCTCATATATAATAACATGAAAATAAAAGTTCTTTATAACAAACAAAAACAAAAAAAAAAAAACGAAACGAAACATTAAAACGTAACTACGCACATACACAAACACACAACAATATAAGCGAAGCAAATATACATACATACATTTACTGCATTATACAGGGATGCGCCTTGTTTCTTTGCATGTTTGTGATTGTGTTTTATGTTATGTTTTGCATTTTATTACATATTTTTTTATATTTACGTTATCCTTATGTTTGTAACTTTATATTCATGTTCGTTCAGTTGTTTGTTTGTTTGTTTGTTAGCTGATGCACTTCGTCTTCTTCTATATATTCTTAGCCCCGTTATTTGTGTAAGAGACTCTATATAGTAATTTTAGAGAGAGAGAGAAAGCAACGGCAAGAGCTCAAAAAAAAAAAAAAAAAAAAAATTAAAAATTGTAACAAACGGTAGCAAGGACACTCGTTTTCGTCGTTGCGTTAACATTGTCGATATGCTGCATACTGCATAGACATATAAACAAATAAATATAAATATGTATATAAACGGTATGCATAAGTTAATGTTAGCTTTTAGCTGCTTTCTAGCTGCTATCGCTAGCTATACGGCGTATACGTCAACTGCAGCTGACATACAATATCGCGCAGTCAGTCAAAGCCAGAGCGTGGCTTTCAATTTTCCTTTTTTTCCTTTCTTTTTAATAAATTTATATATTTACGTATGGATGAATGTATGAATATGTAAACCGTTGTCGCTGTTTTCGTTGTTATTCCTGTTGTTTTTATTTTATATTTTGAAATTATGGATGTAAACGGATTTGTGTGTCGGTGTTCTGCGTCTCCGTTACTTAACTATGCATACCTTTCGCTTGTTCTTTCTGTCTCTGCGGTTATTTGGTGTTATTTTCGCTAACGTGTCTGATTGTTTGGTCGCGCGGGTGTGTGTGTGTGTGCGTAAGCGTGTCTGTGTGTCTGTGTTTGCAAAGAAAATTATGCACCATGAGAATTGTGCTGAAAGTTGTATAATATTTTTCTGACTTTCTTCCTTCTTTTGTTTTGTTTTCTTCTTTTCTTTTTTTTTTATAAAAATCCTTAAGCACATACAGACATACTTCCAACTCATTCAGGATTGTTGTTCTTGTGTAAGCATAAGCATACACATGCACGCGCATTTATACACTTATACATGCATACTTGTAGACAAATAAAAAAATAGACTAAAAAGAATACTTTCGTTTTTATTTTCGAATTTTTATGCACGAATTCGTCGCCTTGCACACACACAGCTAAAGAAGAAGAAAGTGAAGAGGAAAACAAAAAATAAATAAAGACAGATAGCTTTAAAATCATTTTCAATAAAATTTACAGAAAATCAATAAATCAAGGAAACCAACTAAACAGCAGCCCCGTGGACGCGATTAGATCGAATTAAATAGAAAGCGATAGAGATTTAAATGAAAGAATTAAAAACAAAATCATTTTAAGAATAAAAACTGAAAAGAAACACAGCGAGAGCTTGCGTCGTTATTTCCCTAAAAGCTTTTAAAGACAGATAATGTTCGTTCCACAAAGAGAATGAGGTAATATTTCAACTTAAAGTTCGTTTTCTTAAAATGAAAACCTGAAGATATTAACGGGTTATCTAACGGGTTGCCTATAAAAGAGCGAGAGAAACTTTTACTTGTATGCTTGGTCAACCGAACGCGTTCATTATCATAGGGAAACATTAGCTGGTTTTGCTGAATCTTCCATAGCTTCAATGTTATACTTGTCATATAATTGTTCACGATCCTATCTATCGAAGAAGAAAGATATACTTTACAAAAAAAAAAGTTGTAGAAATTTATTGATGACTTTTGATTGTTTTTCGTTTGTAGTGGAAATTTATTTCTAAGTCTCCATAAAGTAGAGATATTTATCAGGGTAAGATTTTAAAATAATTTACGATAGTTATGTGAATCCCTGTGCAGTCAATATGTACATAAAAATCTGAAATCACAGACTAAGTTTAAAAATGAGCGCAACACAGATTCAGCTTCGCAATAAGTGAAACACTGTAATTCACATTAGGAATTTTTGGACCTGTAAGAATAGGCAGAACTTACACGGAATTAAATCAAGCGAATTTGAATTGAAGTTCGTTCGAAAAAGTTTCGAAAAATGAACGCAGTGTGAGAAAGTGGATCATTGTGGCGCAAAACTTAAGAGTTGTCCGTCCGTAACGGTGCATGTGTCTCAAAAAATATTTTTTGTTAACAATTTGGCCTAATCTTACTATTCTATTTCTTATTATATTGATCACAATAGTAATAGATATAATCAATAGTGATCAAGAGATGGTATATATTCGGTTGTGAATATTTGATCATTTACGATTTTTTCAAGTGAAGGTAATATCATTAAAGAGTAGTTTATGCTACATTCCTGACGGTTTCATAACATATTTTTTTTTAATTAGTCGAGATCTAAGCTAAAACATCGAATGCAGGGAGCGTTACTTGTTCTCGCTCGAATTACAACGAGCGCAATACCCCAACAGCCGTTGTATGATGATTTTTCAATATCATGACGTTCGATCGTATATTGTGGATCTCGCTTAGTAACTATCAACAGCATTAAAGGGAAATGCGATATCCTTCCCTTTGTACTCAACAGACCTCTCTATGTCTTTTGACTAACAGTAGGTTGAATTAATTACAGCAGCTGCATCAGCGCGTCAGATCTTATGACGATATCCAAAAAAAAAAAATGGATGCTTAACTAGGTAGACTTAGAAGAACAGACTCCCTTTTAATACGGAATTCATAGTTTATCGTGCTTGAGTTACCGCTTGATCTGATTTTAAAAAAAACGTAACTATCAAGCTGGCTTAGATAGGTACAATTTCTAGTATAGTAGACCATATTATAAGTGAAATTGGTGCGCGATTGCATGTGTAATGCTGCACTAATTCACTTACCGTTCGCGCCCGATCCTCTCTCTCTCTCTCTCAATGTCAAGCTGTTCATCCCGGTTTCTTTGCACAATATCTCTTGAGTGATGGGTCATAATAAAAAAAATATATATTTTATCAAAAAAATTGGATAAAGATGTATGTACCGACAAGCCTTACTTTAACTAAAATCTCTTCGTGAAATAAGAAACAACGTCAAGACCTGATATAAAGACATAAAAAAATATCATAATATCATGTATTATATATAATAATAATAACAAAAAGGGAATATCGTATGATAGAAAAATGATAGGATTTACAGTCAATATACGATATTTCGGCTTAAGAAACGTATAAAAATCCTTCGTTTTAGTCATACTTCGTTTAGTCATACTTTTCAGTTCAATACCTAAACATACGTAGGATGAACATCATAAAGTGTATGGAATTTTTAATCAATTTAGTTTTGTGTGTCTATTCGTCCGTACAATTTTTCTATTTTCCTCTATTTTTTTGAATGTTCAAGGTTGCATATACACTCTCAGCTAACGGATGTATACCAATTTTAAAAAGGGGTATGATATGTGGTTATGACCCATAAGGCAAACGGTTTCACTTGCAATCCATAACAGATATTGAGTTAAAATCGAACACGAAAATTTACGAAAAGTTTCTAAAAGTTCCCTTAACAACAAGTGTGCAAGTGTTTCGTTTACAAAACCATCCAGAATTGATAAAGGGAACTCTAACTTTCAACGTATAGGAGATACTGAGATGATTAAAAAATTTCTGATCAACTAAGTCCCACCCATATTTAAGATTTAATTTAATTATTAATTTGTTTTTTCCAGATCAAAGACTCGGTTGTTGTTGATCTGCTTTTCTTGCTTAATTTACTTAAGAATTTTGATAAAAGTTGAACACAAGAGTACATGTTTTTTTTAAATTATTCAGGTTGTAATCCAAGAAGGATCCAAGGGATATATTAACTGATTTTTTAGTGTATAAGAAAAGAAATTTACATTTTCAGACAAGGTCGTAGAAGCCAAGTTCGAAATACTGTCAATTAAGGATAAATCGAGTCCGTCACCTTAGTTCATAAAATGGGGAGGATTCTTATTAAATCCGTTACTAAGCATAATAAATTTTATGCTTGATTTTGCAGAACGCTTTTCAAATTTTATATAGCAAAGCTGTTAAGTTAACGCTATACTAGAAAGGTTCTTGGAAATTACGGCAATAACGTAAGTGAAAACAAACAATAAAAAAAAGTTCAAAATAAAAATTAAAACTTTATCAAAATGTGTTTTTTTTTTTGCTTTTGTTTGGTACATAAAATAGCTGTATAACAATTCCGTACTTTTATGCACACACGCGTGCAAAGAGAAAAAAGTTTAACGTACAAACAGGCAGCAAACTAAACTTAAGATCAAGTTTGATATTGAAACTAAATATTGTTGTTTCTGTTGTTGCACTTTTTTTTAGTCTTACTTGTGAATAAAAGTTGTTGTTTGGCAGTATGGCTGGCATATGGTAATTATAGTTTTAAAGATGATAATAATACTGATGATGATGACACTTTTGTTGTTTTGTTGATGATGATGGTGGTGTTGGTGGTGGTGGTGGCGGCGGCGTCGTTTATAGATGTAATGGCGATAGTGGCGTTGTATTGCAAACTATTGTATGAAAAACTTTCACTATATTTTAATTAACAGTTTATTACTCACATATATATATATAAATATATATATAAACTCACACACACACACGTACAATGTGAAGTTTATATGTAAGTCAGGAAGTACGGAAGTGTTTGGATTGTTTTTCTGGCTCTCAAACTTCTCCGTCGTTACTTCTCTCCGTCTATGTCTTTGTCTCTTCCTCTCTTTTTTTATACTTCTCTTTCTCTGTCTCTCTTTTTGTTTCTGTCCACACTAGAAGCAATTTAAATTACCTTAATGTCTGTCTGCTTAAGGTGTCTGTTAAGTTTTTATCTATTTTCAACAAACAACATACTGTTGACTGATTGTTTTGTTGTCTGCTAGCTGTCTGTCTTTTTCTGCAAATGTGCCTATGATAATTTTCTCTTTGCTAAACGAGGGTGCAGTGCAGCGTTCTATATCGTAAAGGATATGCGGTTTTCTCAATTACGTTTACATATATATATATATATATATATATATATACATATATAGATACATGTGTACGTACATTTGTTTTAAAACTATTCTTAACGAATTTGTTTTAAATCTTTTTCTCTCGTTTCTTACAACTAACGGTTGCCTTTAAGTTATTTTTACGCCGTTATATAAAGTTGTTTGTTGTTGTTTTTGTTGTGAGGGGTTTTCAACATGTTGCATGCTAATTAAGTTGCATGAATCTGTGTGTAAAGGAATGGGGGCAGTTAGTGTATGTACGAACTTGCATACATACATACAACTAAATGAGTAACACTCACACATACACACTAACACGCATATATATAAAAATTAAAAATATTTGCAGTCTCCGACCCCTTCCCAACAAACTTTTCATTTTTGCAAAATTTTCATATTTGCAAAATAATCATCATCGCTACATGAGAGCAAAGTTTTCCACTATTCTATCCGGCTAAGAAAGTGAAAGTTTCGAAGAAAACTTTCTTAAGAGTTTTACGTCAAGAAGAGAAAATTAGTGGCATTCCGTCGGATTCTTTTATGTATGTAAGTATGTATGTATGTATGTATTTTTTTGTTCGTTTTTCTTATCCTCTGGCAGAATAATATTGAAAAGTTTGCTTTTGTAGAATATATGGGTTATTTATGGCATTTTTAAAAGTGAAAGCTCCACTTGCTTTAAGGGTTGCTGACGAAGGAAATAAAAAATAAATTAATTAAATGAAAAATGAGAAAAAAAAAGAAAAAGAAATTAGGAAAAATAAACGAAGACATCCATGTATGGAAGCACAAGTTCATCTATGAAACTCTACAGGAAGCCAGTTCATTTGAAAATGCGTTAAGTCCACTTTCTCAGGAATTGAGACGTTAAAGATTTTCGTTTTTTAACAATTAAAAAACATTGGCGGCCGACATGGGAACATGAACACTTTCTTTAGTAGTAGTATGTAAGGATGATCTCGACTGTAGCATCGTACCTAAAGCTGTCGCTATTGAACGCAAATTCTAATTAAAAGTTTAGATAATTATTAAATAATATCGATGGATGTTCTTGTCCGTTATTAAGGCTAAAGAAATGAAAATAAGTGTTGCAGCATAGCTTCGAGAGAGGAAAGCAAAAATAACTACATTTTTGAAAAGATACTGTAGGCAGAAGAAACATAAATTTACGTAAATTAAAAAATTTTCATCCATTCCAGTAAATATCACAAGAACGTACAACTGTGTTTTAATTCTATGTCGTTTCAACCTGAGATGTAGTGTAAAACTATTTTAGAACATTATAGAGTGTCTCGGCTGACTATTTCATATTAGACATCGCTTCTCGTAAATTTATTTTTCACTTATTTTTGTTATAATATATCAAAAATTGTACCTTTTTGGCATTTTAGGACTTAATTTTCATGAAAATCCTTTTATTGAAGACGTTCCAAAGTCTAACCTATTAGTGTAAATCAATGTCTTTACATAACGAATCAATGTTTCATATCTATTCTAGAAAATGTTTAAAAATAAATCTTGTTACTATATTAACTCTTATTTGTGGTAAGAACCTCCTCTTTAGAAGAAGAGGTTCAAATGATGGTCCCTTTCCATTTGAATTTCTCACATTCATTGATTATGCCAAATTTTTATTTTTCAATGCTTTTTGTCGATAAATATTTAAATTATGAAATGCTTTTATGTCAACAATTTTTGAAAATAGGGCTTTCCATCAATAGTCATCGTAAAAATGGGCCCGATCTAATCCATTTTCAACAGGGCTCGTCTTTTGTTATAATATTTCTGTGCACAAGAGATAGATAGATTGTTTGAACATAGAAACACACTTCGGAGAGACAGACATCCTTAAGCAGATCCAGAAGATGATTCTGAACTATGTTATCCGAAGTCTTCCTGTGTCTTGCATATATGCGTACATACCTAACCCATTCTTAAAAGAACTGGCGTATGAGGTATAATCACCGCAAGTTAGGTTTAGGGTATAAGAACTGTTTTAAGTCAATCAAAAGTTATTAACGATTATACGATTGAATGAATACGAACGATTATGAGAATCTTCTATGCATTAAATGCGCAGACATGATGTTAAGGCGGGCAATGTTAGCAAAAACATGCAGTTATGATTAAATGCTGTGGACATCTACGACATATTTCCGCAAGACAGCAAAAAGTAAAGATGCGGAAATGCTGATTTGCTGGTTAATTTGAGGTCTCGTGCATAACGTATTTGTATATCTGTTTAAATGTAGGCATTTTTAGGTATTGTAAAGCAAACGAAATTGTTCGCCTGTTCTTACTTTTAGGCGGCGGATATAAAAAGTTTATTTAACAATTTCTTATGTGAACTTTTTTTTTTTTTGCTTTGAACCAGTTTAAAAATCTTGCAGTCATTGTTTTCTAAAATATATCGATGTTTTTTTTTTTTAAATTTTTTTTCACTTGAAATTACTAAATCATTTTTATGACTGAGTGTAGGCGTTTACTAAACGGTAAAAAAACACTAAAAAATTACCCTAAAAAATGCACGATTCATTTGTATTATTATTTAAAGAAATGCAGAAAAAAAAAACTTACCGCACACATACTTTTGTAGCAAAAAAAAAAAATAAAAAAATAAATAAATAATAAAAACCTATATTAACTGCTATTTTATTACTAGGCACACAAACGCACAGGCTCACCGCCCCATGGCATTAATATTCATATGTAAAGTTGAAATATGAGTTTCATGTGTTATTTTTTTTTTTTTTTGTATTTCGTTTCTTGCAAATATAACTTTACACGCGCTGACCTCTGAACTCCTAAGATATGATACCACAAATGCAAATGTTGCTTAAAGGGGATAATGAAAGGGACAGAGAGTGAGTGAAAGAGTGAGCTACGCAGAGAAGTAGATAGATAGATAGACACGTAGATAGATAGATAGATAGATAGATAGACAGAGAGAGAGAGAGAGAGAGAGAGGAAGAGAGAGAGAGAGAGGGAAAGAGAGAGAGAGATAGAGAAAGAGAGAGAGACGGAGAAAAGAAGCAATTTAAAGAGTTCGTAATTGATAATATGTACAACTGTGGCTGTAATAAATACGTACACAACAGTGTATTAACGTGTAAAAGACAACTTATTGTCAATGTCCGTCCGTTTAGTTGCCTGTCTATGTGTTTATTCGTTTGAATTGAATATTGTTGGTTTGTTAAGGTTTGTGTTTTCATGTCTACTGCGTTAGATGGCAAAGTATTTTTCGTGAGTCCAACTGTCATAACCACCTGTGAGTTGCTACATGTCAGCATATTTACCAACATGCACAAATATATATTGCATTGCCTTTTAATATTTTATTTTATTATATTATATATTGATATTTCTTTTTATCATCTAAAAGATAAGCTTGTCAAAGTATGCAAAAGCAATGGAAAAAAGAAATTGAAATATTTTCAATAAATTGTGCAAAAATTTTAAATAACAAAACTTGAACGTAATTTCTGGTATAATAAACAAACATTATTGGTATTGCATTACTGGTGAAGTTGTGACGCAAGTTTACATATAAATAAAATTTCTAAAAATTCTTAAATTATTCTTTGAGTCTAGAATCCAACGATATAGTCAGTTCTTCCTTGATTTAGGATCAAAATTAGGTGCAAATTTTTGGTACCAGCAATATTAACGAAACTCAATGGATCTGTTAGAATTAAAGTGATTACGATCATAATGTTTGGGAGTGATCTGAGAAATTGAATGAAAAATGTATGTGCCACGCCGCTCCTTTTTAACTCAAAAAGCAAACTAATTAAGAAATTGTATACCCATTTACGGACTATTTATAGTGATTGTTAGGTGGCAAACATAAAAGCATTTGATATCTTTAAAGCTTGAACTGTGTGTGTGTGTTTCAGTTTTTACGAAACATTTCTCTCAGTAACTCTCTTTAACATGTTCCTCCTCTGTATGATAGAGTAGAACGTTTTTCTCATCTTATTCGCACAAACAATAATTTTAGGTTTCTTGAACGTCTCTACTACTTATTATTATCGAACTGTATTGCGACTTCTGCTATAAATCAATAATTATTACTAACAATTGTACCCTCCTATTGCGAGATTTTACTAATTGATTTTTTCTTCTTCTTTCTTTTGTCATTTGCAGGACATTTCTCGACGAAGCAAAAAAGGAATCATCAAAATTCAAAATTTATTAAAATCGGTGGCAGCGTACATATATGTATGTATATATATATAAATATATGTATGTATGTATGCATATATATAGATACATATATATATATGTATATACATATATATGTATTATAAATCATAAACTACTGGACACAAGAAGCAATTTCTCCATTTCATTATTACAACTGTCTTCAAAGATTTGAAATAAAAACATAGTAAACATTTCTTTATCGGTTATATACAAAAGTTTCTACAATTATTTGAAGTTTTCAAAATATTATATAAAAAAGAAATTTTTTAATTTTTTCGGTGGTTGTGCGAAAAACCTGAGAATTTTGTTCTCTTTCGCACCAAACACGGTAATATCCAGTAGAAAAAAGAAAGGAAAAACTGTACAGAAGGGGGCGACAGCTCAACGGCCAAAATAAATTAATATCTTATGGATTGCTGGACGGGTAACGCCCGACTGGCGCGTGTTTTAGTTTAAGGTAAGTTTTACGATTATTTTAACATATTTTTACATATTTCTGTGAAAATCCGAAATTATTTGAGAATTATATTGCAAGAAGTAAAGTAATCTCTAGATATTTAATTATATTTCCGTTATCCAATGCTCTGCCGTGAGGGCTTTTATTAAATTACGAAACTGATTCAAAATCGAGTGATTCGAATTGATGTACTTAAAAAATATGGATAATTTCAAAATATTTTCTCTTGACTTGTTTTTTTTTTATATCATACCGAGTAAAAAAGTCTATTTTGATGATCAGGGCCATTCTCATATTTTTGAAATCTATTTTGGACGTGGATGCATGGGGTTTAAGGCTTTCTTAAATAAATTAAACGATAAGTTTGTCAAACGTTCCAACAATAAAAAGCCGATCAACGGACAAGTGGATAAGATTGATTTGATTATTCGAAGCTTAAGTTGATTAAAAATAAATGTAAAAGTTTACATACAGGGCCTTTGAAGAGAAACAAGAAGATAAGATATTGATCTTTCTGTAAATTGTCAGCAGGGTTTCATTTGACTCAGCCAGTGTGACGTTTTCTAAGGAAAATTTCTTCCCCATATATTTGAGAAGTTTCAAAAAAGCAATTTTTTAAAAAACCTGGAATGTTGGAAGCCTTGAAACTTGTTACTGCGTGTTAGAAACGAACCAACTTCATTTTCCTTATTGTTTTTAAAGCTGAGACAGAGTTTTGAGCCAAAAAAAAAAAAAAACGAACACAAAACTAAGCGATTATCTACTATATACTTTAAACAGCGAGCAGCCAAGCCTTGTCATAAAGAGTAGATGCAACGAGCTGGCAAAAACAACTTTTCGGAGTTTCGAGGCATTCTCCCTCTTCGTCGCATATAATTGATACGACTCAGTAAAATTGAGGAAAAGAAAGAGAGAGAAAAAGGCAATATCTAAAAATTCTTGCCAATCTGGTGTTTTTTCTATTTGGATTTCCTTATACTGGATCATAATTTTGCAAACAAAAAAAACATTTTGTGCTTATGAAATGTTTCACAAACTATACATTTTCTTGAAAGAAGAATCTGTTTGTTGTTTGCCTGTCTGTTGAAGTGGCGAGTATGATCTGAAAGCTCCGCCTGAACCGTTGGATTTGTTGTCGACTTCTTGTCTTTTTTTTTACTTTCGTTAAGAGTAAATTTAAAAAGTAATAGGATCGGCGGATCCATTATTGGGAAAAAGTCTAAAATTAGTCATTTTGTTTATCTAATAATCTATTATGTCACGGTGTATGTGAGCTTATCGAACGTTATAATAGTGACGCATAAACAGGGAATAATATTTGCAGGTAAATGTCCCCCCCCCCGCTACATATGCTACTTTGCTATAATAGAACGATTTATGTCGAGTATGTTACGATTACTTAGCATGCTACGTTTATAATGTCTTCATATTAAAACAGATAGTATAGATTGAAATATTATGTAAGTACATTAAAGGATCGCCAAAGCTTTGCTTTAAGTCATATAAAATTTTAGTCGGCTTTCTCAAAGCTGTAGTACTAAATTTTGTCTTTGCAGATCCTTCTTTGCTAATATTATAGATTTATCTTTAAAGTATACACTATTAAGAACTCAACAAACGCTGTGAAAGTTAAAAGTTGTTTCCTTTGTAGGCTCTAGGCGTTGGTAGCAATATTTAATATTTTTTGTCTTTTGTTTTCTTACTATTGTGTACCTGTGTGCAAGTCAGTCACGCCCAATTTTAAGTTTATTACGCGGGTGATGACCATGAAATGCAAGCAAGAACTGTTGCAGATGATTGAAAAAAACTAACGAATCTAAGGACAGAAAGTACAGACGATAATTGCTTGAGTTTCTTAAGGTTTCCACTCGAATTTTTTGTTATTGTTACAAATGAAATGACAAAATTATTACACCTTGGTCCCTTAGTGGTGCGTGTAAAATCTAAATTAACGTAATGTTATTATTAATTTGTGCTGAATAATATGTAATTACATGTTTTTTCTATTAAAAATAATTATAAAAGAATTTGCTGTGAAAACAAGCTTAACTGTAAGTAATTATTTTGTGTAGCTATTAAGGTGACCTTGAAAGACTTGTTAAGCTCTATAAAACTTAACCACAACTATATACGATGCATACAACTTATACAATGACGCCATATTTACCTAGAGACTGACATTTTGAAATTGTAAACCTTGCTTTTTTTTTCTTTTTCTTTTTCTTTTTCTTTTTTTTCTGTCCCTATAATATCGTTAGAATGATATGAGAGTAATGAGTATGTTGTGAACATTTGACGCACTTACTTCCGGTTCTTTAGAAAATCAACCACTTAATAGAAATTTTATTGTCGAGTTAAACGTAAGAAAAGACAACAATTATTGTATTGTGTGATAACTATAATGATCATCATCCACAAATGTTTATAAAATTTTTTAAATTTATTTGCCTCAAATAGACTGAATGAAAAAAGAAATGAGAGAAAGGGAGAAAGGAATTGAAAGAGACAGAAAGCGAGAGAGAGAGAGAGAGAGAGAGAGAGAGAGAGAAAAAGAGAGAGAGAGATGGATAAAAGGAGGGAAGAAGTGTGTTAACAAAATTCTGATGCATGGGCTTTGCACATAGAACTGAGAATCAAAACTAAACGCGTTTCAGATTCGTATCCGCATCTGTGAAATACATCCAAATGCACAAAAGAGCGTATAAAAAATATACATACATATATATACATACATATATGTATATAAATATATATATTATATAATAAAGATATATATATATATATATTTAAATATGCACGTTCTCTAATAACTAAACGAGAACAATAATAGCAAGAAAAATAAATATATACATATATGTGTACTATATAATAAAACAAGCTTTACATAGAGTATAGAACCATTCGATGTCGAGTTTTATAGAGTATAGTAAACAACACATCTACAAACATATATATATATATAGTACGCCTGTGTATGTATATTATAGGTATATGCATGGGATCACATTTTATCAACCGTCATATATAGCTAAGATTAAATGTAAATTCTGTTCTCAAAGTATATGTAGCATGAATGTGTACAAAAATTCTATA
The DNA here is from genome assembly GCA_000671755.1 of Glossina brevipalpis. Lineage (NCBI taxonomy): Eukaryota > Metazoa > Arthropoda > Insecta > Diptera > Glossinidae > Glossina > Glossina brevipalpis. The sequence continues at coordinate 893,735 of KK351026.1, forward strand.
TAGTATTTAATACTAGTTCTTTTTGCAGCAAAAAAAAAAAAAACACTAAATGACTGACTGATCGAGTGACTGTCTGCCTGACTGTTTTATATAGTTTGTTGTTTCACATACATGTGTTGTAAGTATTGTTGTTGCTGTTGTTGTTATGGTTCTATTGCGTTAACAGCTATGCGATCATTTGTTGCGTTCGTATTGGCCTTGGCCTTGAATCAAATGTGATTTTTTTTTAATTTAAAATTTTCTCTCACTCTTAATGTAAGGCACGAATTTTTTTCCTGTTGCAAATATTGTACAAATGTCAGTTGGTTTTTATTTTTCTTGCACATACTACTTATCGATCGATCCAATATATGTGAGTTTTATTTAATATTTAATCTTTTTGTTTGCCTATTAATTAGAGATCAAGGGTATAATACTTTAGTTAGAAAGTTTGTAACATCCACATGTAAACGTATAAGATTTTAAGTAGATATCATCGTCATGTTTTGCTAGTTGGTCCATCTCTTATTCTTTTTCTAATGGGAGGGTGCTGTTCAAGGTAGATCTTTAACTAAACTAAAAGATTGATAATCACTTAAGAATGTGATCTATGCAAATTGTAAAAGGCGTCCGATATTTAAAGTTGCACATAAATACTTTATAGGACCGATGAGAAAATGCGAAATTTTGGCGTACACTTGCTTGAAGTAATGAAGAACAGAGTTCGGTAATCAACATACGGTTTAGGGGAAGAATATAGTTTTCTTACTTGAGTTACTGACGGGATTATTGGATGCTTCTATTTGTGTTATTTATTCTGAGGACGTATTGCATGCATAAGTTCTTTCGGTTGGTTTTTTCTTTTTTGTTTTTTTTTACGCTTTTGCGTTATTTCTTCTTTGTACAACAACGTGTTTCGCATTTATTGGTAAATTTTTATTTTCAGTTTTTTCTTCTTTTTTTTTTTTTTTGTAAAATTCAGGAAGCGCCAAAGATAAATTTCTTTAATGTACGAATCTTACGTCATTTATTGTTGTTGTTATGTTTTCTTTGTCGTATTGGCCTGTGGTATTGGTATGTGGTAGAAATAATTAATAAGAATCATAAACGTATTGTTAAAGAGTTGGATAAGTACACAATAGAGTTAAGCACAATAAGTCGACCGCGATATAGTTTTGTTCGACTGTAAATCGTTTTTCGTTGATTGTTAAACGACTCTTGTCCGATAACGAAGAAGGGCAGATGATCTTAAGAGTGACACGCAATATTATAAAATAATTTAAATGTAAGCAAACATATCATGTTGGTTTTCTTCCTTGTTTTCGTACCATCTCCCTCTTCAACCTTTGAGGATAAATAAAGATTGATCTCCTAAGAAAACAACTTTGTTCATTTACACTTTAGGCACAACATCACATGCAAACGTTGAAACAATTATGTGCGGTGTATATCTCAATGCTATGGTTAACTTATATAGGGTGTCCCGAATTATACGCAAGACTTGACTTTGCCGCCATTTGTGTGATAAAGAGTTGGCAACAAAAAAAAAAAAGAGTAACATCAGAGTATAGAGTTAGTAAAAATGGGGCATTACACGAGAGAACAACGCGCTTTCATTGTTGAACAATATGTCAAAAATAATGAAAGTTTGACAGCCAAAGTTCGCAAATTTCGTACAAAATATGGTCGGAATATCCGTCAACTCTGAATCGTTAAAATTGGTGCATTTGGTTGTCGAAAAACAAATGTACCTACAATGTGTCACAGGTTGGTGCGGATTTTGAGCTGGAGGCATCCTTACTTCTTGCACCATATTGCTTCTTGGTCAAGTAAAATGGTCATGGAAATCTCTGATAAAAGAATTCGTATGGGCCAGGAAACTCATCTAGGCTATTTCCCTGTTGTGCTACTTCTCACATAATCCTATCCTATGTAAAGTACGATTCAATAAAAAAAAAATTCCAATTAAAAAAAAAAAAATATCTGGTTATTAATTAATTCAAATCTTACGTAAATTTTGGAACATCCTGTGTATGTTACGTTCAAGAAGTTTTGAAGTTCGTAAGATGGAAACATATATTGCATCCGATAAATCAACAAAAAAGAAAAAAAAAACAGGCAAAAAGTACGTATTTAAAGTTTTCGTCGACTGAGTGCTTGCCGCCGGGCGTGTACTTTTGTACACGCGTAAGCAGATCTTAGTGACAAATTGGCTCGGATTGCCTTTAGTCTTGCGTAATTACTTAACATCTAAAATAATGTTTGCTGAACGTGTTAAACTTACATTTATCCTTAGTTAGCGTGCGCGTTTTCCTTTTGATTTGGTTACATTCATTTGGTTTCCTTCTAAACGTTTAACACAACTTTAATAGATAAAAATTATGATAAAGATATTTGACCAGAAACATTAAAACATATGATGCTAATGATTTTTCAAATATTCTGACTGTAAACAAATTTATTTCATGTGTTATTTGGCTTGTTCGCTTACAATATACAAATTATGTAAATATGCCATCGCTTGGTATAAATTTCTCGCAAGCGTCTGACAATTTGTGTGTGATTGTACGCAAAAAAAAAAAAAAAATTGTTGCTCTTTCGAGTCAAACCAGTCATCGATCTATTTTTTCGTATTTTCGTGGGCGTCAAAGCGCTGCTCATCAAATCTGTGACTTATCGAAACAAGCTGCAATCGAAAGTACTCGAGCTTGATGAGTAAGATACATCGGTTAGCATTTCTTAGTTCCAACATATCGCGAACGGCCTTCATCGTATGGATGAATAGGCGGACTTTACATGAAATAAAATTAAGTTTTATTCGTTCAAATCAATTAAATGCTGTTGGTAGTTGGAAGTGTCTTCCTCTCAAGGCGATTCGGTCTTACGGTTAATACGGACGGTACGCCGGAATATATTCATGAATTTTAACGCGATACAGTGCAAAAACGACTTCCTTTTGTATCGTTCAAGAAAACGAAAATTGCAAATGTTCTTTATTTCACGCAGAACTCGACATCTTTGTTGTTAGAAAAAATACTTTTGTGTTCCAATATGATTTGGTATTATGATTGGCAGACAGATGTCCGAAGTATAAAAAACTTCAGCTTTCAATGTTCAGCTTCAGTGTTACTCAGCTGTTTCTCAAATCCGCATTTTCTACTTACACACTGGATGTATACATGCAGTATATCAAGTCGACAACGCCACATCATATGCAATCATAACGATGCGCAAAAATGCTTCCACTGTATATCCAAGAGATTGCACAATTTCACGGTTATTTATTTATTTTTTTTTTTTGAGTCCGTAAGGAACTGCTTGAATACCTTTTCGCCGACTATTGGCATGAGCCTTGGAAAACCAAAACAACCAATCACTAGTTTTTTTTTACTTTCAATAATTCTTACATAATTTTCTTATGTGCACTATGATGTTTCTGTAATGCGGTAATAAAAAGCGGAAAAAAAGCATTAAATAAAGTATAGTTTAATAGAAAGAAGTGTTGCATCGTGTATAATGTTAATATTCAGAAACAGTAGCTGAATGTATATTTTATTTATTATTTTATTTTATTTATGCTCTGTAGTCGTCCAACCTGATTTAATGAAATGTTTCAATTATCTGCGTAGATTGCACGAATTTCTTTATGCGTAACACTGTGCAATTTACGGCATGTGTGTGCGCGTTCGATTGTATGCATGTGGAATTTTATTAGCAACAATTTCATATATTATTATAAATGCATGCACACAACAATGTGCCGACTAACGCCTAACTGTTTTTCTTACTCTTTCTTACTATTATTTCCACTAGCAGTGTTACGTCGGCTTAGGGTGAGAAATTTATTGTTATTGCGTATTATTGTATTTAATTTTTTTTCGTGCTATTATTATTGCTATTTGTTGCTGTTGTTGCTGTTGTTGTTGTTGCATATTTTAAAAATTTCATTCTATCATTATCACTTACTGACTTGATTTTGCATAACTAATGTAAAAGCAGCTTGTTTTTATATTTCTTTTCTTGTTGTGTTCTCTGTTGTTATTATTGTTGTTTTTTTTTGCTGCTTCTCGTCTTGTTGTTTTTGTTCAATTTTCATTAAATGTCACATATACTTGATAGATAAACATACCTAAATGCATATACAAAGTCGTACATAGATACACAAATATATATATATAATATATATATATATATATATATATAGGTAGGAACATACGCAAACAAACACATGTGTTATTAACGATTATGTAAAATAGAAGCTAAAAGAGAGCGCGTGTGTAACTCACTGAATGGTATATTTCGCTGCTGTACATTACAGCATTCTCATGTATTTCTCACAAGTGTTGTTGTTGTTTACATTACATGTCAGAAAGCAAACATATTTCCCTATTCTAATGATAATAACGGCTCTTCGTTTGTGTGATTATGTCATGCAGTTACATACGATACCTATACATGTACATATATATATGCGCGTGTTTTCTAATTTCAATCTTTCCTTAGTTACAAACGAATACAATGAAATACTATAGTAAAAGCAAAGAGTTTCTTATATATATCTATATATAAGCATAGATACATACGCACGCATTCATTTCTCAATAACTTAAAATTGATTTGTCATGCCGTGCATAAATTACATAATTACATCAGCTGTCAACTCTTTTCCGTTTGCAGTCATTTCTTGTGTCAGAGTCATTAACGTGAGTATTTTGTTTTTATTTATTAATGGCATCCATTCATTATACTTTCAGAAATGACATTTGTCGTCTATAAGATCATGCCTGAGATTGGTTTCAGTTTTTTTTTTTCGCTAATTATATTCATTGATCAGAAATCATTAAGAGCCATGAGAAAAATGAACATTTTAGTACTCATTACCCTGAAGCGGTAAGGAGCGTATACCGAATTTGTGAAACTGTTTGATGGGACGTTCAGCAATAAACATAGAGAACGGTTCATATAATATACAAAAGAAGGAGATCAATATTTGTATGCCATATATTCGCATCTTCTTGTTAAACTTAATACTTTTTCGACTGCATATTGTTTGCCTCGTCAGTGTGATATTCAGATTCCATTTATTTATTCCTGCTATATTTATAAGCAAAACTCCGTGTAGAAAGTACACTTTGCCTAGAATACAAACACGTATTCACAGAGAAAATATAATTATAAAATTATAGATTTATTTGAATATAGTACGTAACGGCGAAAAAAATTTCAAAATATCAGCGTTCACTGGGTCCCCACCTCTCGATGCAAAGTCAATGTAGTGTTTTAGTGTCTCGATGTTACATAAATTTTTTGTTCGAACTGAAATTAAATTTTTTGAAAAATTAATTGATAAGCAGGTGTGGTAAGAGATCTCTTTCATTCTAAGCCCTATTGAAGCACTGTCGCTAAGGGAATGTGTACTTTCCGATAAAAACTAAAGCGCTCCTAAGAGAGTACTCGATATACTCTTGGCTGAATATGATTGCCGTTAGGTTTGCAGTACAAAAGAGTTCGGCAAAGAAGCTCTACAGGGCATCTATACCCACAGTCCACTCGTTTGTCAAATCCGAAATTTGAAAATAAGTGTAATCGCCTCACAAACAGAAGTAGAAATCCAAAAAAGTCAACAAATGAACGAATGAATGAACTAAGAATAACGCCTTGTACTAATAACGAATGTCCACTAGCCTTATTTCGTGATCATATCGGAAAGTTGCAAACTGAATGAAAAACCAAACTTGATTTATTGTCATCCATAGATAAATGGCATAAATATATTGAAAATTTGGCATTGTGCTTTAAAGTAATTATCAGGAAAATTAAGTGTTGATCCACTTACTGATATGCTAGGGGTACTTAAGGTTTACTTTGACGCTTATTTGTTTCGTATTTGTCTTTACATTAAATATTTTACACGTGTTGTTAATTTTTGCATTCTTCGCAAGTAATGTATACGTTATTATACCCACTAACCAGCGCGATCTATAATATGAATCGTCGTTAGCAGCTATATATGTGTTTTAACATTTTGTTTGTGACACCTAGAGGTACTTCGTGAGTAAAAATTCTTTCTTTGGTCAGCGTAGGCTGTCTGTGCTCAACATAGCTCAGGCTTTCCAAGCCTGCATATTTTAGGTTCATTTTCCTGTATCTGAGAAATTTAGGCGAAAATGAGGGAAATCCCTCTATAACGCGGTATTTTTTTTCTGTTATGGGAAATGGATTTATAAAAAGAATTTTGTCTGAATCTAAACTAATTTTCTTATGAGCACGTCCGGCTACAAAATTCTTTATTCATTTCTAATATAGGCGGTGAGTATCTAAGATTCGTTCCAATGTATATGTAATTTTTTTTATTTGATTGCTGTTTGTTTAATTCTTAACAAGCTCTTGTATATGTGATTTTTATAATTAAAAGGAAAAAGAATGATCAAGAAACTAAAAGAAAAAAAAGGAAAAACATTACATTATACACAACCGGCTGGACTTGGCTTAATTGTATCTGTTAAGGCAAGGTGGGCACATATATATAAATTTACAAATAAACACACACACAAACAAAATCATTATATATATGTATATATATATATATACATATGCATATGTCATGCATGCATTAATATATAATGAGAAGCAAACGGTGAGGGAGAGTTAGGAAAGAAATAACGATATTATTAAGATTAAATTAATAAATTTAACAAGAATTATTTACAGAATGCATTATTTATGAATGACTGATTTATGCATAAGAGTATGTTATATAAGAGTAACATCAAATTTTCCTACAGTTTATAAAGCACTCTGAATGCTCTATCATATCCGGGCTAATTTTAAAATTTTTTACGTTTTGATTAAAAGTTCCACTTAAGAAGAGTGGCAGAGTTTTGCTACAAAGGTGTTTTTAAGATTCGTCTAAGCTATCATTTGAAGTAAATTTTTACACAAACTCATTATGAAAAGCATGAGGAAAGAAACTTTTGTTTTTCTGATTCTGATTCTGTTTATATCTGAATTTAAGATTACTCTACAAGCTTTTCTGATTTTTTTAATCATTTGCCAGCGATCTGTTAAATTAAAGATAAGCCGTATAGCCCCAAAACCGATAAGCTTTCGGGAGTCACTAACTTTACAAGGCATTAGAGACAATAAAACGCTCATAACATAAAAATAAGGATTTTAATCCACTTGACCATCTTATCTAAGCACGCATGCATATTATGGCCGTATTTTATGAATTGAGTCTATGTTTAGGAAAAGCGTTAAGATTTTAGGGAATTTTACATGTTTGCTATTGTGTAAAGATTATCATCAATATGATCACATTTTGTACCTATTTTCGTTATCTCTCTCTTTGGGAATTTATTCGGTCGTGGATGTTACGCACATTAATCATATGTAAGCAGTTGAAAACAAGGACTCTATTAATTTTATGAAAATAATTTCTGTTCGTTTCTCATGCTTGCATGAGTAAAGCCCGGATTGGCATGATGCTATACTTGCATGATCGCAAACTTTATTATTATTGTTCTTATTTTTTTTTTTCTTCGAATATTTTATCGTATTTGAAAAAATATTTGACCTAAAAATCGTTCTATTTTTAACCTACAGAAAGAGGAAGAAGAAAAAACAACATTTCCCACTATCTTTAACATCAATCATTATCATGTTTTGTTGCTGTTTTTTTTCTTCTTCTTTGCCATTCACGCTTAAGTTTTCTTGCAAAGAAAGACAATGATTAGCAAAAAGTTTCTTAAGCTAGTCGCCAGACTTCTTAAATCATTAACGACATGATAATTTAGAATTTTTAATTAATTTCATGAACGTATCTATGAAGGTATGGTATGTATTGGTGAAACAAAGTTGTCGAACATTAATTAAAAAAATATAAAAAAAAAAGAAAAAGAAAGAAGAAGAAAAAAAGAAATCTTAGAAATAATGAACAAAAACGTGAAAAACTCTGTTGAGAAAATAGTAAATGGCGCCAAAAGTTTTTTTTTTTTCTTATTTTCTTTCGTTTCCTATTCTTAGAGGATTTTATAATTTATTAATAAAAGGTAAAAAAAATTCCACACTTTATGTGTTTGCTGTTATGTGTGTGACAACCTGCAATAAAATAATTGATGTTTTTTGAAGCCAACTATTGAAGTTAATATACCGCAAAATTAAATGTAATGATTGTTGAGTATGATTTCATAATATTTTTAAAGAATTAAAGCTGCGTGTGTTTGTATGTCTGTATACGTACAAGTGTGATTATCATTCAAAAAGAAATATAAAAAAATATATATTATGTAATTAAAAGAAGGTGCGTGTTTTTGGTATTAAAAATTTTAAAAAATGTTCTTTATTGCATTTAATATTTTTTTTTTTTAATACTATATTATAATGTAGCAATAGCAACAGTAATAACAACAACAAAAATAATCGCAATTAAAAGCTTAGATAAATTAACCTTGTTGTTCTTGTTTTTGTTCGCATGCAATGTCTGAAACAGCGTAGTATAATAAAAAAAATAAATAAAAAGACAGACACACACACACACACACTTAACTAAAACGGAAACATTCAATACGTGTGCGTGTGTAAGTAAACTTTGAAAAACGCACAAAATAATGCCTGAACAATCAGTCCGTCAGTTTGGTTGTCCACAAAGTCCTTCACCGTAATTAAAATCTTCAAATAGAGATAAAACGTAATAATAATAGTAATAATATAATAATAATAATAATAATAATAATAATAATAATAATAATGATAATAATAATAATAATAATAATAATAATAATAATAATAATAATAATAATAATAATAATAATAATAATGATAATAATAATAATGATAATAATAAGTAAGTAATAATAGCTAAAGCAGAGTACGACGTATGATGAGAAACCTTGAAAAGCTATCAAATTAGATCGCGTTTAATTGAAATATATATACAAATCGTAGCGACAACAACAAATCGCACACATTCGTATAACTGAAGGAATGAATGAATGAATGAACTGAATATGCAGTTAAGCTTATGCGTTGCATGAGCCACAATTGAGTTATGTTTATTTGCGTAACTGTATAATCGAGTACGCGTTTCTGTATGCAAGTGTGTGTGTGTGTGTGTGTGTGTGCATGTCTGTTAGGCTTGATTTATGATGTAAAACATAAATCATCGGCAACTGGAGGAAAAGGCAGCCGCCATTAGTATCGTGGCTTATCAAAATCATCAACTATTTCTTTTCCTTTTTTCATTTTTTGTTTTATTTTATATGAAATCTATTTAATTATTTAAAAGCCAATAAAATGTGAAGGCGTTACGCATGTAACTACATATACCACCAGGCCAAGCATTTCCGTTCAGTGTCATATGTGCTCTCTTCTCTATGCGAATAGCCCCTCCCCGCTATTATTAACTCTATGAAAAATGTCAAACTATGATTGTCATAGTGCACGCAAAGTGGGGGGCGTTAGTGTGGGAAATAATATATATAATGTTTATACATACATATATGTACACACACACACACACATATATATATATATATATATCTATATATGCATATACTTGTGACATACGTAAAATGAAAATTGTCACATACACTGAATATAGTGAAACAAACCATAAGGCGCAACGCAATTGTAAGCTTTTACACACCGTAAATACTTATATACGTGTTTGTATATAATGTCATGTCATTCATACAAAAACAACAAAAACTTTATAAACTGTACGTTTTCATTTCAATATATACATATATATATATATATATATATATAAGTAAAGTTATGGAAAACAATAACACGCAAGAACTTAAAAAAAGGGTGCGAAGATAAAATCATTGCACAAATGTTAAACAAAAAAAAAAAAAAAAAAAAAAAAAATACAGCAACATGAAAAATAACAATACCTGAAAAAAACAACTAAACTCATGACTGAATGCCTCAAAGAATTCTATACTCATGTACACACACATGTAAGTACGTATTTGCAGCGACTAGCAAAAAGTTAATGCAACAAATTACCGTAATTAAATATAATGAAGGTTTTAAAAATACTCGCACACACACGCACACACACGCACACTCATAAGCATCGTATTTGCCTACACGCATACACATATCTCGATTAACCGTAATAAAAGAGCATAGTACAATAATTGATTTTTTTTTCTTTTATTTAATGCATAATTAACAAAAAACAAAAACAAAAATATAATAAGTAAATGAATAAAAAAAAAAACAACACACCACTATCAAGCAATCATTCCTTCATGCCTGCATGCTGAAAGTTAAAATTTAGACGTTCCTGCAATATTCATTGATACATAACTGATTCATTGAACAAAATTATAATTTTTTTTAAAGCTTAACTATGTTGTGTACGCAACTTTAGCTTTTAAAATGTATTTAATTGTTTGTATTACATCACGGTTTGTAAAGAGATCAGACAAACCATAAACCTCTCTAAACGTCTCTAACTAAAGCTTAATCATTCAAAATATATATTAGAAAAATATACGCGTTGAGAAGGGACTCTTTTAAAAGTGGAATTTAACTTTTATATTAAAAGATAAAGTATAATATGTTGTTGGTATTTTCTTTCCAGAGGAAAAAAAAAGTTTCGCCTCAAAGTATAATCCGTGTTTTTAAGTCATCCACAAATTGATCCATTTTGTTGATATAATCATGAGAACGAATTCACTACTTAAACGAGCCCTGACTCATTGAATAGAATAACGTCCGTAAAACGAGCAAAGTCTGGTAAATGCGTACAATGGTTTAACGACTTTTCCTCTGTTAGGTTTTTTCCAATACGTAAGACTAGTGTTGTCATGCTAAAATATCATTTAATTTTTGTCTTTTTTTTATCTATGGTTTGACTTAATTGCATAAGCTTTCGGGAAGACCGTGATCCACTCTTCTTTGCTGCTAACAACAAATACAAGTCATTAACTTGAGGCTACAGATATACGTGGCCTTTCTGTGTATATTTTAATTTTTCATTATATATATCGCGGATATAATCTGCTGACAAAAAACGGTCGTCTTGTTTAAATAGCTGCGTTGTGAAAGTTGTTTCGTAGCATAATGTCTTTGATTTTTCATCTTCAAAATGCTTTAGGGCTTCTGTGTACCTTTGTTGATAGAGTGCAATCTCAATAGTATTCTTGTGTCCAATGAATAGAGATTTTTCTGACGGGTAACTCGGTGGATTCAATGCTCAAAAATACTGTGATACTTATATTTAGGCGTGATCGCGTATAGCATACTGCAGCTGAAAGTCCAAATATACTGCTATTCTGACTTTAGAGAATGGCCACAGCATTGTTCAATACCAAGTAGCCATAGTGATGCCATTTCCTAAAATTGCTTCAACAATTTAATTAATTAAAAAATAATATTCAAAAATTGTATCGAAAAATTTTTAATAAAAAACATTTTTCAAAAATATCCAATTAGTCTTGCATCAGCAGCTTGAAAATATCATAAACTATACTTTAAGAAATTAAACACTGTTTACATTCGTACAAACATACGTATTGTACGTATGTAAATATAAATATAAGGTTTGTTGTTGTTTTTTTTCTTTTTTTTTTTGCAGAGAATTTGATATCTCTTTATAAAATTGTATGCGTAAATAGAGACTGTTGAACTTTGTATAGAACTGGGAAGAAAAAAAAAAAAGAAACCAAGAAAGCCAAATTATAATTTACACAATAGTCAGGTTACAGTATGCGAAAAAGTTCATTAAACTCTTGCCTAAAGAAACAAATTTTTTTTTTGTTTCTTTAGAAACAAAGAAAAAAACCCGAAAATTGTGGATAAAGAACATAAAGACAGAACATTGACACGCACAAAAATTATATGATTTCAGAAACCACGAGTATCTAACTAGAAATTTAACAACAACAACAACAACAATAGTGGATATATGTAGCTAGAGGGCTAAGAACGGATATCCATCACTTAGTTTTAAGAAAAATTCTTTTATTATTAATTTTTAATAAAAAATATAATATAAGTAGCTTTACTACTTACTATTAGTAACTAGCTGCATTTTACTGTACCGACCGGGATTGAATTGAAATTGTTTTATTCACAAAATTTCTAAGAAAAACTTAGCGGGTTTTTCGAACATTAATCGTTAATTGTTAATCGTTATAATCAGAACTAATGAGTAATTTGAAAATGAACTGACTTTATTTTATATAGAAAAAAAGACGAAAAACACTTTAGAGCCAACTTTTTACTTTACAGTTATTGCTAAGTTATATATTTAATACATCATATACGCACATCAATACCATTAATTAAAATATGAGAACAAAAGAAGAAAAATTTTTAATTTCTGACGAGATTTACCGAATGATGAGCTTAAAACACTTTCGTACAATAAACTGCTTATATGATGGGTTTCTGCTTTCAAGAGATATTTCTAACGCAATGATGAATCTATTATACTCTCGCGTATGTTGTTTAAAAAGAGATAAACTAAGAATTAAACAATAATACCAAGCAAGCTGGCGGGGAAGCAAATAACAAAGCATCAACTTAAGGTTATAAATTGATAGGTTCCAACCACATGCGTCAGAGCGTATATGCATTCATTTTGAGTTACTGTAAACCTCTGTAAATCTCTGCAAGATTGTCCGACAAATACTATGATCCTATCCCGATATGAATGTCTGAATAATACAAATTGACTACCAATACTGGGTTTCCTTAATGAAAGTGCAGGCAAATATAACTCAGCTGAAAGAAAAACTAAAGTTTGCATTATATCTGAAATGTATGAATATTATTAATTAATTAGTATAATTAAACAAAATAGTTAGACAAAAGCAACCATTAAATACCTTACACCAGTATTATCGTCAGACAAGGTACTCTTTTTGAAAAGCATTATAGGGAATGGTAGCCGAGGTACTCAGAATTTAACTTAAGAAATTTATGTGCCAACTAACTATTCCGGGCCGACTTTCGTTGCACTTTGTGTCATTCATGCCCTTTCGTCATTATGATGCAGGGCCGAATTACAAAGTAAACGCTGTGTCATGAGTGCCGCCACACTTTATTGAGACTTTACCAGAACACTCGAAAGAAAATAGGCAAATAAAGTAAACTTCGTGCAAACGATGTCAATATACAAGAATCGGAAGCTTTTGGAATTTCATGCAAAGGAATTCAAAATGACGTCTTTTGACGTTTATCACTAAGCAATTACTCGTTTAACTCTTTCAAAAGCAGTGCAAAAAATACTCAATGCAGACAATGGTCTCAGGCCCTGTGGCTATGTGTGGGTGGTAAGGTTCTGTCTAGTAGTTCTCTCGATTGCCTATAACGCAGGGCTCAGATGCTTATATAGGCCACAGCAGAAGTATATCTAACATAACCGGCACTCTTGTGACTTAGGCGTAACGTAAGCAGCAATATGTTTATGTAAAAGACAAGTGAAGTTGTTTTGCGTCAGTCAAATCCTTTAGTCGTCTGATATCTGCCCATGTATTTAGTAATTCTAATTCTCTGTGGTGATGCTGAAAGATGTTAATAAATTCGTTAATCGAGTTGTGCTCTTTTCTTTTTCTTACCGCAAATCATCATCTGCAATTAGATGGCCTTACATTGCGTTGCATGGTTGGTTTATTGGTGGAACCATTTCAATTCCAATAAATTAGTTTGTTGTGCGTGTAAAGTAATCTTGACCAAGAATGTATTTTGAAGAAAAGTTAGAATAAGAAGCCTTAATATGTACCTGACGACATATCCATAACGAAAGTGGCACGGACGCGTTTACGACGATTTTTCTTGAATTAAATATTACTTTTTTTTTGCGTTTTCTGAAATGCCGCATACTATTTGAGAAACTAGTCGTGATGGAAACGTCAAAAAATATTGAAAGTGGAGCACTCCTATGAAAAGACAACCTAAGATGTGGAACCTAAAAGTTCCACTAAGAAAAATTATCGAGAATATTACAAAATAACTTGAAAAAATATAGAAACGAAACTGGTCATTTGGGGGCTGTCCTGTATACAATACTTGCCTAAAAATTTGCTTATAAATGTTGCCGCTTGAATGAAAAGATGTGTCAACGGAAATGCTTTCAGCGAAAATAACGGGACCCAATCAAAAGCGAACTGCGGTTGTTGGGTATTCAAGATTCTTCTCGAATCGAGCACAATCACTTTTCCCTTGTACTTATATTTCTTGTGATACTGAGTATCCGAGATTCGCTCTGAGGCGAATATAGTTTTCTTTCTTGTTTTACCTGAACCTGATTGTATGCGCATAATAATGACACGAATGTTGTGTAGTACAGAACTAAATTAAATTCGCACTAATAAAATGTAATAATTATAGAAAAAAAGAAGAAACAAAAAGCAAAAAAAAAAAAAGAAAGAAAACAACACACGGAAAGAGGGAATTCATAAATTTACAAAGAAAAAAAAAAAAAAAAAAAAAAACCCCCGGAAAAGGGGAATTCAAAAATTTAAAAAAAAAAAAAAAAAAAAAAAAAGAAACCATTTAACATAGGCTGTCGATTTGTGTTGTTGTGTTTTCTTTTTGGGCTAACAACAGATAGAACGACGACGCACCATATTAAGCAAGCAGTAGATATATTGTATAAGGTTTTTTGATATCTGAATATTATGGACACGCACTCACTCATATCTCTCAAAACATCTGTATTTTGAAATTGAAATCGTAAAGAGAATATTAAACAATAAGATTCTCTTCGCTTTTCGTTTTGCTTTAGATATTTTTTTTAAAAAGGAAAAAAGAAAAAAAAAAAACCAAAACTATTGCGAATAATTTGCGTTAGATTGCGATTGTGGGCATGAGTGCGTGCCTACTTGAGTACATTGCTGTGCAAGTGTGTGCGTGTGTATCTCTACATTTAAATTTCAAAGTCAAGTTGAAGAGCACATTATCTGTAAGCTTTTTCCTTCATTTGTCGTTGATTAGTTTGTTCTATTTTCTCGTCTAACGTTTATTTCATTTCATGCTCATGCTCGCAGATAAGAGGCCGACCGACCGATTCATTTCTGTAGCTTTTTCTACATTTTATGAGTTTGAGTTTAGTGTTTAACGTTTACGTTTAGTGTGTGTGCCTTTCGTATATTTCTCTGCCTCTCCAATAATACATTTGCAAAAAAAAAAAAAAAAAACTTTTTTTGCACATTTCTTTTTCAATCTTTTTCCGTTTCTGCGTGTGCTTTTTTTTTCTTTTTTCGCAAATGTTGTCAATTTTGTTGTTGTTCACAGAGTTTTTTTTTCTGTCTTTCTGAATAGTTTTTATTTTATTTTTTTTTTTTTTTTTTATATATATTTTTTTGTACCACATGAACGAACTCTGAAATTCTTGGATTTTTTACTTTAGTTGATATTTCGCCATTTAACCTGAGTGATCGCGGTTTATTCGTTTTTGCAAAAACCCTAAGCATTCGCTTAGAATTTGAAATAGTTTTTGACGCACTCACCCGTACGCGAGTAAAAAAGTAATTGGAGAAAACATTTAAACAAAAGTAAAACAAAAACCTAAAGTAAACCATAAAAAATAAAAAATCGAAAGGTCAGCAGAACTATTCTTGTATTTTAGTAAGACGTTTAGAAACAAATTCTCTCTAATAATAATAATAATAAAACAAAACTTGATTTTCAAATTGCATGCCTGGTTCGTGGCTAGGGTGTACATATTGTTACTATGCTGTGCGCCGAATAGTTGTTAATTTTTAAAAAAAAGTTTTTTTTTTTAAATTTGTTCACATTTCAAAAACTAAGTAAAATATGTCTCGTTTTTGTGTTAAACACTAGATCTTCCGGCTTTTGCTTTCGGATTGCTTTTCTATTCTTAGAATGTGACAGAAAATGCTTTAACTTTATAGAGCAGAATAAATGATCGTAATTTTGTTACTTCGCATTTAAACGCGTGAAAGCTTGAAAGTGATAAAATTTCCAAATTGCTTTCAGTTCTAAAACAAAGTTGCTAACAAAATTTTATATAAAAAAAAAGGAAAGAAAAGTATTAAGTTAACTTTATTTGACTTAGACGACCAGTCCTCAAATCTTACCACTTGAAGTAAAAAGATGGGATATAGAACAGGAAAATTCACTAATTTTGATAAGCAAGTTGCAACATTGTATGCACACATGCGCAGTAATGTGACAGAAGAAGAAGCTTTTCCGTTAAACGAAATGTCATTTAAAAATGATGGTGGATGCTTTTCAATGTTCTTCTACATGTTTAGCTGAAGTTCGATTAACGGGGTTTATTTCTATAATTTTTTTTGTTAAGCAATTAATAATGATTTTTCTAGATTGCTTGCTACTATTTTGCGATTACGTTTGATAAAATGTTTTCACAATCGAACCATTTTAATCGAATAATTATCTCAGAAATAATAATAAAATATTTTTCGTGAAATTTTATGTGACAATCTCTTAGCTGTTGCAGGTTTACTGAGCCACAAATTAAGGACTTCTTCAAACCTATTACCTAGAAATATATTAACGGTATATAGTTTAGAAAGATTTACCTTCACATCTTAGCTGATGGCAATTAAAGAATGCTAATAACTATGATCGCCGGACATATGCGATTAAATAAAACAAAAGTTTCATTTCAAAATCAGTGAAAACTCATAACCAACCCCTTTAACAACTATTTAAAGGTCATAAACATTTTTAAAAAAAATAAGCGAATTAAATCCAACGTTTTTGAAAACAGTGGAATAACACCACGTGTACAGGATATACATGTCGGAAATTGCGTTTTTTTATACCTAGGACATCTGTCAACAATAATCACTCGTAATTGCAAGTTATATGGCAACCCAAAGATATATTTTCTATACCGAGGATATCAAGTTTTGTAATAAATGAGTGACATTTGATGATAGCGTTTTTCTTTTGCTCGAAGTTTCGAAGTTCTCGGAGGAAGATGGTTTTTCCATCGCATCGTTACTGAGGTTGAAAAATGGATTCGTTTTAAGAATCCTAAAGACGAAAATTCATGGATAAACTTAAACGTATGAGCCATATCGACTATAAGACCGAACCGCTTTGGCAAAAAGATGATTCTTTGACTTTTAAGGGACTAGAAGGGGGTAGTCGACATGAGTTGCTAAAGCCTCCTAGAACGATTAATAGCAAATTCTACTGCTACAGCGGGACATAGCTTAATCGAAAAATGATTAAAATGGTAAACAATAATATTTTCGATTAATACGATCTCCCAGCTATCTTAAAGTTTAAATGTTATAGTTGGGCAAAGCAAGCTATTAAATACCCTACACAACTTCGCCTAATAAAATTTCTCATCTGTTTTTATCATAACATATCAAAAAGTAGAAGTTTCTGCCGGGCTTACTTACAAAAAGCTTACTTTTTATGAGGTGTCCTATAATGACGCTAGTCTGAGAAACGAACCAATGTGAGCCAAATTGAGAAAAGTTAAATTCCTTGTCCAAGAACTTTAAAGACCAGAGCGCTCGTTTCCATATAAAAACTTACCTTTTACGAGATGTGTTATAGGGGAAGGATTTTGAAAAATAGACCTACGTGGTCCAGTGTTAGTATAGCATATTTAGATATTCAATCATTGTTTTGGAACAACTTTCATCATAGACTATTAAAAATTATAAAAATTTTTGTCATATGAAGGCTTAATTTTCTTGGAAATGTGATGATATTGGAGGGAGTTGAAAAAATTGGTTCATTTGATTCAAATTCTTAACATCAATTTACTTACTATGCCGAAATACTGTTATTCAGTTATGTTTAACGAGAAATTTTGAAAATTGCAAATTTTTTTCATATAAGAATTTTTACCCAGACATTATATCGGATGTGATTGTTAAAATATACCACAATAGCGTTCGGCTTTCGGTTGAAAACTGTCCGTGTAAAATAGTTTATCATATTGTTTCTAAAACTGTAGCTTGTGAGAGAAAGTGATATAAAAGAAAAGTTTGTCCATTTCAAGTCTTACTTTGTGTTGCATAAATCCATTTAAACTTACCGATACCCTTACCAGAACTGTGGTTTGAGTGGTCTAATGATATAAGAAAATATATTCGCATCTCTCAGCGATATAAAAGCCAGCCAATGTAACTTAATTTTTCCTTTGATGAGTAATAAATTTCTTAATGTTACAAGCCTAACTAATAATTAATAAATCACTATTCACCGATGATAGCTATAAAGTGGAAAGAATTTGCAAAAAAAAAGGGGGAAAACTAATCAACATACGAAAGCAGTCGTGTGAAAAATATATTTTTTTTTTTTCTATTAATAAAAACCTAAATATGGAAGATTGGATAACTTAATTGTATGATATTAGTCGTGAACACACACTTGCCATACATAAAATATAAGAATGATATGCGGCTAAATTGCACCTGAAGTAAAGTGACTTTATGGTAAAGATATGATTTAATACATATTTTGTTAATTCCCTGATTTAGCTCTTAAATAAAAATATTTATGCGTAACATTATCGTTTTCTCTTTATTGCTATAGAAAATAAAAACAAAAAAAAAAAAGAAAAAGTTGAAATCACTTCATGTGGAAATTTTAAATCGTATTAGTTTGAAATTATTAATATTAAATTGTCTACGGTTTTGTTTTTTATTTCGTAGTGTGTTTCCACATACCGCATAATTTTAGTATAGTAACTTAAGATTGCGTGTACACACACCTATGTATGCGAATGCTCCTTAAATTGGAGTTGGAAACCAAATATCTTTTTTCTTTGC
The DNA here is from genome assembly GCA_000671755.1 of Glossina brevipalpis. Classification (NCBI taxonomy): domain Eukaryota; kingdom Metazoa; phylum Arthropoda; class Insecta; order Diptera; family Glossinidae; genus Glossina; species Glossina brevipalpis. Next base: position 912,463 of record KK351026.1, read on the forward strand.
ACTCACCATGGAGAGACAAAAAAACAATATTGTTATATAATGATATATAAAATTGGTCTGAAACATTATCCGTAATTTTAAGTTGTAATTTGCACGTCCAGTACATCTTTAGTGATAAAGTGGTACAATTTGTTTCTTTAAGCACCACTCCATTACTCTTATTACCTTTTAAGGTATACGTTTGCCTACGTGTATGTAACTAAATGAAATAATTTCTAATGGATTTATGTGATCGTTTTTTCTTCTCTCTCTTCTTTAAGTTACTTTAAATATAATAAATTCGCGAATTATTCTTTTTTAATGAATTTTGATGAGAATTTCAGTTTAAAAAAAACAAAAAAAGGAAAAATTTTTCTGAATTTATGTTAGAAGAATTTATTAACTCGAAACACACACTCAAAATGTTAATGTGTGTACGCCCAGCTTTGCTGTAGATACCAAATGTGGTAAACTATTTTTTTGTTCTCCTGCTTTTTTTTCTTTTTTTGTTAATCAGAAACCTTTAAGATGACATGAGTCAATGCAGAAATGCTTTTAAAAGTCAAAGTCAAAGTTATTAAGGGTATATTAATTTTGTTATTGCCTGAGTGATATTTAGGAGTACGCCCTAGTAACCGAATTAGCGTCAGATTTAATCAGAGCTTTTACCTTTCTATATCTATCTCTCTTGTCTGAATATTTTCGGAGTAAAATACTTGCTAAACTACTAACGACATTAATATTGAAAAAGGACTTCATTCCAAGCTTCCTTGCTTGCTTGCTTGCATACAAAGGGACGCAGTAAATTATATCATATTTTTCACGCTATATTTTTTGCACCCACATTTTTATATCGTGTTTACTGTACTTCACAGCAAGTCCACAGTATAGTTTACTTTTTGTACAGTATTTTTAGTTTTTTTTTTTTTTTTTGGACGGCCCTTTGACGCTTTAATTTTTCAAATCACTTTTAACACGGAGACGAAAATCCTTAAAAGCTCATGGTAAAGAATGATGTTTTTCTACGAACAACATGTCGATAATTAAACGAAAGTTCCTTGAAGTGGTGATGGGTATGTAAAGTTCGCTTTAAGGTGAAGTCGTTCGATTTTTATAAAAGTAATTTTTTTCTTAAAGGTTATATGCATGTTTGTCATGCAGCCCTTTAGTGTCAGTCTTGATTATGATGATAATGATGATAATGATGATGATCATCGTTATCTATTATTGCTATATTATTAGTGTTTTTTAACGTCAACAAGAGAGATGAGGAAGAGATAACGTCTTTAAGTTAATTATGTAGAGATTTACTACAAGTACAACATTTTGAAGTTCATTTTGTATGCAGTGCGAAGCACAATGAAATGCATAATAAACTGTTGTAGTGAATCAAAGCTGAACACTTTTAACTGATTGAGGAGGGTATGATCGCATGCCGATCATGTTTCTTATTTACCTTTTGTTTTCTTTTTCTAAACAAGTATTTTTTTTTCTCTAATAAATTTTTCATTAAATTTTGTCATTTCGAGTACCTCTAGGGGTGGGCTTATAACCATCTAATTATTAAGATGATGGGTTGGTGGTGTAAAGGAAAAGCTCATCACCATTGCACATACATTTCTATGGCGTTTGTCGTGATGATCACGTTGAATACATTTTTTTCCTCTTATTTATTTGCTTGCTGTATAAATAAATATTTAAAAAATATTCGTGTGGTTGTTTTTTATATATAAATATTTATGAGTATTTAAAAAAATTAATTTTTTTTTGTTTCAATAAGAGAAACTGTTTACTTAAAAAAAAGAATGAAAAAATTATTTATTTCGAATAATTGATTTAATCATGTTTTTTAGTTTCTGTGTATCATTAGAAATATTATAAATTCTTTCAAGTTTATCCATCTACATCTACATCTACATCTACATCCAAATTCACATCTACACATTGCCCGCGCACATCACTTAAGTTAATTTAAAATGTCGTTATTTTACACATTTACGAGCGCACAAATTTCTCTAAATTATTTATAACATTGTTTTGAAAAAACAAAGTGAACAAAAAAAATCATCATTATTTATTAACACATACTTGTACTTATGCTAGTGTTGATGTTATGTTTGAGTTTTGTGTTTACATGCACATAATGTTCCAATTGGACGCACCCGCTGTGTCAAGGACAAAATTGTACGAATTTTTTTTTTTCGCTGTCATGCGTTCGTAGATTTGTATAAAGTCTCCATCGGTATCTACACATGTTTGCCTTTGAAATAGTTTTTATTTATTTACTCTATTTATAGTTTATTTCAGTTTCAATTCCTATTAGTTAATAACGCATTTAAAAAATGAGAAAAAGTATAAGAGAGAGCAGGAGAGAGAGAGCAGAGTAGAAGGTGAGGGTAGATATATCGCACAACTCATATAGCGACGGTGGGGAAGGGGGAAGGGGGGGGGGGCGGACTTATGAAATGTTATATATCATGTGTGACAATTCGTTTTGGATGATTAAACTCATGGCATCCACTCATATTACATACTTCCCTAACCAACTACTACTAAGTTACATAATTTTGACTGATAACGATCCCTATAATTTAATACTTTAACTCTCGTTCCTCCTGGCATTTAACACTCCTGATTAGTTTATTTGTTTTTTTATCTCAGTATCGAACGTGTACGCGCACAACTTATAGGAAATCGTGAAATCGTTTACTCCTCCAACATGTCTACCCACTGATCCAATTTAGAAAAATATTTCAAACGCGCTCACTTACACACACACACACTTGTGTGCTTTAGTTTTTTTTCCCCTGCAAATAGATTAATGTGCTGCATGCGTAGACAGTGTGCGGAAGTGATGTACGCGACTCATTTTGAGGTGAACAATAATCCCAATTGGAAATTTTTGTCATCCTATACAATTTTCTATTTGTCCAGTTATTTTAACAACAATTACCACCATGTAGGAAAAATATACGAATATTTTTCTTTTTTCTAAAGAACACAAATGATCGATTTAGCTGTATTTGTTTCAACATATTCGCAAAAATTCGAGTTAAAAAGTTGAAATTTCGTAACATAGTCTCGCTTATATTGCCGAGGGGCCAGATTTGAAATCCAATTGCTTATAGTCCAGTTTATGATAGTTGGAAACCTAACTTGGTTTAATTAAACATTTCCGTCAGTAATTTATTAGTTATACTGCTGAGGTTTTTGGGATATCTAGAACCCACATCTTGTTGCAACGACTTGTTGGAGACATCCAATGCTTCCAATTATTCGTAAAAATAGCCGATCTACATAATGTGTCAGCGATCGTCATGTATTGTTACGGCCAGTGCTCACTTATTCGAAAAATTATGCTTCAAAAGTACCCTGCCCACTAGAGAGGTGATTTGAGGCCGTAAGTCATTGGCCTTCATCTAAATAAGCATACGGTAAATAATAGATGCTGTTTTGCTTATTAGTCAAGCTATTGAGTCAAACATGAATCTCTCTGCTATGAACAATTTTTAGATGAACGTCGTAATTTTCTTCAGTTAACGTGAATGCAATTGATAATCAACGCTCCCACATTTTTGGTGTGATTCTTAGCCTTAATGCTTCGGACGTATGACACAGTGATTTTTATTCTAATACAGGATTTTCAATATGCACATCCTCCCGATGATGATAATCACTAACGAATTAATAATACCACACACGTGAAGTTGATTCACTCAAGTGCAGATTTTTAAAGATATTCCGAATAATTGGCAAAAGTCAATGAAGTGCGTGGAAATATCAGATGAGTAAATGGCCAGATGAGCAAATGGAGTTAAAATTCAGGAACTGATTATGAGTTGGTTGATCTAATACAGATTAGGTTTACCTATGGCAAGTCGTTTTAAGTGTTGGATACTAGAGGGACGAACGGGCAACCAATTCAGATCAGATCAATTATATAATTGAAAAAAACTTTGCGTTTCGGGCCTTAATATGGTTTCGATAGTGGATGTCCAAAGATGTCCAAAACGTCCACACAGCGGTAGGTTGCTTCAAACGTTGTACGCAGAGTACGTATATATTAACAGATGTAATATTAGCAAGCCCGTTGTGTAATTAAAAATAAAAAACAGATATGAAATGAAAAGAAAGAAATTAAAACTTAGCTTAATATTCTAATTATTTAGTACAAGTAGACAAGCAACTGTTTTTCACCCTAACCATGCCAGGCCATGAAGTAAGTGCACCTCTCTCTCTATCTATCTCATTATGTACAACAGCTTTAAGAAAGAGATGGACGCATTTAGTTGACTTTTAAACTTAACACGAGAAGAGAATTTGAAAGAGAATTGAAATTTTAGCTTAATACTCTGGACAAAGTATTGAGATCATAATCGTAATTTATGATTTCATCGAGAAGGTAGACAGACCTACTTGGAAATAGATAGAGATAAGCTAAAGAATTGTGCTAATAAGCCTGCCTGCCTGTTTGCCTGCCGATCCTTAACCAGTAGCACTTTTTTTTTTATATTAAATGTCCTCTTAGACTTTTTAAATGCTTGGCAGAATAGCTGTCTTATTATTGAGTTAAATGAATTTGTTTTTCCCATTATTATTAACTTATGGATAATATTTGTTTTTGTGACTTCATAACGTTTACTGAAACAACAAAGAACACATCACAAATAAAAACACAAATGCGTTTATTTTATAAAATAAAAGAACAAAACGTTACCTAACGTAGGGAACTTTAGGACTGGCGTTGATCGTCATTTTTCTTTTTAATTTATTTCTTTTTTATTTGTACTTCGTAACTTTTGCACGTAATATTAACGCATACCTTGCGTAATTTTTTCTAAGCTAAAGATTTCTACGATATTTGTGTACACATGCAGTATATGTGGGAATGTAGACGTGTACAGTTAGTATGTAAAAAGCAAAAACATACACAAAGAAAAAAAAAAAGAAAACAATGAAACGTAGAGATGATGTCAACAACATTTAGCGTCAGCAATAGGAGCAATATCTCTGTTGAAAAGAGAAAACAACAACAACAAAAAACAAACAATAAAAATTCACAAATTATAGGAATAATGTTGAAAGAAGAAAAAAGGAGAGAAATCCGACAACTAAATATGTTGAGTTAGCTACTGAAACTGTTAATGTTTATCTGTATAAGTAAGCGCGACCGATTATAGATCTTTCTACACATATATATGTATATGTATATGTATATCACTTATAAGTAGATACGATGCTATAGAACAACACTATCCATGCATACAGTGTAAGTAGGTACGCAAGATAATCACTAGCAGGAGAGTACGGCTGGAAAAAGGAATAAAAATTTTAATATATATGAGGATATGAATGTGCGTAGAGGAGTGCGTATGCATTTATATTATTTTTGTTTTTAATTTTTAATTTTTTATTTCACTAAACTTTGCGTAGCTAATATAATACATTTTGAAGTAATTTTTTTTTTTTTTGCTATTTTGGCTGCTTTTTGATTTCAAGTCATTGTTTAGCGATATATTTTGAGTATGTATGTATATGCCTTGTGTACGTGAATTTGTGTGTGATTATGTTGTTGTCATTGATGAAGAGCACAGATTTAGATATAGATCTATAACCTGAACAGCACAACAACAGCACAGCATACTATAACTACAAAAAAAGTAGAGAAAAAAAAAGAAAGGAAAAAAATAAAACTTTTTTATAACATTTTAGGTGAAATTAGGTCAAATGTGAAGCCATGAAGTGAAATGTCGAATGATCATTTCTTGATGAAAATATATGATAATCTCTCTTAGATATAAAAGAGAAAAAAAAAGTTGTTTAAAATGGGGTTAAACGAAAACATATCCATGTGTGTTTTTTTAGTTCTTATATGTTGAAGATTATTTTATATAAAATTGAAACGATTAACGAAGAAGATTATTTAATATGATATATAAACGAAAATAAAAAGAGGAGGCTGTGTTAGTCTGACGACAAATCTTCCGATGATTTTAAACGCTTTCGGAGACCGTTGTTGATAAGCAAATGAAATTAGTTTCATTTTCAGTTTAATTCATTTTCAATTTACAATTAAATACCTTCAATAGTTGATAATATTCTTACTTTTTTAGAAAGAAGGTAATGGCTGCCATATTTCACTTACTAACGAACCGAACCGAAGAAAGGTCGGCTTTGTCAATACATGTATACGGATTTGTTACCCAAACTCATTTGAAAGTAACAAAACTGGTAACAATTTAGGAAGAAACTCGTATTCAAAGTCGTAACAAATTAGCCACTTTATGTATTTAAGGTCAACAGTGTGGTGAAAACTAACGGAAGGGTTTTTTTTCTTTCGTATTGTCGATGGTAAAGAAGCGCAGATTTGCAATTGAAGACCCTTTGGTCTTAGCTCGGCCTCAGATTATGATTGATGTCAATATCAATATTAAAATCGAATATTCGTGCCTTCAAAGTATTTCTCAACAATTTAGGGGAACAGCTGTTTACAGAAGAAACAATGGCGAACGGCATAAGTAAAAGTTATTTCAATTAAATTGGGTTTAGGTGAAAAGAAGGGATAGAGTGACTTTCCGAAACGACAATGTTCGATCCGTGTTGCCAAAACTTCTTTACTTTGATAGGAAGATTCCATTACGAAATATTTAAAATCTAAATTCAACTACTTATATACGCAATTTGTGGAGGATCCATATCGCAACTGAAAAGGCCTGCCAAAAGTGGTACAGTAATAGAGTAGTCTAATATTTTTAAAAAGTATAAATAATGAAATGTATGTATGTATGTTTTAGCGTATGTCTGTTCTCGTTTTTTTTTCAAATTAAAAAACTCGTTTAAAGGAGGCTGCACGGATCATCCATCAAAATTATTTAAAGACTAATGATACGGTTTATATAAGCGGGCAAGAGTTTACTCCATTTGCAAGTATGAGCGGTCTACAAGTGATTCGGTTTCGTCAAAAGGAGCAGTATGTTTAATTGACGGTCTTGTCCATCTATAAAGTTTTGCCCTGAGATTTGTAAAAGATGTTATATTGTCGGTTCTTTTCATATTCTTCTCGAGTATAAGCATCAAGAATTTTTGTTTATTAAAAGATTACATGATACGTACGTACACCTTCATCCTGCCATATACTGAAGAAGTCTAGAGCGAACAAGTTATACAGCTGTTTGACAGGTCACAATATCCCGTCACCACTTAGATTAGACCAGTTGAAGGAATGATTGCCTGTGGAAGGCTGTATCATTAGATAAAATAATAGATACAACAAGAGATGATCATAAATTCTCGCTAGATTTCATTGTTTTTTTTTTTCTTTTCTAATGATTGCATAACATTTGAGATGCAATTACTTTATTATTTAAGAGATTTAACTAAAATTTTCTAAGTCTTTTAATGGTCCAATAAAAATTACTGCTTAGTTGGACTAATGGTAGTCATGACTGTTTCACATAAAACCTATAAATCTTTCAAAAAACAAACACAAAAAAAAAAAAGAAAAAAACATTCTAAACTTAATGGGGGATTTGCTTAAAGTGTATTAAAATCTTAATTATAGAAAATATCTGAACACATACTCATGTGTGTTAGTGTGCAGTTCATAACAAAGTGCAAAACTTTATAATGCTTTAGAACAAAAGACAATCGCATACTGTTTTGCTAATGATCGCCGTCGAGTTATTTATTATTAATTTTAAAAATCTCTACACTATGTGTACAAGCGAATGAATGCTTGCTTAGCTAACAGCCATTTTTCTGTATAACTTTAAAACACTTTAAACGTGGAACGTATCACAGTAAGCAAATAACCTTGAATTGCAAAAATATGCTTTAAAAAAAGTGAGTTTTTGTTCTTCTCTATTTTTCCTATACATTTTTTTTTTTTTTTTTTTTTTTTTTTTAATAACTAACACTTAGATTTTGAAAGTAAAGTAATTTCGTCATTCCGTTTGTAACAACAAAAAAAAAAAAACATGAAAAAACTGAATTATTTTAGCGTTGCTTGTGATTATGTGTTTGCGGCCTCCTTGATTAACTGATTGTATTGCGTTGTTGTCACTCACGTTTCCATTAGCTTTAGGATATTAATTTTAATTTGTAAGAAATGTTTGTTTGCACTGAACCCGGATGCGTTTTGGATGAAATGAATGCGTGCGTTATTACGATAAATGAGTATATAAAGTCAAAATTTTGAACGCCGCTAAGGACATCCTTTGTTAGTGCACGCATCAGACATATCAGACACAGTGCGCAAATAAGACAACTATGTATGGCTTCGACCAAGCTATGTATGAATATTTGTATACGATGGAGGAGGTTTACACCAGTCTTTCTCAGTTATCATTACAAAAATGACAAAAAAAAAAAACTATCAATTGAAAGATATGCGTCCGTCCGCTCTTCGTTGCGTATTCGCCTGTTTCGTATATTGTGCCTATTTGTTGGTCGATACTGTTTGTTAAGTTTTCAGTACGTCTTCCCTTTGGCCAAACCCGAAATACATTTGAAATACCCACTAGCAGATATAATTTTATATATAAACCACGCCACGGATGGTTAAGTGCGAACGGGGACATATGAATACACCTTCGATACTGAGATGAATGGTATACAAATCAAAACCCTCTCTCTCTCCCTCTCTAACAATTTCCTACTTTTCTGATCCCAAGTAGTGGGTAACCGATATTCGCTTTAAAGCGTACACACGTAGCTTTCTCAGTTATTTTTAATACATTTTAATGCCTTTTTTTGTTCATTGTTGTGTGCGTTTTTTTAAACAAAGTTATTGTTTTGTTGCTGACACTCCATACAGTACAAACACAAGTTAATATCATTAAAGCACACACAACATTATTCACAAAGTCTATAGTAATTTTTTACCATATAAATAAAACATTTATTACACACGTCCAAGTTGCGCATGCTTAGTGATTTGCATTATGTTAGATTGTAGAGATGACGTTTGAAAATGCACATAACTTCATATAAATATATATATATATATATATATATATATAGCATATATACACATATGAATACATATATAAATTATAGCAAAAAAAAAAAATAAAAAAAATAAAAAAATTCTCATAAAAAATCAATTCATGAAATATTTTACGCGAGTTTGTTGATTCGCGGTGTTGTTATGTTATTTAATAAACAATTGTTAGAAGTTGTTATTGTTGCAAGGAAATAAAATTTTGGTTCCGTCATTTATTACAAGTGTATATATAAGCGGTTAGATTATAATTGTAATTTATGTATGATTTTTTTTTTCTTGTTGACTTATTTTAACGAAAGCATAATTTCAGTGTCACTGTCAAGTTCATTTGCTCAGGCAAAAAATACTGTTTAGTGTTTTATATTAACAACAAAAGTGAAGATTACTTTTTATAAGTCTGTTGTATACCGTACGGCACTGTAAATATGACCTTACATAAGGAACTCTCTTGTATGACAAGAATAGCGAGTTAATGATGCAAATGCAAATTTTACTCCATAATATTTTAGAGAAATTGCTGTATTAGGATCTGCTCGAATTGCCTTGATTGCTGGTGGGGTTCTCAAATTATATCGGTGTACCGTTTAAGCGAAACTATCAGCATCTCCTTACCGTTTGAACTAAACGTTGCATAAAGCGTTTTGTTACCTTATTATTATTTCTATCTAAGACATTATAGTAACTGATCATTAACCTAAAATTAAACATTTTTAACGAATATTCTGTATATGAAAAGCTGCAGTTGGTCCTTTCATCGGTTCAATTAAAAGATGGTTCTCAAAATTTATCTGTAAGAAAATAAAAAACAAATTTGTTT